>CM029013.1:233644396-233761504 GCA_016801055.1 Panax notoginseng | reverse complement strand
AATTCCATCCCTTTGGTTTGAAGCCAATGAAATGTGATGGATTGAAGTTTGATCCCAATATCGGACAAGTATTTATGTTTTAGTAAAGGGTTAGACCGAACCATAAATGGCTGCCTATGTACTCCTATTGAAGAGGAATCAAGTCTGCGTAGTTCAATGAACCTGGTGTTAAGAGGTTCAACACTGTTTATGAAAGGCAGATGGGTGTAGAAGCTTTATTGATGAAGAAGGTTGTAGAAGTGTTTTTGTGGTTTTTGTTTTTGTGGAAAAGGGTAGAAATATTTTTGTTGTTTTTTATTTATTACGACCGAACCATATAGAATATGGTTTGCCTACATACTCCCGTGTATCAGGGAGATCAGGTCGACATAGTTTGTCCCTCGGGACGATCGCAGTCAAAGAGAAGTATGAATCCCATGTGCAGGCTATACTTCGGGGAGAAGAAAGTTTGATCCCATGAATGGGACAAACTGTACGTGTGAAAAAGTTTGATCCCGTCTTAGGATAAACTGCAAGTGTAGAAAAGTTTAATCCCGTCTTCAGAATAAACTGTAGATGTGAAAGGTTCAATCCCTAGGGTTAACCGAAGTTGAGTAAGGGTTAAAAAACTGAGTGAAGAGGAAGAAACCAGGCTGCTGGCTTGAAAAGTGTGTTTCCCTGATGGCGCATGTGGAGAAAAGAGTTGTATGTGGTTAAAGGTTAAAGAACCAGAATGACTGGCGATCTGATGATCCAATACCAGGATGTTTGTTTGATGTAACTTCAAACATAGTACAGTTTAACGGTGTCCGAGTTAATGAGTTGTGGAAATTCATCGTCGTTCATTTCCTGCAATCTGAGAGCACCTCCTGTCAGTATTTCCTTGACAATAAATGGGCCTTCCCAGTTAGGAGTGAATTTTCCTTTAGGTTGATCTTGGTTGTCGATGATCTTCTTCAAAACCAAGTCATGTTGTTTAAACTGCCGTAGCCAGACTTTCCTGTTGTAGGATCGGGTGATCCTTTGTTGATATAACTGACCATGGAAGATAGCCGCGGTTCGCCTTTCATCTATTAGAGACAATTGGTGATACCTATCTTGTACCCATTGGTCTTCATTCAGCTGAGCGTCCATCAATACTCTGAGGGATTCCATTTCTACTTCTATGGGGAGTACTGCTTCCATCCTATAGGTTAATGCATAGGGGGTTGCCCCAGTTGAAGTGCGCATTGACGTTCTGTAGGCCAACAGAGTAAGAGGCAATAGGCCAGGCCATCCTTTGTGGTTGGCGGACATCTTTTGCATGATCTTTTTGATGTTTTTGTTAGCCGCTTCAACAGCACCATTCATCTTTAGACAGTAGATGACGGAGTTAAGGTGTTTGATGTGTAATTTATTGCATAACTCCTCTATCATTTTGTTGTTGAGGTTTCTTAGCATTGTCTGATACAATTACCACTGGTTGTCCATATCGACAATATAATTATTTCTAATGAAAGCAATGATGACTTCTTTGGTAACCCTGGGAAGGAGGCTGCTTCTACCAACTTGGTAAAGTAGTCGATCATAGTGAAGATAAAACGATGCCCATTACTGGCTTTAGGCTCGATGGCCCGATCACGTCCATTCCCCCATCTTGAGGGGGGCCAAGTGAACTCATATTGTAGAGCTCCGTGGAAGGGCGTGGATAGCATTCCCATAAATTTGGCACTGATAACATCTCTTGATGTGGTCATTCCAGTCAGCTTTGAGAGAGAGCCAATAATATCCTATTCTGAGGATCTTCTTTACAAGTAAAGGGTCGTTCATGTGTGGGCCACATACTCCACCATGGATCTCATCCATGAGTCTCTGAGCTTGATCCTTGTCCAGGCATCTGAGGACACCTAATCCTGCATCTCTTTTGTAGAGTGCATCTCCGCTCAGATAGAATTTTATAGCAAGTCAATGAATCCGCCTTTGCTCAGTCAGGCTCGACTTAGCAGGTGTAGATCCATCTCGCAAGTACTCCTTGATGTTGATACCAAGGTTGTTGGATGGGAGGCAGCTCATCCGATACTTTTCCAATATAGTTCCCATAGGCTGGTGCCTTTTACAGGGCTAATGTGACGCTTTGCATGTGTTCCTTGTCAGGTATGTGAATCAAGGAGGCTAAAGTTGCTAATGCGTCTGCAAAGTCATTCCTATTACGAGGAATGTGTATAAAGGAGATCTCTTTGAACTCGAAGCCATATGTAAAATTTGCCGATGGTAAGGCAGCAAATGTAGTTCTTTGGTTTGATAGATTCCCGTGGATTGTTTGACTACCAACTCTGATTCCCAAAGGTATTTAACCGCCTGATGTCCATTGAACGGGCAAGTTTTAACCCCATGATACAACCTTCATACTCAACAGTGTTGTTGGTGCTGACAAACTTCAATTTGACGGGGACGGGATACTGCTCCCCTGTACCGAATACCAGAACTGCTCCAGCTCCAGAACCTTCCATATTAACAGTTCCATCAAAATACATATTCCATGTTTGACGTGTATCGTACTGATGGTGTTGCTAAATTATCATTATCCCTTCATCGGGGAAGTATGTTTCCAAGGGTTTGAAATCCCTTGAAGGTGCGGCGGCCAGTTGATCCGCTATTCCTTGACCATTAATGAACTTTTGCGCCACGTAAACAATGTCAAATTGTTGCAGAATCAATTGCCATCTGGACAGTCGACAATTCAGTATAGGCTTACTGAACACATACTTGAGAGGATCCATACGGGATATCAGATGGGTTGTGTGCCCATGGAGGTAACGTTGTAACCTCATGGCAGCCCATGCTAAAGCACAACAAGTCTTCTCAATCAGAGTGTACTTGTGTTCACTGCTACTGAATCTTTTGCTGAGGTAATAGATAGCTCGTTCTTGGCCTCTATTGTCTTTCTAACCCAGCACGCAGCCCATGGCATTGCCACTTATGGATAAGTACATGAATAGGGGAACATCATCCCTGAGTGATACAAAGACAATAGCCTTGACTAGCTGCTCTTTGATTGTAAGGAAGGCCTTTTGGCACTCATCATTCCATTTCATGGAGGAGTTTTTCCTTAACAGCTTGAAGATAGGCTCACAGGTTGCTGTGAGTTGAGAAATGAACCTACTAATGAAGTTGACTCTTCCCAAAAATCCCCGTATTTCCTGCTCTATCTGAGGAATGAGCATCTCTAAAATGGCCTGGATTTTGGTGGGATCCAGCTCAATCCCTTTATGGCTGACTAGAAATCCTAGCAACTTGCCTGATTTAACGCCAAAGGTCCACTTGGCTGGATTCAACTTCAAGTTGTAGTTACGCAAACTATTGAAAAGCTTTCTGAGATGGTCTAGGTGGTCTTCCTCCCTTCGGGACTTGACAATGATGTCATCCACATAGATCTCTATCTCTTTGTGCATTAAGTCGTGGAAAAGAGCCATCATAGCTCTCTGATAGGTAGCTCCGGCATTGATGAGGTCGAAAGATAACTGTCTATAGCAAAAGGTTCCCCAAGGCGTGATGAAAGTAGTTTTCTCACGATCCTCCTTAGCAACCATGATCTTATGGTACCCCCCCCCCCCGCAAAGCAATCAGCGAAAGAGTACATGTCGTATTGAGCAGTATTGTCAATGAGAATGTGGATAAATGGCACGGGAAAGCTATATTTAAGGCAAGCTTTATTCAGATCCCAATAATCCATGCAAACTCGCACCTTTCCCCCATACTTAGGCACGAGAACAATGTTGGATATCCATTCAGGATATGTGGACACCATGATAATACCAGCTTGAAATTGTTTCACAATTTCTTCTTTCACCTTTAAACTCCACTCAGGTTTCAATCGCCTGAGTTTCGGCTTGACTGGCTTGAATCCCTCCTTGATAGGAAGGCGATGAAGGACAATGTTAGTGGATAAACCCACCATATCTTCATGAGACCATGCAAACACATCCTGGAATTGGGTTAGTAGTGTAACCATGTCATTCCTCTGGTTTGGTGTAAGGTCTGACCCAATCTGGATTAACTTAGGATTTTCTAAGGTTCCAAGATTGAAAGAGGTGGTTTAATCAAGGTTAGGTTTAGGTTTGTCTTCAACCCATTCTTTGATCTCCGAAGGCACCTCAATGTCCTCTTGTATTTTCATCAAGTGTGAGTCCAACTTTTCATCAAAGTTACAATCCTTGTGGAGAAGAGGGATCTTATCGGCAAGTACATGCACATCTAAGTTTATAGTCCTGAAACAAAATATGATTTCACTTAATATATATGAAACTGTTTAATCATACAAAGTGTTAGCATGTACGGACAAAACAACTGCTAATACTGTACAGAAAAGTAAGCAGTTATGATATCTACAGGACAGAAAGGACTCCTTGCCTGTTTTACCCTCGTCGACCAATGCAAGGAGTGTTGCTCTAATTGTCGAGGGCAAAGTCCTGATGGACCGCATTTTAATCCAAATTTAAATCAAAATAAACCTCTTTTATTTTAATTTATCCAATTTTGAATAAAATAAACTATTTTATTTTAATCAAAATTTTCAGTAAAAATAAACTCCTTTATTTAAGAAAATACGAATTTTTTTACTATTCACAAATAACTCTTTTATTTTGAATAATATGAAATCTTATTCCATATCTAAATAAACTCCTTTATTTAAGGAAATACGAATTCTTTTTCCTATTCACAAATAAACTCCTTTATTTTGAATAATATGAAATCATATTCCATATCGAAATAAACTCTTTTATTTAAGGAAATACGAATTCTTTTTCCTATTCACAAATAAACTTCTTTATTTTGAATAATATAAAATCTTATTTCATATCTAAATAAACTCTTTTATTTAAGAAAACATGAGATTCTTTTTCAACTCCAATTAGTTATCATGGAATCCAATTTCAACTATAATTAGTTAATATGAAATCCAATTCTAAAATTAAATTAAACCCTTTTATTTTAAGATTAAAATAAACTTTTTATTTTAAAATTAAAATAAACTTTTTACTTTAATTATAAAATAATTAAGAATAATATATTCCATGATAACTATATATATATATATATATATATATATATATATATATATATATATATATATATATATATATATATATATATATCATGGTTTAGAAATAGGATATATGATTAATAATATATTATATACAGTATATGATCTATATAGTATATATTATTAACTGTAATCATGCATTACTATATATATATATATATATATATGGTTTAGAAATAGGATATATATATATATATATATATATATATATATATATATATATATATATATATATATATATATATGAGTAAGCTACAAATTCACGAGTTACAGGCTTTCGTCAATATGATTTCCATTTTTTTAAAAATAAATTTTATGCAACAAATTATGCCCAATTAAATTGTTCTAAACACATATCAATATACATATCAAATTAAAATAATTAATAATTCGCATAAAGGTTTGGCTCTGATGCGACTGTTAGGTTTGTAATATTTATGAATGCAATCAAATTGCACAAAATAAGCGGAAGCATGGAAAATCAAGTTTTAAAATTTTACAAACCATATATCCGGATCATCCTTTATGCATAATTATTAATTAAACGAAAAGATAAAGATTAAGAATCATACCCTTGAAGATTCGAGCTTCCTCATGTATAAGTTCACCTCCAAATCTTTTTCGCGTTCAACTTGAATCCACCGGGTTTGGTTCCTTCCTTTGATCAATGTTATCCACCTAAGTGTTTGGCCTCTGGAGGCGATCCACCAAGGAAGAAGAAAGATTCAAGAAGATGGATATTTGGCAAAACTCTAGTTTTTCTATCTCTCACAGAAAAAGAGTGTACTCTCCAACAATTGGAATAACGTATTCACGTGTATTGTGAAAGTATCAACCATCTTCACCCGTAATAAAACTCCACTTATTTATAGATGTAGACAACCTTTGTCGACGTTGGGATTTTATTTGTCCCTTCTTTGTTCTTGTTCTTTGGTGTTCTCATGTTAGGTGAGATTTGTTTGAAAACATAAGTTGTGAAAAAGTCCAATATTTATATGTCGACGATTTGACTATAAGAGTCGCCAGTTGGTTTTATAAATGGTTGTACCAACACAACCGAGAAAAGGTTTGCACATCAGTGATGTGACACTGCTTAAAGGGTCTGTGAAACTGAGATTCATTAGGGTCCGGGGACTTGCTTATACGGAGGGAAGGTGTTAGGCACCCCCCGACATCCGTATTGCCACGGTTATCGCCACTTTTCAAGAAACTGCTATATAAATGTGTGTGTGTGTGTGTGTGTGTGTGTGTGTGGATCAATGTGCAGTTATTTAGAAGTAGTGATATGCCTCATTCGCACCTATATACAAAGGGTTTGAATTTGTGTAAAAATTCAGTTTTAAACAATATATAGCAGTGATGCTTTGTAAAAAGAGGTTTTTCAAACCCTTATGCTCAATAGTAATTAAGGCCTTTGATACTTCCATTTTATTATGTGTTCGGCTTGATTGCTTTTATTTTCGAGATGCGAAGCATCTTCTAGAAAATAATGTACAAAGTAATGTCGAACTCCTTGTGGGCATGAGAGCCATCTAAGGAAATTCGAATACTGTGCATAATTTACAAGCCATGTATAGCTAAAAATGTCCATCACGGGAACCGAATCTAGATTCAGTAGACTGAATCTGTGATCACATGATTCCTAAGCTCACATGATGCCGCAATTTATATGAAAGCAGTAAGCAGTTATATATATATATATATATATATATATATATATATATATATATATATACAGACATGATCAACCACCGCGAAGCACCTTCATGGGGGATCGGAAATGTAAATATATAAAAGTGGTAAATATATATATATATATATATATATATATATATATATATATATATATATATATGTATGTGTGTGTGTGTGTATATGTGTATGTGTGTGTGTGTGTGAATACAATCAACCACCACGAAGCACCTCTATGGGGGATTGGAAATGAAAATAAAGCAATAAAAACCCAATTAACCACCACGAAGCAAACTCCAGACAGGACAAAAAGTAAAGAAAGTAGTAAAAATGATCAACCGCCACGAAGTAAACTCCAAGCAGGACGAAATGTAAAGAAAGTTGTAAAAGGCCACAAAGTAAATTCCAGGACGGACAGAAATGTAAATATATATATATATATATATATATATATATATATATATATATATATATATATATATATATATATATAAGCGGTAAATGCACATGATATATTGCTAAAATGATAAACTGAGCCGGGATCGATATATCTTGTGCGTTTACTGCTTATATATATATATATATATATATATATATATATATATAAAGAAATAAAAGCCACGGAACGAAGTCCGGGCATACACACGCTACACGACTCTCATTGTGAAGAACTATGTGTGCACAGTAGTGGAGAAAGGCTTTAAAGTGTGTAGACAGGCTTACATTGGACTGTCAAAAAAGACTTCAATGACTTTAAATGGATGAGCACCTGGCTCTCACCACTAAAAATATAACAATATATAAGCTCACAAGTGTTAAAAATGAGAAAGCACTCAGTTTATAGTGTGTATAGAGCAAATTGGACAGGGCTTCCTCGTCTTTTCTCTATGCAAAATGGCTGCCCCAAGCCCTCTATTTATAGAGGGGGGAGCCGCAGGTGTACCTGCGGCAGCCGCAGATATACCTGCGGCTGCCCGGGGTGCTTCGGGTTCTGCGGGTCCCTCCGTCTCGAAGTACATGCACGCGTGCAACGTGATGTCCGCTCGAACTTTTAGAATTTCAATCCAGGCATTCAATTGAGGTGTATAAGACCTTTTTCAGCATGCTGTTGTCAAGAGCTACATAATGACATAGGATTAGAGGTTGTACGAAGTTAGGAAGATGGGACTATGCCCTTAGTCTTCAAGCTTCAAATTCTATCCGGTGTGCTGTCTTATGCAGTAGTCACTCGGGATTGGCGCTCTTTGGTTCTTGTAGAACATTGTTGTGTATGTATGTATGTATGAATGTTGAGACGACGCAAATTGGGATGGCAAGATGACAATTCTGCCCTTCACCGGGGTTATCTCCGGCTTAAGCTGATTTAGCAGTCATTGCTCAGGGTTATCTCTGAGATTGAACTGCTGCAGGTGTTGACCATCTTCAGTGTTGTTTCTGAGATGTGCCTGACTTCTCGGGTTATCTATGGCCTTTGGAAATGAGTGCCTCGGGGCCATTGCCAAGTGTTTGAAGCTGATTGCATAGGTTTGAAACAAGCATCTCTAGGGTTATCTCAAGAACTGCAACTGCATGCCTCGGGGTTATCTCTGAGGTTGACGTTGTCTTTCCCGGTGTTGTTTTCGGGACTGAGACTGAGTATCTCAGGGTTATCTCTGAGATGACACGATCTTCTCCGGTGTGATTTTTGGTATTTAAACTACAGTCCTCAGGGTTATCTCCGAGGTTGACGCTGAAACTCCCGGTGTTATTTTCGGGGTTGAGGTTGAAACTTTCGGTGGTATTTTTGGGACTGAGCTGGATGTCTCGGGGTTATCTCTGAGATGGTAATACTGAATATCCCAGGGTTGTCTCTGGATTGAGTTGAACTGTCTTCCAGGGTTATCTTTGAAAGACGATTATGCCCTCCTGCAATGTTAGTAACAGGTATGCAAAAAAATTCGAGTGTCTACAGATTCCCCTCTTTATCATATTCATACAATGCAATGGCATGGATAGGATAAAGAATACTAGACACTTGAAATACAACAAGATAATCATGATGCAATGTACAGCAGCATGATGCAAATGTATGTGGTTTGTTGGATTGTTCTCCAACATGGTGGGATGCTTGCTGGCTCCCCTTGACTTCTACCGGGATCAGGGTTATTCATGACCACCCTGGTAAACTGTTTGGACGTATGATCCAAAGTTACCACGAACTTCCAGGATATTGACATTGGGATTGTCACCAAAGCCCTTAATCCTTGGTACAGACCTACACTGAAGATGTATCTCTCATTTATAAGAGACTCTGTGGGGATGTGTTATGTCTGTTAAGGATGTGTATAACATATTCCATCACCGGTCCTCCCCGATGAGCATGCTCTGTCGGAGTTACTACCAACAGTATATATTGTCAGGATTGCCTAACCCTCGCTGAAATGTATATCAACGGATGAAATCCCTGCTGGGAAAATGTCAAGGCTGCTTGACCTTTGTTGACTTGTGCATCAACGAATGAAATCATCGAATGGCTTCCGATGCTTCGATGGGTTTACTTGCCATCGGTTGAAGTAACGTCAAGGTTGCTTGACCTTCGTTGACATGTGCATCAATGGCTGGAAATGTGTGATACCCCCGTCGGGGAATCTGCTTGATATTCGCTGACGTGTGCATCAACGGCTGAAATCATCGGATGGATTCCGACGCTTTGTTGGATTTACTTGTGAACAGATGAAGTGATGTCAAGGTTGCTTGACCTTCGTTGAGATGTTTGATGTGGAATTTTTTGCACACCTCCTCCATCATTTTTTTGTTGAGGTTCTTGGTATTGTCTGATATAATTACCTCTGGTTGTCCATATCAACAAATGACATTGTTTCTGATGAAAGCAATGATGACTTCTTTGGTAACCCTGGGGAAGGAGGCTGCTTCTACCCACTTGGTAAAGTAGTCAATCATGGCGAAGATAAACTGATGCCCATTACTGACTTTGGGCTCGATGGGCCAGATTACGTCCATTCCCCACATTGAGAAGGGCCAGGGTGAACTCATATTGTGGAGCTCCCTTGGAGGGGCGTGAATAGCATTCCCATAAATCTGGCACTAATAACATCTCCTGACGTGATCTTCACAGTCAGCCTTGATAGAGAGCCAATAATGCCCTGTTTTGAGGATCTTCTTTACAAGTAGAGGGCCACTCATGTGTGGGCCACATACTCCACCATGGATCTCATCTATAAGCCTCTGAGCTTGGTCCTTGTCCAGACATCTGAGGAGACCTAATCCTGCATCTCTTTTGTAGAGTGCATCCCTGCTCAGGTAGAATTTCATAGCCAATCGATGGATCCGCCTTCTTTCAGTCGGACTCGCCTTAGCGGTGTGGATCCATCTTGCAAGTACTCCTTGATATTTTGATACCAAGGGTGTTGGATGGGAGGCAGCTCATCTGATACTTTTCCAATGTAATTCTCATAGGCTGGATGTGACGACCCCAAACTAGGTATACATTACCTATTCTGAGTCATCAAATACATGGTACAAAATACAAATAAAACTTAATTATACAACTGTTGTGTAAAATACGTCAAAACATAAGCTGTGAGTTTTAATACAACACTTTTTTCTAAACAATATTCAAACTCAAAATAAGTCATCAATATATTTATTTTCACACTATTTCATAGAATAGTGAGGACTACTAATGTTATCATCTGAACCGTCACTCCGTTCCCCGACTAGTCCCCGCCACGTTCTCATTTCTTGAAGAGAACAATGAAAGCAAAAGGTTGAGCTCAACTAGCCCAGTAAAAAATATTATGACTAAGATAATGCAGAATAAATTATCGTTAGCCTTTAACAGTGTTAAACTGATAAAATATAACAAACATCAAGTTTAACTGTAGTGGAACAAGCTATCCATTAAAAGAGTCAAGTAGAGAATAATGATAAGTAAGTTTAATACCTACTTATTCCGTATCTATTACTTGAATTATTTGCTTAATCTCATGTTTCTTAGTTACTTTTCATATATTTTGTGTTATATTGTAGGCTATGACACGACATTGGCATGAAGAAGCAAGAGAAAGCAATTCGGAAATCTTTCGGACCAAAATATGCAAGTAAATGCAAGAAGGGAATATTGAAGGGCTTTTAACACCAAGTTGGATGCATGTTCTTAGCTTAGAACTTGGATTTTATTATAGATCTACTTCTTAGCTTTCCAAAACATCTTGAATCTTCCCAATCGGAGTTCGGATGCGAAAGTTATGGCATTTTTATCAACGAAGATCAAAGCTAAGAGTTGTCATGCTTGCCATTTACACAGCATCTACTTCAAGCTCGATTTCCGC
Organism: Panax notoginseng; assembly: GCA_016801055.1. NCBI lineage: Eukaryota > Viridiplantae > Streptophyta > Magnoliopsida > Apiales > Araliaceae > Panax > Panax notoginseng. Next base: position 233,750,419 of record CM029013.1, on the reverse strand, counting down.
CTTGCTCCATCCCGAATCTGTCAATTTTTAAAGAATGAAAGTTGTAGATCTCGTCGTTATCTTCGATTTGATAGGTGGTAGGCCCCATAACTCCAAGAAGATCAAAAGTTATGCATGTTTTACCAAAGGACGTTGCAGTAGCAAATAGCGTAGCGCGGACCGCACTATAAATGAACTATGCATAGCGCAAGGAGCACTAGTGCACCAGAAAGTTGGCCACTGTAGCGCGGGGCGCGCCCAAAATGGCTTAGACGCAGCGCGGGGCACGCTAGGCGGCGGGAAGACAGCTGAATTGGGTTATTTGATGTCCAATTTGAGCTAGAATAGAATTCTTAGTTGTCTAACTTGCTTGGGTGTCCATTAGAACTATAAATACATGATGAGAGACATAAAAGAATATAGATTATAGACTAGAGAGAGGATTCCATTAGATTAGAGTAGAGTAAATTAGATCAAAACCTTAGTTCTTATTAGATTTGGGGATTGAAGCAACTTAGAGACCATTGAAGATTCAAAGTAGGAGCAAGGAGGGAGCATCAAATCTGTAGACAACAGATTCTATCTTCTTATCTTCTTCTATCTTTGTCTTTTAGTGATTATTCAATTGTGGATTCTTAGTTTTAATTCAATAATCATGAACTACTTCTTTGTTTGAGATTACAATGGATCTTATTGTGTAGTTTATTTTAATATGTTTCGCTATCAATTATTATGTTCTATTGTGAGGATTGTCTGTTATGATTTGGACTCAAATGTTTAATTGATTGACCATCAATTACCGTGATAATCTATATGAACTCGAGAGATGAAGTATTGATTTAGATCTTATCATGATAGCATGTGTTCATGATTTTGTGAATAGCTTAATCTTGATGAATGTTAAGGTAGAGATATGCTTGACATCCCATGTAATCGGATAGAGAACTTATTCTTAAACTTTCTTCAATTGTAATTCACATAGAGATATAGTGGGTTAGTTGATTAAGGTGTTTAACGGATTTCTATCTTAATTATGGATTGACGTTAATACGGTATTAGTGCATCAAGAGGTGGTTAATACTGCTTTCGTGTTCTTGATTAACAATTTGGTATAGAGAATAATTGATGAGAAGTGTGTTAACCTAAATGCAGCAATAAGTGAAGTTGTGATCTTAAATCTCCATAATCTTAATTTAACTAGTAGTAATTAGAATTAGTGTAATTAAATAATTTAATTCATATAATTTGAAATTCATTCGTTTAAATAAGATTGAGTTAGTTACGGGTTAGAACTTGGTAATTTGTATTTAATATTTTCTCGTGGGAACGATACTCTACTTTCACTGTATTACTTGTTGACCACGTATACTTGCGTATTGTGCGTAATTAGATTTTACCCAACAAGTTTTTGGCGCCGTTGCCAGGGAATTAGTTTAATATCTCTTTGCCAATATTAATTTCAATCAAATTAGTCTTAATTTAAACATTTTTATTTTTAATTTTAATTCTCTTCTTATGTTTCTCTCTTTTCAGGTACCACGGATGACTTTGCGTATCAATGGCCATACACGAACATGACTCAACCAAGGGAAACAGGGATTGATGGACTTAATACATCTTATATAGAGCCAATACAAATTGAGGCAACTTCAAAGACGTTGGAGGTTATTCGAGCCTAACGAAGTCGAAGGATGGAAAGAATGACTCAACCAAGGGGAGCGGAGATTGACAGACTCGCGACACTTTCCATAATGTCACCACAGATTGAAGAACTTTCGAGGAAGTTGGAAGTTTTTGCAGCCCAAAGGAGTCGAGGATTGCAGTTATTTGTCACTATTGTGCTGGCAATCACCCGAGTAATCAATGCACCATCAATCTTGGGTCGGCACAGTATGGAGGTAACTACCTCAATCAGTATGTGACGCCCCCAAAATAGGTATACAACACCCATTCTGAGTCGCCAAATACATGGTACAGAAAGCAAACTACAACTTCAATAATACAATTGTCGTGCAAAATACGACAACACATACTGTGAGTTTAAATACAAATATTGTCTTCTAGACAATATCCACACTCAAATAAATCCTCATTACAATTATTCAAACACTATTTTACAGAAATAGTGAGGACTGCTAAAACATCTTTCTAGAACCATCACTCCATACCCCGACTAGATCCTGCTATGTTCTCACCTCCTGAGAAGAAAAATGGAACAAAAAGGAAAAGGGTGAGCTCAACTAGCCCAGTAAAGAATATTATGACTAAGATAATATACAAAAAATTATCGTTAGTCTTCAACAGGGAAAAATCTGATAGAATATAATCGACAACAAGTTTTAGATCAACAACTGCAGCGGAAACAGCAAACCATTAGAAGAGTCAAGTAGAGAAAGAATTCTACTATCTTCTAAGATTTAAAAGTCCATCATCAATATTTTATCCCTGTAACATCAATTAATAATCATCTTTATCCAAATATTCATCTTTGCACTACAGGCCAAAGATATTCATTTGTATCACCTGTCAGTCATGTTCATCTCAACACCTGTTCATCTTTGCACTACAGGCCAAAGATATTCATCAAGTAATCATACATCTTTGCACTACAGGCCAAAGATATTCAGTAATATCATCATTTAGGACTGAGGATGATGAAAAATATCTTAAAGAAACGAATCCAATGAGACAGAAGGACAAATAGTAGGGATTCGTATAACAGTTTATCCAAGATCAATAATACTTCATAATAATCAATTGTGAAGCAGAATTCAAAAATAAAGATCAAAACATGGATACAATCAAAGATAGTAACCATAATAGACATCTTGGACAAAAAGGAAAAATTTTATTTTTCGGTGAATAGTGCCGTATTCGTGAATAGTGCCGTATACGTGAATAGTGCCGTATACATGAATAGTAACCCCGACACAAAAAGTTCCAAATTTGATAAAAACTCATATCAATATTTCAGCATAATGATATTGAAGAAAATAATATCATTTAAGAAGAAAATAATATCCCTTACCTCAAGATATCAGTACTTCTGGTCGGAATACCGGTATAAGGCTGAAAGAAACTTGCTCTGATGAATAGAAACTCTCAAAGTATCTAAATACTCACAAAATACACTCAATAATCTAGAGAGAGAAAGAGAGAAAACTTGTTTCTGGTGTGATTTTCAATTCTAACTTAGCCCTCTATTTATAGGAAAATTTTAGTAGGTTTGACCTGCAACCTGATGGCTTTACCTGCTACTATTCCCACCCACCACATTTGAAATATAATTCAGCACATTTCTTCACCAACCACAAGTGGGGCCCACCAATTCTAGAATTTTCCATCAAAATGATAAACTCCGAAAATTCAACAATTTCTGAACCAGTCATCTCGTAAAATTCATAATAAATCATACGTTCATTTTTAACGGTTCAAAATTTGTGGACATATACTCAACTTATATATGTATAACATATCCAAAAATTACCACGATCCAACGGTCGGATTAAAAATTATAACACCCGCAATATTTCTCAAAAACCCTGATTTGATTTTTAATACCTCCATTCCGATAAAAATACTGATAAAACACCTCAACATTAACTCCTTCATTTTTAACCACAAAAATATATCCCTCATTTATATCCACATAAAATAAATATTTCCTTATCATATGAATCAATAATTAATTATTCACAAATAATATTACAGAATCACATTTATGACAACCAGGCCGTTCCCAGGAAAGAGGGGGCTTTCCAATAAGGATTTCTCCTTACTGGCGCGCAATTAGATGACCAAACCTCTCCTTAGACAGAACTTTCTAGACATTGCCAATAATGTTATCTAATAATATTATTCAAATAATATGAATTATTGATCTGATAATGAAAAATACTGTGCAGCAACAATTATTGAAACAACAATAATATAAAATATCAATGCAACAATTATTGAATCAATAAAATAAAATATTGAACAATAACTACTGTAACAATTATTGAGTAGTGCCTTCTTACGTAAGAATCAATAATTGGTGCAATACCGTGTGCTACTGTATTTTAACCACCGGGTATTCCAACAGTATTAACGGTAACAACTACGCCGTTATTTATACTTGTCGTTTTCTTCATCCAATCGCTTTCCGTTATGGGGCCCACACAAGGCTGCGCCGTCGTACGAATATTCCCCGACAGCAAGAATATTCCACGACCAAACGAATATTCCCCGACAAAATGAATATTTTATAACCACTTGCTTATTTTGCAAAATTTGCACATTTCACCCATAACCAAAGTATTATATCAAATTACCCCTTATTATTCACAATAATATTTAGAGAAAATTTGATTTTATTCATTAATAAGTTGGGGTCTTACAACCTCCCCTCCTTATGAAATTTCGTCCTCGAAATTGACGTACGTACCTGATGTTTCAAAAAGGTGAGGATACCTCGCTTTCATTTCTGATTCCAACTCCCAGGTCATTTCTTCAATAGCATGGTTTCTCCACAAAACCTTAACTTGTGGTATAACCTTCGTGCGTAGGACATGCTCTTTCCTATCCAAGATCTTAACAGGTACCTCTTCGTACGTTAAATCTTCAGCTATCTCGTCTGGTTCTAACTCAATAATGTGGTTCGGGTCTTTAACATATTTACGAAGCATAGATATGTGAAAAACATTATGAACACGAGACATGCTTGGAGGTAATGCGAGTCTATATGCCACATTTCCTATTCGCTCAAGAATCTCAAATGGACCAACAAATCTTGGATTGAGCTTTCCTCTCTTCCCAAATCTTGTAACTCCCTTCCATGGTGCAACACGTAACAATACATGATCCCCAATATTAAATTCCACGTCCTTCCGATGAAGATCCGCATAACTCTTTTGTCGATCCTGTGCCGTTTGTATACGTTGTCGAATCGTTTGGATCTTCTCTGTAGTAATGCGTACCAACTCTGGTCCCAACAATGTTGCTTCACCCACCTCGTCCCAGCATACTGGAGAACGACATTTTCTTCCATACAACGCCTCGAATGGAGCCACACCTATGCTCGCCTGATAACTGTTGTTGTAGGAGAATTCCACCAATGGTAGGTACTTATCCCAACTCCCTTTGAGATCTAGGACACAAAGTCTTAATAGATCTTCAAGAGTTTGAATAGTCCTCTCTGATTGTCCGTCCGTTTGAGGATGGTATGCCGAACTGAATCGTAAATCCGTGCCCATAGCTTTCTGCAAGCTAACCCAAAATCGTGAAGTGAATCTTGGGTCACGATCCGAAACTATGGATACTGGCATGCCATGCAATCTCACAATCTCGTTCACGTACATACTAGCAAGACGTTCAAGGGAATAAGTCTCACGTATCGGCAAGAAATGAGCGGACTTGGTTAATCTATCAACAATAACCCAAATCGCATCTATGCCTTGAGAAACCTTGGGAAGACCCGTAACAAAATCCATAGTAATGTGTTCCCACTTCCATTTCGGGATCTCAAGTGGTTGCAATGGACCCTTTGGCACTTGATGCTCCGCCTTTACACGTTGACAAGTTAAACACCTCGAGATAAACTCCGCGATCTCTCTTTTCATATTGCTCCACCAAAATGTATGTCGAAGATCGTGATACATTTTGGTACTCCCAGGATGGATTGCAAACGGTGTGTTGTGTGCCTCCATCATTATTCTATGCTTCAAGTCAAAATCGTTAGGAACACAAAGTCTGGAGTTGACTCGAAGTATTCCTTCTTCATCGATTCTTGCTTCTGGAATAGCACCTTCTTGCACTTTCTTCTTCATACGCATCAGCTCCATGTCCGTAGCTTGAGCAGCTTTAACTTTATCGATTAAAGTCGGTTCTACTCGTATATTTGATATCATCATGTGGGTACTTGGAGCCTTCATCTCTATCTCCATCCTTTGCAAGTCATACAAAATGGGCCTTTGTGTTAACAACATTGCACTCGTACCCGCATATGATCTTCTACTCAATGCGTCAGCTACTACGTTTGCTTTTCCAGGATGATATTGGATGGTATGATCGTAATCTTTCAACAGCTCGAGCCAACGTCGCTGCCGCATGTTGAGTTCCTTTTGGGTGAAGAAATATTTGAGGCTTTTATGATCTGTATAGATCTCCACTTTCTCCCCATACAGGTAGTGTCTCCAGATCTTCAACGCAAAAACGACTGCTGCCAACTCCAAATCATGAGTAGGATAATTCCTCTCATATTCTTTGAGTTGTCGTGAGGCATAGGCTATGACTTTCCCATGTTGCATGAGAACACATCCTAACCCTTTGCCTGAAGCATCGCTGTAGATAACAAATCCATCCGAACCAGATGGTATTGTCAGAACAGGTGCCGAAATGAGTCTCCTCTTGAGTTCTTGGAAACTCTTCTCGCATTCCTCACTCCATACGAATTTTGTATCTTTCCGAGTCAGCTGAGTTAACGGAGTAGCGATTCGAGAAAATCCTTCCACAAATCTCCGATAATAACCAGCTAAGCCTAGAAAGCTACGTACTTCGGTTACCGACTTCTTTGTATGGCTTCAATCTTCGCCGGGTCGACAGATACTCCATGTTTTGACACCACGTGCCCAAGGAATGCTACTTCCTCAAGCCAGAACTCGCATTTCTTCAATTTGGCATATAGCTTATTTTCACGAAGCCTTTGCAGTACCAGCTTCAAATGGCGCTCATGATCTTCACGGCTTTTGGAATAGATGAGGATGTCATCAATAAAGACAACAACGAACTGATCTAAATATTCTTTGAATACACGGTTCATCATATCCATGAAGGCAGCAGGAGCATTAGTCAATCCAAAAGACATGACTAAGAATTCATAATGCCCGTACCGAGTTCTGAAGGCAGTCTTTGGAATATCCTCAGTTTTAATCTTCAGCTGATGATATCCAGAACGAAGGTCGATCTTTGAAAAGAATTGTGTTCCTTGTAACTGGTCGAACAGGTCATCAATGCGAGGTAGCGGATACCTATTCTTGATAGTGACATGATTCAATTCTCGATAGTCGATACAAAGTCGCATACTCCCGTCTTTCTTCTTTACGAATAAAACAGGAGCACCCCAAGGAGACGTACTAGGACGAATAAAACCGATGTCCAACAACTCCTGTAGTTGGACTTTTAACTCCTGAAGTTCAATAGGAGCCATTCGATATGGAGTTTTAGAAATGGGCTTTGTACCGGGTTCAAGGTCAATAAAGAATTCAACTTCACGTTCTGGGGGTAGACCAGGAAGTTCTTCAGGAAATACATCGGGAAATTCTCTAACAATAGAAATATTATTCAAATCTGACTTGTCTTTGTTCAAATCCATTACATGGGCTAAGAAAGCTTGACATCCGTTTTTCAATAAACGAATAGCTTTGTGGCTTGATATGACAGTGACTGATTTTAGTGGTTTAGTAGTTTGAATTCGTATGACAGGTTGGTTAGGAATATGAAAACTAACAACCTTACGAAAACAATCAATTTTAGCATGATGAGTGGTTAACCAATCAATTCCTAAAATCACATCAAAAGCAAGTATCTTTAAAGAGATAAGATCAACAGGTAATGTGATAGTGCCAACTTGGATCATGCAAGATTTATAAACTGTAGATGTAACGAAGGTTTCACCCAACGGAGTTTCAACAGATAAGTTAAAGTCCAATTTCTCCGGAGTCAAGTTTAAACGTTGAGCACAAGCAGGAGAGATAAAAGAATGGGTAGAACCGGTATCTAGTAAAGTATAAACTTCGCAAGAATTCAAGATTAGCTTACCCGTGATCACCTCGTTCGGGTTTCTCGCGTTTTGGCCAGTAACGACAAACGCCCTTCCAGGAACCGCTGATTTCGACTTATCCGGGACAGCTTTTGGAGTCACCATCCCCGCTGAACTTGGTTTTGCTACAAACACTCTCGAGCTATATGACCCTCCTTTCCACAGTTATAACATACCTTGGATTGTTGTGGGCAGTTTGGGCTGATATGTCCCTCTTTCCCACATTTGTAACATACGACCGGTGGTCGTTCTCCTCCCCTAGAAACAGTTGATGTTTGTGCTGACGTCTTCACATTATCATTGTTGTACCTTCTCTTCTTGAAATCTCCTCCCGACTCGCTCCTTCTATTATCACGACCACGATTACCACCAGAGTGGTTACCGCTTTTGTCCGAATGTTTTCCTCCCTGCTGGTTTTCATTGCTTCGATGACTGCCGCCACCGGTATGACCCTGGTTGTGGTCCCTCGGTTGCACATACTCATTATCTCGCTCTAATAATTGAGCCCTGTTTACAACATCTGAATATAAAGAAAATTTATGAGAGATAAGATATTGTCGAATCTCGGGTTTTAGACCTCTCAGAAACATCCTTGTCATTCGTTCCTCATTTTCGACCAAATGAGGTGCAAACCTGGATAACTCTGCAAACTTCGCCTCGTACTGGGACACCGTCATGTTGTTTTGTTCCAGTCTGATAAACTCTACCTCCTTCATATGACGAATACTTTCAGGAAAGTACTTGTCATTGAACAGTTTTTGAAATGTTTTCCAGGACATGTTGAGTGCGTCAGGCTGGGTACGCTTCACAGACTCCCACCAGTAGTCTGCCTCACCGCGGAACATAAAGGTGGCGAATGGAACCTTTTGTTCCTCCGTGCATCCCAAGACATCGAATATCTTGGTAATTTGCTTGACCCACGTTTCCGCCATGATCGGATCCGGCTTTCCCTTAAATTCTGGTGGTCCCAATTCTTTGAACTGCTTAGCTGTGACAAACCGCGCGTTATCATTTCCACCCGTATTCTGCACACGAGTCTCCCTCGTCTGATTTTGCATGAACTGCAAAAAGCTCCTAAACATTCCATCATTCATCGTTTGCTCGGTAACGTTGTTTACAGGAGGAATATTGCCTTCCTGTTGCACGTTCCCCTGGGTGGTGATCAAAGGTGTCTCCACGGTCTGATTTACTCCATTATTAACGTTCTCAGCTGCCATTCTTAAATACTGCCATAAAACAAGGGTTAATAGTCATGTCATATATTATCCCTATACTCTGACCGACCAAATAAACACCAAATAAACTTAGTCAAGTCATACTAGTGAAGGAATTCCCCGTCTCTCCCCTCCTAGTTCTTGTCTCACATCTCAGCCAGGGATCATATCCCTAAGCTCTGATACCAACTGTGACGCCCCCAAAATAGGTATACAACACCCATTCTGAGTCGCCAAATACATGGTACAGAAAGCAAACTACAACTTCAATAATACAATTGTCGTGCAAAATACGACAACACATACTGTGAGTTTAAATACAAATATTGTCTTCTAGACAATATCCACACTCAAATAAATCCTCATTACAATTATTCAAACACTATTTTACAGAAATAGTGAGGACTGCTAAAACATCTTTCTAGAACCATCACTCCATACCCCGACTAGATCCTGCTATGTTCTCACCTCCTGAGAAGAAAAATGGAACAAAAAAGAAAAGGGTGAGCTCAACTAGCCCAGTAAAGAATATTATGACTAAGATAATATACAAACAAATTATCGTTAGTCTTCAACAGGGAAAAATCTGATAGAATATAATCGACAACAAGTTTTAGATCAACAACTGCAGCGGAAACAGCAAACCATTAGAAGAGTCAAGTAGAGAAAGAATTCTACTATCTTCTAAGATTTAAAAGTCCATCATCAATATTTTATCCCTGTAACATCAATTAATAATCATCTTTATCCAAATATTCATCTTTGCACTACAGGCCAAAGATATTCATTTGTATCACCTGTCAGTCATGTTCATCTCAACACCTGTTCATCTTTGCACTACAGGCCAAAGATATTCATCAAGTAATCATACATCTTTGCACTACAGGCCAAAGATATTCAGTAATATCATCATTTAGGACTGAGGATGATGAAAAATATCTTAAAGAAAACGAATCCAATGAGACAGAAGGACAAATAGTAGGGATTCGTATAACAGTTTATCCAAGATCAATAATACTTCATAATAATCAATTGTGAAGCAGAATTCAAAAATAAAGATCAAAACATGGATACAATCAAAGATAGTAACCATAATAGACATCTTGGACAAAAAGGAAAAATTTTATTTTTCGGTGAATAGTGCCGTATTCGTGAATAGTGCCGTATACGTGAATAGTGCCGTATACGTGAATAGTAACCCCGACACAAAAAGTTCCAAATTTGATAAAAACTCATATCAATATTTCAGCATAATGATATTGAAGAAAATAATATCATTTAAGAAGAAAATAATATCCCTTACCTCAAGATATCAGTACTTCTGGTCGGAATACCGGTATAAGGCTGAAAGAAACTTGCTCTGATGAATAGAAACTCTCAAAGTATCTAAATACTCACAAAATACACTCAATAATCTAGAGAGAGAAAGAGAGAAAACTTGTTTCTGGTGTGATTTTCAATTCTAACTTAGCCCTCTATTTATAGGAAAATTTTAGTAGGTTTGACCTGCAACCTGATGGCTTTACCTGCTACTATTCCCACCCACCACATTTGAAATATAATTCAGCACATTTCTTCACCAACCACAAGTGGGGCCCACCAATTCTAGAATTTTTCATCAAAATGATAAACTCCGAAAATTCAACAATTTCTGAACCAGTCATCTCGTAAAATTCATAATAAATCATACGTTCATTTTTAACGGTTCAAAATTTGTGGACATATACTCAACTTATATATGTATAACATATCCAAAAATTACCACGATCCAACGGTCGGATTAAAAATTATAACACCCGCAATATTTCTCAAAAACCCTGATTTGATTTTTAATACCTCCATTCCGATAAAAATACTGATAAAACACCTCAACATTAACTCCTTCATTTTTAACCACAAAAATATATCCCTCATTTATATCCACATAAAATAAATATTTCCTTATCATATGAATCAATAATTAATTATTCACAAATAATATTACAGAATCACATTTATGACAACCAGGCCGTTCCCAGGAAAGAGGGGGCTTTCCAATAAGGATTTCTCCTTACTGGCGCGCAATTAGATGACCAAACCTCTCCTTAGACAGAACTTTCTAGACATTGCCAATAATGTTATCTAATAATATTATTCAAATAATATGAATTATTGATCTGATAATGAAAAATACTGTGCAGCAACAATTATTGAAACAACAATAATATAAAATATCAATGCAACAATTATTGAATCAATAAAATAAAATATTGAACAATAACTACTGTAACAATTATTGAGTAGTGCCTTCTTACGTAAAAATCAATAATTGGTGCAATTTCGCGTGCTACTGTATTTTAACCACCGGGTATTCTAACAGTATTAACGGTAACAACTACGCCGTTATTTATACTTGTCGTTTTCTTCATCCAATCGTTTTCCGTTATGGGGCCCACACAAGGCTGCGCCGTCGTACGAATATTCCCCGGCAGCAAGAATATTCCACGACCAAACGAATATTCCCCGACAAAATGAATATTTTATAACCACTTGCTTATTTTGCAAAATTTACACATTTCACCCATAACCAAAGTATTATATCAAATTAGCCCCTTATTATTCACAATAATATTTAGAGAAAATTTGATTTTATTCATTAATAAGTTGGGGTCTTACACAGTATGCATATGATAACTATGATCAAGTTTGGGGGTATCACCCGGATTCTTCATGGAGCTACAACTATTAATACGAATACTCTATTCCAGATCCAACATACACGCCAGATTTCTCTTATCAACCTCCATTAAAAGAAGAAAAGTCAAAGTTGGGGGAATTGTTGTCCAAGTTCATAGCATCAAATGAGGAGAGGAGGATAAATCAAGAGCGGTCAATTCAGAATCAAGAGATATCACGTCACAATCTGCAGAACTAGATAGATCAAATGCTCAAAGCCTTGAACAACTGTCCTCATAACAATTGGTGTTATGACGAGGATTCCGAAATTGACGGAGAACCCAAACCAAATCTGCGACTGAATGAGCCACAAGATATCGAAAGTGTGGAGACAATTGGGGATAATGAAATAGAGGTCGACGAAGATCTAAATGGGTCTCCACTAAAGATCAAAGAGTCAGTCAGATTTGTGAAATCATGCCCACTTGGTAGTCATGTCGTCGGCAAAGCTCTTGTTGACATAAGAGTGAGTACAATTTTCAATCCATGGTGGGAAGAGAAAGAGAAGATAGACGAAGAGCCCATTGTGTGTGACAAGCTTCCATGCTCCAAAGTGATCACATATACAATGGAGAAAACACCTAGCTGTGGGACGTTCTTGATTGAGATCATACCAAATCAGAGCATGCTAGGTGACTTTGATGCATTGGCCATCGTAAATGGGAACCTACCAAAAGCTATATTATTTTCGATGGATGGAGGGTTCCTCAATTACAGAAGAGGAATTGGATAGCGGTGACCAGACAAAGTCAGGCTGAAAGACTGTAAATCAAGAGCTGACTAGGAGGCAACCCAAGAATTTTTATATTTATATGCTTTACTAGTTTATTTAGTAGATAGGAATCACGTTATATTCCAAAGTTCTATTCTAATCCATGTTGTCTCTCTTCATTGCAGGTATTGGAGGTTCAATGGACAAACAAAAGATTATGAAAAGGTTATTCAAGTCCAATTCAAGTGTGGTGCCCGATTCATTCCAATGTGCTTAACCTATTCTTCAAACTTTGCAGACAAGGAGATAAATTGCTATATGTCAGAGAAGTCATCTCTTTTAATTTTTCCTATCTTAGCCATTGAGGACAATGTCTATTTTAAGTTTGGGGGTATGTATCATGTTTAGTATTTACTTGGGCAATATTTTGATGAAATTTGATTTTGGCCAATGATAAGTAGGTGGTTGATATTGTTAACTCTTGGAGAATTGATAAGCAACCTTAGTCTATATTTTAACTAGTTAGTTGGTTTTCGCATTACTTGCAAAAATTTTGAAACATTTTCCACATATCCATTTGTTTAGCCAGTTGGGATTGAATTTTTTTGGCTAACTACTTATGAAAGATACCATTGCAACTTGAAAAATCTTATTTGAGCATCATTCGCAGTGAAAATTAGGCACTCACATAAGTTTGGGGGAAATTTATTGGAACCTTCCCGACTTCAATAATTGAATCTTGTGGTGGGTCGAGATGGAGCGTAAAACGCACTCGTTCAATGAAAAGTGAAAAGTGAGATGGAGCGTAAAACGCACTCACTAAATAATGAAAAAAGAAAATATGTATGTTTGAAATACTTGGGAAGGGTTCTTACGTGCTTAAAAGTTTAAATATCCAGTTGATCCTCAAGAAAAATTTATGTTATGTCTATATTAGCAGTGATTGATGTGATAAGAAGTTTTGAAAGTCGTTTTTGAAAATCTTTTATGAGTATTGGTTGATCTAATCTAAATCATGACTGGTTTGAGCATATGGATGCATACACGCACTTAAAGGATCAAGAGTAGATGTGAATCTAATAAAAGTTGTTGAAATTTTAGACATAACATTGTTTTGAAATTTTGCACGGGTTATCATTTGTGGTAACCTTTGAGGCCATTGATTGAATTCATATTTATTCATTGTTTGGGTGGATCATTCCTAGAGGATGAATCTGTCTAATTTGTGTTTTTGCTTGAGGACAAGCAAATGTTTAAGTTTGGGGGTATTTGATAAGTACGTTTTATACCTACTTATCTGGTATCTATTACTTGAATTATTTGCTTAATCTAATATTTCTTAGTTACTTTTCATACATTTTATGTTATTTTGTAGGCTATGACACGACATTGGCATGAAGAAGCAAGAGAAAGCAATTCGGAAATCTTTTGGACCAAAATATGTAAGCAAATGCAAGAAGGGAATATTGAAGGGCTTTTAACACCAAGTTGGATACATGTTCGTGGCCTGGAACTTGGATTTTATTATAGATCTACTTCTTAGCTTTCCAGAACATCTTGAATCTTCCAAATCGGAGTTCGGATGCGAAAATTATGGCCTTTTTATCAACAAAGATCAAAGCTAAGAGTTGTCATGCTTGCCATTTACACAGCATCTACTTCAAGCTCGATTTCCGCATTGCTCCATCCCGAATTTGTCAATTGTTAAAGAATGAAAGTTGTAGATCTCGTCGTTATCTTCAATTTGATAGGTGGCAAGCCCCGTAACTCCAAACAGATTAAAAGTTATACCTGTTTTACCAAAGGACATTGCAGTAGAAAACAGCGTAGCGCGGACCGCGCTATAAATGAACTATGTATAGCGCGGGGGGCCCTAGGGCACCAGAAAGTCAGGAACTGTAGCGCGGGGCGCGCCCAAAATGGCTTAGACGCAGCGCGGGGCGCGCTAGGTGGCGGGAAGACAGCTGAATTGGGTTATTTGATGTCCAATTTGAGCTAGAATAGAATTCTTAGTTGTCTAACTTGCTTGGGTGTCCATTAGAACTATAAATACATGATGAGAGGCATAAAAGAATAGAGATTATAGACTAGAGAGAGGATTCCATTAGATTAGATTAGAGTAAATAAGATCAAAACCCTAGTTCTTATTAGATTTGGGGATTGAAGCAACTTAGAGACCATTGAAGATTCAAAATAGGAGCAAGGAAGGAGCATCAAATCTGTAGACAACAGATTCTATCTTTTTATCTTCTTCTATCTTTGTCTTTTAATGAATATTCAATTGTGGATTTTTAGTTTTAATTCAATAATCATGAACTAATTCTTTGTTGGAGATTACAATGGATCTTATTGCGTAGTTTATTTTAATATGCTTCGCTATCAATTATTATGTTCTATTGTGAGGATTGTCTATTATGATTTGGACTCAAATGTTTAATTGATTGGCCATCAATTACCGTGATAATCTATATGAACTCGAGAGATGAAGTATTGATTTAGATCTTATCATGATAGCATGTGTTCATGATTTTGTGAATAACTTAATCTTGATGAATGTTAAGGTAGAGATATGCTTGACATCGCATGTAATCAGATAGAGAACTTATTCTTAAACTTTCTTCAATTGTAATTCACATAGAGATATAGTGTGTTAGTTGATTAAGGTGTTTAACGAATTTCTATCTTAATTGTGGATTGACGTTAATACGGTATTAGTGCATCAAGAGGTGGTTAATACTACTTTCGTGTTCTTGATTAACAATTCGGGATAGAGAATAATTGATGAGAAGTGTGTTAACCTAAATGCAGCAATAAGTGAAGTTGTGATCTTAAATCTCCATAATCTTAATTTAACTAGTGGTAATTAGAATTAGTGTAATTAAATAATTTAATTCTTATAATTTGAAATTCATTCATTTAAGTAAGATTGAGTTGGTTACGGGTTAGAACTTGGTAATTTGTATTAATAATTTCTCGTGGGAACGATACTCTACTTTCACTGTATTACTTGTTGATAACGTATACTTGCGTGTTGTGCGTAATTAGATTTTACCCAACAAATAACATCTACTATCTTTTATGATTTAAAAAGTTTTTTATTACTTTTATTGCTGAGACTCAGCTTAATAAATAATCCAAATCATTCCTGCACTACGGCCAAGGATACTAATTAGTATCACGACCACAAATTATCCATGCACTACGAATCAAGGATATTTGTGTATTCATCAATGGTCATGATCATGCCAACAACTGTCCATCAATGTACTACGGGCCAATAAAGACTTTTACCACATTATTTGTAACATTGCGGTCATGATTATACCGAATAATCCCTGGTTATAATCATACCAAGTCCATCTAGGCACTACATGCCACAGATGACTTTCAACAAAATATAAACATGAGGATGATGACAATGATATAAGAATTCAATAAAACAAGTTCAAGAATTAATTTATCCAGGAACTAACAACGTCCAAATTGTCAACATGATACTGCTTTGTAGAGTAAAATTTAAGAATGCTCAGAAGAATATTTCCATGAAAAGATACTGGATGAAGCGCAAATATTAAAGATATTCCACTAATTTCATGGAGTATAAAAGCCAAAACTTTAACCAACTGAGTATAATAAAGAATTGAATAACAAAAGAATTCACCAAGCATGCGATATACCGCATAGACAGGTTATTCCAACAGAAAAATAAATAATGGAACCAGGTCATGCGTAAACGCACCGACGGGATATTCCGACAGAATAATAAATAATGGAACCAGGTCCGGCGTAAACGCACAGACATAATATTCCGACAGAATAATAAATAATGGAACCAGGTCCGGCATAAACGCACAGACAGGATATTCTGACAGAATAATAAATAATAGAACCAGGTCCGACGTAAACGCACAGACAGGATATTCTGACAGAATAATAAAGAACGAAATATTAGAAGAATTTCACCATGTATGTGGTACTTCGCATGAACATGTTATTCCAACAGAATAATAAGGAATGGAATAACAGAAGTTCTCTTCATGAATACGAAATAAATAATACCACTTACCGTAAAAGAAAAGTACCCCGACTGGTAGGGCGAGGATATTCTTGAAGAAAACTTACACTACGTTCAAAGCTTCTTAAAACTCTAAAGAAATACGCTCAAGATTATAGAAGAATTCTCTGAACTTCTTGTGTGGTTTTCAATTCTAACTAAGCATCCTATTTATAGAAAAATAGAAAGGATACTATGCTGCATTATGTAATAAAATATAATATATTCTATTTATAATCAAATAAAACAAAACTTTATAAAAGTATTCTATTTTATATAAAAAGTTTTTACTATGCAAACACTATGTAGGAACTATACAAACACTATGCATAATAAAATATAATATATTCTATTTAAAATCTAATAAAACAAATAACTTTATAAAAGTATTCTGTTTTATATAAAAAGATTTTACTATGCATAATAGAATATAATATATTCTATTTATAGTCTAATAAAATAGATAACTTTATAAAAGTATTCTGTTTTATATAAAAAACTTTTCTGTTTTATTAAATTAATAATACTAATAAAACAAAATTTATATATATATATATATATATATATATATATATATATATATATATATATATATATATATATATATATATACCTCCGTGACTTCATAAAAAGACACCTCAATATAATTAACAACATTTATCATCATTATTATAATTCACAATATTAATCGACCAGGTCATTCCCAGGAAAGAGGGGGCTTTCCAATAAGGATTTCTCCCTATTGGCGCGTAATTAGGTGACCAAACCTCTCCTTGACAGAACTTCTAGACATCGTTAATATTACAAATAATAATATTAATAACTTTGTCGTCTCAATTATTGATTATAAAATATTGACAATAATTGAATCAAATAATGTAAGATACTATGCAGCAATTACTGTAACAATAATTGAACAAAACTGAGTGACTTCTTACGTAAGCATCAATAATCAATACCGTGTGCTACTATGCCACCACACAACTACACTCCTTGGGGTTATCTCCAAGGTTAGTGTTGTTATTCCCGGTGTCGGGACTGAGACTGAATATCTCGGGGTTATTTTCGGGATGAATCGGCCTTCTCCGGTGGAATTTTCGGTATTGGAACTGCATGCCTCGAGGTTATCTCTGAGGTTGGAACTGATACTCCCGGTAAAACTGAATTTTCGGTAGTATCCGGACTAGATATGAGTTGTCTTCCAGGGTTATCTCTGAAAGACGAATCTGCCCTCCTACAATGTCAGTAACAGGTATGCAGAAAATTTTGAGTGTCTACGGTTGTCTCCGAGATGGTAATACTGAATATCCCAGGGTTGTCTCTGGGATTGAGATGAGCTGTCTTCTAGGGTTATCTCTGAAAGACGATTCTGTCCTCCTGCAATGTTAGTAACATGTATGCAAAAAATTACGAGTGTCTACACCCTCCTTAACAATTAAGGAATTAGGTTTTATTTTAATTAATTAAACTCCTTTAATTAATTAGGCTCCTAATCTTATCAGGAATAATTAATTAAATAATTTTAATTAATTAGTCTCCTAATACTATTAGGAATATATGAGAGTACTTTTATTAATTAATTCCCAAACTCCTTTAGGAATTAAATAATAATAATAGTAATAATAATAAGACTCCTCTTATTAATTTATATTTAATATTTCTAAAATATTAAATAATAAATATTAAGCTATTTAATTTATTCTATCACCATAGATTAAATTAAATATACTTAACTTATTATTACGATTATGCCATTAACTTCTTAAATAATTATTTATCTTTTTATGGTGTGACCCTTTAGGTTCTCCATATTAAACCGGTTGTGAATAAGTCAATTAGAACAATTCTAATCTTATTTAAATAAATAAATTAAAAAATTAATTTATTTAGATAAATAATATTTATTCTACAATAGGGATAAGCCTCCCTAGCGATTAACGACTTTCCAGATAATATAGATTTTAACATTAATCATAAAAGAACCTTTGAGTAAATAGTTACCGTACTATTCAATCCTTCTACCATACAATGTCCCAATTAGATATAAGATATGGAATTACTATCAAGTCTTATTTTATTTAATTATATGTATTTCGACTCTTAAATGTATAAATCCAAATAATGCAAATTAGAAACTCCTTTCTAATTTCATTCTGCCTTGGCCAATGACTACTGGATTGTCATTTATCGAATCACATAGGACATTTCTCTTCTTTTACTAGAAGTGGTAGATTCTTTATTGATCATATATTTTCTCCATGTATAACTTATTATACCCAAACATACCTTTTGATATACCCTAAGGGTCTTAAGAAATAAGTCAAAGTATAACTTATCATACACAAGATACTATGATGATCTCAAGTCCAAGGATCACTTGTACTACTATCACTACATGAATTCCTATTGACAGACAAGTAAAACTCCATTAGGTATTCTTTAGCGAGCCACGTTCAGTGAACTTAGTCTCAAATAAGCACCTACATACTTGCTTTAGCTTCTCCACACAAATGATCATGAGATCAATTATCCTCATCCAATGAGCAAGCAACGTATGTACCAATCTATTTGGATTCACTAATCCCCAATTTAGTAATATAACGATTGGGAACTATTTTAGTTTTAAGATTTCTAAGAATTTAGATCTCCTTACAAAAATAATCATCATTATTCTAAAAGCATTGCTTAAAACTATGGGTTTATCATATATTATAAAGCATCATCATGTAGATAATTAAAAGCCTTTAATAAATTAATACTTTTTATTAATAAATGAATAAGATTGTTACCAAGTATATGCTTTATCATCAAACATGATTGACTTGTGTGCATACTACTTTCATATGTGTGATAAGAAATAATGGGTTAAGAGTACCTAACTGAATTATTGATGAGTGAGTTTTATACACATGAATTGGATACATTCGGGCTTAATTTATTATTGTTCTCAAGTCTTTTAGAATAGTTTTTAAGTGTTTGTGTCCATTCATGCATGTTTTACATTGTTTTGTAGGATTTGGGACAAAAGTTACGTGGATCGACGTTCGGGGTGGCTAGATTCGCGTTTTCGGCTTGTCATTTACACAGCAGTCACTTCAGAGCCAATTTGAGTATTTCTACGAACCTTATTTCGAAAACCTTAAATAATGAAAGTTGTAGATCTACTTCTCCTCTTTCCGGAACATCTTGAATCATTGAAATCGGAGTTTGAACGAAGAAGTTATGGCCATTTTCCCAAAGGATATCGGAGCAGAAAATGTAAGAAAAAGTGGCAGCGCCGGGACGCCCATTTTAAGCCTATTTGCAGCGCCGAGGCGCTATAAGGCAGAATACCAGCGCCGTGCCCAGCGCTGGGGCGCTGGGGAAGAGACTGGGAAGGCTTGGACGCGTTTTTGGGCGAATTTTGACACCTTTTTGACTCTAAATTGGATTGGGTTTGTTCCTAACCTAAAAATTTGACTTGTAACCTATAAATACATGATTGGAGGCATAAAATAAAGGGGGATTACATAGCTTAGACTAGATTAAACACTCCATTAGATTAGATATTAACTCTAGTTCTTATTAGTTTAGGAGATTGAAGTAAATTGGAGAATACTGAAGATCAAGAGCAAGAGCAAGAGGGGAGTATCAGATTTGCTGACAACAGATTCTATTATCTTCTCTTATCATACTTTTATCTTTTAATATTTATTCAATTGTGGATTCTTGATTTTAATTCATTAATTATGAACTAACTCTTTTATTAAGATTTCAATTGAACTTTTTATGGCTATAAATTAGTTATTTGATTTATTCCAATTATTTGTGTTGAAGTAAATTGTTCATCTTGCTTTGTGCTTATTGATTAATTATCTGATCAATAATTACCTTGTTACTCTAGAAGGAATTGGAAAAGGAATTCTAGGGTTAGAACTGGGCTTGGTGACATGTGACTTAGTTATTTGTACAGTGAATAATTAGGTTTGTGAATAGAATGAGAATATCTATTTGTCGCATGTAACATAAGAGGAATTGGGTTTGTAGCGAGTTTAATTCAATTGTTTTGCATAGAGATATAGCAAAATTAATCTGGGTTAAATAGAAGGCAATTGATCACTCGAAAGAGGGCTTTTGGCATTTGAGAATTTTTGTTAACAATTCAGTAGATATAATAATTGGGATAGTTAAATAATTGATTTATAATTCATAATTGGAGATATTGGAGTCTTAATTCTTATTTATCTGAATTCCATCAATTCTTAGTTATTTATTTGCTTTCTTTTAGAATAATCTTTTTGTTTTGTTTAATTTAGTTTTCTTAAATCTAGAAATCACAATTATTGGTTGTTTAAATAAAATTGATTTGGTTAAGAATTAGTACTTGGTGATTTTTATTAAATAATTCTTCTTGGGAACGATACTCTACTTTTACTTTATTACTTGTTGACCGTGTATACTTGCACGTATTCATTGATTGCGAAATCAATCAACAATTATATTTAGCCCAATTAAAATATTATTTAGACTAGCCTAATGTACATAGGATATAAGATTATATATTGGTGTATATTTAAAATATAAGTATACTTCTTATATGAGGGTATGTACATATATATGTGTGTATATGTGCCCATACCTTAATTTAATATAGTAATATTAGGTTATTATAATTGACTTAATGAGCCCAAAAGGAATTAACCTTAGTAGAATGAAGACCATTTTACTGATAAGTTAAGGAGTAATATAGCTTGTCCCATATTCATTGTCCCTAGTTATATCAGTCGTACAATAGGCCAATGGCCTACTCCTCTATATTGCTAAAAATTTAAAATTGATGATGGCTTGAGGGATGGAAAAGATGGAGTAGGTTACCAACTCCTCTCAATGCACTGGTTTCTTCTTTTTTCCCTTAGTTTAATTGAATGTGCAAGACCCAAAATTGGGTAACAATTTCTCCATAAATAGAGACTCCTCCTTCTCAACTCAGTTTGTTAAAGTTGTCTGATAATTAGCTATAGAAAGTTAGTGTGATAGAATTGAGAAGCAAGTTTGGTAATTCAACTTCAAAAGAGGTAATATTTCTTAAGTATGTTCCTAATTTCATGTGACGCCCCCAAATTTGGGTCCTTTCGAACCCTAGATCCGGTCTGCCATGATACTACTATCGTCAAACTATTTATATTTTTCATTCATACTTAATGAATATAACTCTACTTATTACAATGTAGAATATAAATTCATTCCATTTCCAGGATTTGCCCAATGACCCCAAACTTTTATAAGTTTCTAATCTTGGTCATTTACTATTCCTGTATTACATCACATTGGATGTTATATTAATATGCGGAATAATTTAAACTTTTTCAATCTCCTTTGAAAAATAATCTTTTACTGATGTCTTAACTTGAATCAATTACAAATACCTGAATCAAATTATGCTATGATTCACTCTATTTAATTTTTGTATAAACTTTTACATCTCGATTCGAATTCCTCTAAATACCACATAGTATAACTTTACAACTAAATATGTTTTACACATCGTAAACTACTATCATATATATTTCCTAGAACTTAAACATGGTTCAAGAGCATATATTTAATTGAATAAATCAATCTCCATCGATACTATTGAACTTTATCAATCAAGTAGCATGTAATCTTTACCGTGAGTCCTTAACCTGCAAAAGTGGTTATTTGCAAGGGTGAGCTCGACAGTCCAACAATTCTAACAGTTTTCATGTAGCACATAGCATATAATAGCATACTCAGCACATGCATTTATAATCCATTAATATTTACTACGCATGTTACTTCTCACATAACAGGCAAAGAGATTTATATCACAAACATATCATCAAAGATCAACTTTCACATTTCATACATATCTCATATGCATTTTATATATATACATCAACATTCTTATGGCATAATATCGCTCAACTAACAGTTATCGAATTCGTATAACAAATAGGAACTGAAAGACTTGCATGATTTGTAGTTTATGAACTACGACTTAACTGCTTAACGCTTAACTGCACTTCGTGTATTCCTACACAGTTATATAATCATGGATTCATCTCCATCAGTAACATATTTCATGCATTCTCAATGTAATAACAATGTTACATTATTTTCTAACTAGGTTCGAAAAACCTACATTTTACTTTCTCAACGCACTCTTAGAATAGCTTTGTATATATAGTACATCTTTGCTACACATGCTTCATATCAACATTCATAAATCTTTATCACACACTTGACTCGCTATGTGTTTGACACATATTTAAAGTCTATAGATACACGGTCTACATCGTCTTTACATTTTGAAAACTTTAACAAATTTAATAAATTTGGGTTTATATAACCATTACTTGTTCTTACACTTAAAACATCATCTATGTCCAGTATTATAGCTTTAGACATTCATTACACATATGCTTTAAAGTTCAGGTCTGTGAAAGCCCCGAACCCGGGTCCCAAATCACCGCGGATTCGGTACAATTAATCTATCACTATTACAATCATTCTATAACTATTGCAAAAGATATAAACATAAATTGCTTATACAATATATTTACACACTAATCCCAAGGTCGAGTAATCTTCACATAAACACAATTCATTTTCCTATCTAATATAAAACATTATTATCATATTATTCTATTACAATTAAGCTACATAAAAAAAATCCCAAGCTGAACTTGGCTTTATCCTTTCCTGTATATCTGACGTTTTCGTCTTAATCTGTAATGTTAATCATGATATAGCAAGGGTGAGCAATAAGTTTGCCCAACAAGTATAAATTTATTTAAGGATATATCATGATGAAAAGAATTGAACAATAAGCTGGCTATAATTCTACAATATAATTGAGAACTAGCATGAACAATCTTTCATAGCTGAACGAACATTGAACATGAACATAGCAATTATATCTGGACCGAATGGTAATGAAGGTGATCAACCTTTCATACCTGATGAATACATGCATTATGCACATAGTGCAATTAAATGATTCATAGACATGTCAATCAGTAATGATTAACCACAAGTATATCTGAATGAAACAACTCGATGTTGAGTTAAGAAAAGCTTACCTGTTCCGTGGATTATTGTTACGCATTTTAATAAGCTTTGTCTGAACCTAATATATACATAATATCGATATACAAATTAGAATAATATCATCACATTACTTAAAATAACTTAAACACATTATCACATAACCCTATCAGTCTATAACACACATAGGACTAACCTCAAGTCAAACTTTTACAGTCTGAGTCGAGTTTGGTACAATTATAACATCCCGACGGCCTAGTCGAATAAATATCGAGTTTAAGGTCTATTAAACTCTGCCCAAACACTTAACAATTATCTTAGATAATTTATTAACAATCAAAATAATTTTCCAAGTCTCATAATAATTTTCAGATAATTATTATCATTTATCAATATTTTTCAATCAATAAACTTGTATTTAAATGATTTAAATACCTCATAATTTCATTATTATTAATATTTATTTAGTACTAAATATTAATAAAATACTTGTCATAATATTATAATATATTTATAATATATCAAAGTATTTTTTTAATAACTTAAAATCACATTTATATGATTTTTAAACCGTTAAATCCATTATTCGATAATTGCTATTAATATTAAAATATTAATATTTTCATGACAAAATATCAAAAGTTATATTTTATAACTTAAAATATTTTTATAATACTTAAATCATTTTTATATGATTTATAAATCATTAATTCTATTTTTCCATAATTTATTTAATTCATTTATTTAATAAATTGATTACCATTAATATTGATTAATTAATGAAATTCATCACAAAATATTAAAAGTCATTAAAAATAACTTAAAATATTTTCTAACACCATAATATAATTTTTCATCTATTAAAAATCATTTTTATATAATTTATTTAATATTATAATTAAAGAAATTAAATATCATTTTTATTCCAAAAATATTAAATATTTATGAAATGTATTCAAAATTATTAAAAACTCATTTTCAGAATTTAAAATAATTTTAGGAATTTATTTTATATTTTTAATAATTAAAAACTATTTTTCTCTAATTATTTAATAAAATAATTATTTTTCTAATTAAACTGTCGCTAAATGGCCTTATGGCGACAGAACCGTCGCTATAGGTGTTCTTGAGCTGTTCTTGGCCAAACCCAAAAATTCTTGTCAATGTTCGAGTGGGTAGGTTTGACCGTTAATAATTCCATGGTTATCACGTTTCTGGATTTTCTAAGGAGTTATAAATGTAGTTCTTATGTAATATTACAAGCCAAATCAAGTTTCATGGTCATTACATAACATATCCAAGAGATTCAAGCCTCCAAAATATTTGACAACACTGTTCTTCATTTCTGGGTTTTCCAGAAAATGAAGAACTGTCGAGGGTACTAGATTTAAATCCTTATGGTTTGCATTTTGGGCTCGGTTTATGTGATCTAAGAGTTCATTAATGAAGTATATATGTTAGGCTACAATAAAATATCACTAGATCAACATCACAACATCACCAGATGAAGATTCGAGCTGGTCAAAGTAGTGTCAAAGAAACTGCCTTTGAAGATTCTGGGCTACCCAGAATTCTCCTTCCGGCAGTTCGGTCAAACTTATTTTGACCTTAATTAATTTCGTTCCTGATCATGATCTGGGAGTTCTAGAGGCATGAATGGGTAGCCTACATGTCAGTATACATAAATGTAACAACAATATGGACAAACATATTAACAGCAGTAAGATCCATGACCTTGAAAATCTTGTCAGAAATTTTGGGAATTTTCTGGGTTGCCCAGAAGTCAGTTTTCGGTCAATGTGTTTTGACCGTTCATGACTTGAAATATAAATATGATCTGAAGCTGATTTCAGTTTCAGATCCAAGACCTTACAGCATACTACAAATATAAAACTTTAAAACACCAAAAACATTAACAGAGAAGAATCTAGAGGCTCTGACTTTCGGTTGTCAGGCTGTTTTTCTAACTTTTTCCAGAATTCTAAAAACTCAAATTTCGAGTACTTTGGTGTTATGGATCTGGGATTTAACAACTTAGATCACTAAATGACATCTTATTACATAACTTTAACCAGTAAACAACAACATATAACATCAGATCATGAGATTTTAAAAATTAGGGTTTTTACCACTTTGATACTATGATCTTGAATCTGATCCTCATGATCTGATCATGACTTGTTATGGATCATACATGGGACTGAATCATTTCAAAATTTCGTGGGTCTAGAGAGAGAAAGGGTTGATTGAGAGTTTGATAGCAAATTAGCAAAATTTGTGAACTTTCTCTCTCTTCCATTATTTAAATTTTGATACAATGTATCCATATGATGTAAGGTGGCACTACAAATCTGATCTTGGGAGATTTCATCACATGGCAATATCAAATGGGGTGAGTTACCAAGATTTGGTGTGATCTTTTACTTAATAAGTAAGAAAAGGGCATTTTAGTCTTTTTTTTCTTTTTATTTTAATGCCATATAAGTCTTTTGCCCTGACCCTTAGGGTTTAGGGTTTAACCCTTAATTTTTTAAAATTTTATTTCTAAGATTTCCAAATTTCAGTTTTCAAAATAGAAAATTAATATTTCTAAATTATAATTAGGATTTTGTAATTATATTAAAATTTACTAATCATTATTCAAGCTTACTAATTAGGATTAATATTTTCTAATTAAAATTACTAATTTAGCAATTAGGTTTCATAATCATGCATTAGGGTTTCTAAAATAGTTAATTAGGGTTATCCCTAATTATATTTATAATCACAAATACTTAAATCATTAAATTTAGCCTTTAAATTCTCAAATTAGGATTTCATATTCCGAATTAGGGTTTCAGATTCCCGAAAATTAAAATTAGGATTTCCAGAACTGATTTTAGGGTTTTTTTATAAATCGTAAGAATTTTCTAACTAAACGTTGACGTTTTTAATATAATATTAGTGTAAGACCCCAACTTATTAATGAATAAAATCAAATTTTCTCTAAATATTATTATGAATAATAAGGGGTTAATTTGTTATAATACTTTGGTTATGGGTGAAATGTGCAAATTTTGCAAAATAAGCAAGTGGTTATAAAATATTCATTTTGTCGGGAATATTCGTTTGGTCGTGGAATATTCTTGCTGTCGGGGAATATTTATACGACGGCGCAGCCTTGTGTGGGCCCCATAACGGAAAGCGATTGGATGAAGAAAACGACAAGTATAAGTTATATATAAATAACGGCGTAGTTGTTACCGTTAATACTGTTGGAATATCCGGTGGTTAAAATACAGTAGCACACGGTATTGCACCAATTATTGATTCTTACGTAAGAAGGCACTACTCAATAATTGTTACAGTAGTTATTGTTTAATATTTTATTTTATTGATTCAATAATTGTTGCGTTGATATTTTATATTATTGTTGTTTCAATAATTGTTGCTGCACAGTATTTTTCATTATCAGATTAATAATTCATATTATTTGAATAATATTATTAGATAACATTATTGGCAATGTCTAGAAAGTTCTGTCTAAGGAGAGGTTTGGTCATCTAATTGCGCGCCAGTAAGGAGAAATCCTTATTGGAAAGCCCCCTCTTTCCTGGGAACGGCCTGGTTGTCATAAATGTGATTCTGTAATATTATTTGTGAATAATTAATTATTGATTCATATGATAAGGAAATATTTATTTTATGTGGATATAAATGAGGGATATATTTTTGTGGTTAAAAATGAAGGAGTTAATGTTGAGGTTTTTATCAGTATTTTTGTCGGAATGGAGGTATTAAAAATCAAATCAGGGTTTTTGAGATATATTGCGGGGGTTATAATTTTTAATCCGACCGTTGGATCGTGGTAATTTTTGGATATGTTATACATATATAAGTTGAGTATATGTCCACAAATTTTGAACCGTTAAAAATGAACGTATGATTTATTATGAATTTTACGAGATGACTGGTTCAGAAATTGTTGAATTTTCGGAGTTAATCATTTTGGTAGAAAATTCTAGAATTGGTGGGCCCCACTCTTGGTTGGTGAAGAAATGTGCTGAGATTTTTATTCAAATGTGGTGGGTGGGAATAGTAGCAGGTAAAGCCATCAGGTTGTAGGTTAAGTCTGCTTCGGCGTGCTAACATTTTCCTATAAATAGAGGGCTAAGTTAGAATTGAAAATCACACCAGAAACAAGTTTTCTCTCTTTCTCTCTCTAGATTATTGAGTGTATTTTGTGAGTATTTAGATACTTTGAGAGTTTCTATTCATCAGAGCAAGTTTCTTTCAGCCTTATACCGGTATTCCGACCAGAAGTACTGATATTTTGAGGTAAGGGATATTATTTTCTTCTTAAATGATATTATTTTCTTCAATATCATTATGCTGAAATATTGATATGAGTTTTTTTTATCAAATTTGAAACTTTTTGTGTTGGGTTACTATTCACGTATACGGCACTATTCACGTATACGACACTATTCACCGAAAAATAAAATTTTCCCTTTTTGTCCAAGATGTCTATTATGGTTACTATCTTTGATTGTATCCATATTTTGATCTTTATTTTTGAATTCTGCTTCACAATTGATTATTATGAAGTATTATTGATCTTGAATAAACTGTTATATGAATCCCTACTATTTGTCCTTCTGTCTAACTGGATTCGTTCTCTTTAAGATATTTTTCATCATCCTCAGTCCTAAATGATGATATTACTGAATATCTTTGGCCTGTAGTGCAAAGATGTATGATTACTTGATGAATATCTTTGGCCTGTAGTGCAAAGACGAACAGGTGTTGAGATGAACATGACTGACAGGTGATACAAATGAATATCTTTGGCCTGTAGTGCAAAGATGAATATTTGGATAAAGATGATTATTAATTGATGTTACAGGGATAAAATATTGATGATGGACTTTTAAATCTTAGAAGATAGTAGAATTCTTTCTCTACTTGACTCTTCTAATGGTTTGCTGTTTCCGCTGCAGTTGTTGATCTAATACTTGTTGTCGATTATATTCTATCAGATTTTTCCCTGTTGAAGACTAACGATAATTTGTTGTATATTATCGTAGTCATAATATTCTTTACTGGGCTAGTTGAGCTCACCCTTTTTCTTTTTGTTCCATTTTTCTTCTCAGGAGGTGAGAACATAGCAGGATCTAGTCGGGGTATGGAGTGATGGTTCTAGAAAGATGTTTTAGCAGTCCTCACTATTTCTGTAAAATAGTGTTTGAATAATTGTAATGAGGATTTATTTGAGTGTGGATATTGTCCAGAAGACAATATTTATATTTAAACTTACAGTATGTGTTGTCGTATTTTGCACGACAATTGTATTATTGAAGTTGTAGTTTGCTTTCTGTACCATGTATTTGGCGACTCAGAATGGGTGTTGTATACCTATTTTGAGGGCGTCACAGTTGGTATCAGAGCTTAGGGATATGATCCCTGGCTGAGATGTGAGACAAGAACTAGGAGGGGAGAGACGGTGAATTTCTTCGCTAGTATGACCTGACTAAGTTTATTTGGTGTTTATTTGGTCGGTCAGAGTATAGGGATAATATATGACATGACTATTAACCCTTATTTTATGGCAGTATTTAAGAATGGCAGCTGAGAACGTTAATAATGGAGTAAATCAGACCGTGGAGACACCTTTGATCACCACCCAGGGGAACGTACAACAGGAATGCAATATTCCTCCTGTAAACAACGTTACCGAGCAAACGATGAATGATGGAATGTTTAGGAGCTTTTTGCAGTTCATGCAAAATCAGACGAGGGAGACTCGTGTGCAGAATACGAGTGGAAATGATAACGCGCGGTTTGTCACAGCTAAGCAGTTCAAAGAATTGGGACCACCAGAATTTTAGGGAAAGCCGGATCCGATCATGGCGGAAACGTGGGTCAAGCAAATTACCAAGATATTCGATGTCTTGGGATGCACGGAGGAACAGAAGGTTCCATTCGCCACCTTTATGTTCCGCGGTGAGGCAGACTACTGGTGGGAGTCTGTGAACCGTACCCAGCCTGACGCACTCAATATGTCCTGGGAAACATTTCAAAAACTGTTCAATGACAAGTACTTTCCTGAAAGTATTCGTCATATGAAGGAGGTAGAGTTTATCAGACTGGAACAAAACAACATGACGGTGTCCCAGTACGAGACGAAGTTTGCAGAGTTATCCAGGTTTGCACCTCATTTGGTCGAAAATGAGGAACGAATGACAAGGATGTTTCTGAGAGGTCTAAAACCCGAGATTCGGCAATATCTTATTTCTCATAAATTTTCTTTATATTCAGATGTTGTAAACAGGGCTCAATTATTAGAGCGAGATAATGAGTATGTGCAACCGAGGGACCACAACCAGGGTCATACCGGTGGCGGCAGTCATCAAAGCAATGAAAACCAGCAGGGAGGAAAACATTCGGACAAAAGCGGTAACCACTCTGGTGGTAATCGTGGTCGTGATAATAGAAGGAGCGAGTCGGGAGGAGATTTCAAGAAGAGAAGGTACAATAATGATAACGTGAAGACGTCAGCACAAACATCAACTGTTTCTAGGGGAGGAGAACGACCACCGGTTATATGTTACAAATGTGGGAAAGAGGGACATATCAGCCCAAACTGCCCACAACAATCCAAGGTATGTTATAACTGTGGAAAGGAGGGTCATATAGCTCGAGAGTGTTCTGTAGCAAAACCAAGTTCAGCGGGGATGGTGACTCCAAAAGTTATCCCGGATAAGTCGAAATCAGCGGTTCCTGGAAGGGCGTTTGTCGTGACTGGCCAAAACGCGAGAAACCCGAACGAGGTGATCACGGGTAAGCTAATCTTGAATTCTTACGAAGTTTATACTTTACTAGATACCGGTTCTACCCATTCTTTTATCTCTCCTGCTTTTGCTCAACGTTTAAACTTGACTCCGGAGAAATTGGACTTTAACTTATCTGTTGAAACTCCGTTGGGTGAAACCTTCGTTACATTACAGTTTATAAATCTTGCATGATCCAAGTTGGCACTATCACATTACCTGTTGATCTTATCTCTTTAAAGATACTTGCTTTTGATGTGATTTTAGAAATTGATTGGTTAACTACTCATCATGCCAAAATTGATTGCTTTCGTAAGGTTGTTAGTTTTCATATTCCTAAGAAACCTGTTATTCGAATTCAAGCAACCAAACCATTGAAGTCAAACTCTTTCATATCAAGCCGTAAAGTCATTCGTTTATTGAAAAATGGATGTCAAGCTTTCTTAGCCATGTCATGGACTTGAACAAAAATACGTCAGAATTGAATGATATTTTTGTTGTTAGTAAAATCCCTGACGTATTTCCTGAAGAATTTCTTGGCCTACGCGTGATATTGAATTTTGTATCATCTTTGAATCTGGTACAAAACCCATTTCTAAAATCTCATATCGAATGGCTCCTATTGAACTTCAGGAGTTAAAAATCCAACTATAGAAGTTGATAACCGAGCTTCTATCTGGTGACTTCCTTTGTGGAATGTACCGAAGCCAGACTCTCCGTAGGGGACGCCATATTCGTGCGGTAGTAAACTGATAGGTGTCATTGTAACGTGCTATCCAAGATTGGGATATGAGTCACAGCTGAGAGCAAACCTAAGTCGGTAACCGAAGTACGTAGCTTTCTGGGCTTAGCTGGTTATTATCGGAGATTTGTGGAAGGATTTTCTCGAATCGCTACTCCGTTAACTCAGCTGACTCGGAAAGATACAAAATTCGTATGGAGTGAGGAATGCGAGAAGAGTTTCCAAGAAATCAAGAGGAGACTCATTTCGGCACCTGTTCTGACAATACCATCTGGTTCGAATGGATTTGTTATCTACAGCGATGTTTCAGGAAAAGGGTTAGGATGTGTTCTCATGCAACATGGGAAAGTCATAGCCTATGCCTCACGACAACTCAAAGAATATGAGAGAAATTATCCTACTCATGATTTGGAGTTGGCAGCAGTCGTTTGTGCTTTGAATATCTGGAGACACTACCTGTATGGGGAGAAAGTGGAGATCTAATCAGATCATAAAAGCCTCAAATATTTCTTCACCCAAAAGGAACTCAACATGCGGCAACGACGTTGGCTCGAGCCGTTGAAAGATTACGATCATACCATCCAATATCATCCTGGAAAAGTAAACGTAGTAGCTGACGCATTGAGTAGAAGATCATATGCGGGTACGAGTGCAATGTTGTTAACACAAAGACCCATTTTGTATGACTTGCAAAGGATGGAGATAGAGATGAAGGCTCCAAGTACCCACATGATGATATCAAACATACGAGTAGAACCGACTTTAATCGATAAAGTTAAAGCTGCTCAAGCTACGGACATGGAGCTGGCGCGTATGAAGAAGAACGTGCAAGAAGGTGCTATTCTAGAAACAAGAATCGATGAAGAAGGAATACTTCGAGTCAACTCCAGACTTTGTGTTCCTAACGATTTTGACTTGAAGCATAGAATAATGATGGAGGCACACAACACACCGTTTGTAATCCATCCTGGGAGTACCAAAATGTATCACGATCTTCGACATACATTTTGGTGGAGCAATATGAAAAGAGAGATCGCGGAGTTTATCTCGAGATGTTTAACTTGTCAACGTGTAAAAGCGGAGCATCAAGTACCAAAGGGTCCATTGTAACCACTTGAGATTCCGAAATAGAAGTGGGAACACATTACTATGGATTTTGTTACGGGTCTTAACAAGGTTTCTCAAGGCATAGATGCGATTTGGGTTATTGTTGATAGATTAACCAAGTCCGCTCATTTCTTGCCGATACGTGAGACTTATTCCTTTGAACGTCTTGCTAGTATGTACGTGAATGAGATTGTGAGATTCCATGGCATGCCAGTATCCATAGTTTCGGATCGTGACCCAAGATTCACTTCACGATTTTGGGTTAGCTTGCAGAAAGCTATGGGCACGGATTTACGATTCAGTTCGGCATACCATCCTCAAACGGACGAACAATCAGAGAGGACTATTCAAACTCTTGAAGATCTATTAAGACTTTGTGTCCTAGATCTCAAAGGGAGTTGGGATAAGTACCTACCATTGGTGGAATTCTCCTACAACAACAGTTATCAGGCGAGCATAGGTGTGGCTCCATTCGAGGCGTTGTATGGAAGAAAATGTCATTCTCCAGTATGCTGGGACGAGGTGGGTGAAGCAACATTGTTGGGACCAGAGTTGGTACGCATTACTACAGAGAAGATCCAAACGATTCGACAACGTATACAAACGGCACAGGATCGACAAAAGAGTTATGCGGATCTTCATCGGAAGGACGTGAAATTTAATATTAGGGATCATGTATTATTACGTGTTGCACCATGGAAGGGAGTTACAAGATTTGGAAAGAGAGGAAAGCTCAATCCAAGATTTGTTGGTCCATTTGAGATTCTTGAGCGAATAGGAAATGTGGCATATAGACTCGCATTACCTCCAAGCATGTCTCGTGTTCATAATGTTTTTCACATATCTATGCTTCGTAAATATGTTAAAGACCCGAACCACATTATTGAGTTAGAACCAGACGAGATAGCTGAAGATTTAACGTACGAGGAGGTACCTGTTAAGATCTTGGATAGGAAAGAGCATGTCCTACGCACGAAGGTTATTCCACAAGTTAAGGTTTTGTGGAGAAACCATGCTATTGAAGAAATAACCTGGGAGTTGGAATCAGAAATGAAAGCGAGGTATCCTCACCTTTTTGAAACATCAGGTACGTACGTCAATTTCGAGGACGAAATTTCATAAGGAGGGGAGGTTGCAAGACCCCAACTTATTAATGAATAAAATCAAATTTTCTCTAAATATTATTGTGAATAATAAGGGATTAATTTGTTATAATACTTTGGTTATGGGTGAAATGTGCAAATTTTGCAAAATAAGCAAGTGGTTATAAAATATTCATTTTGTCGGGGAATATTCGTTTGGTCGTGGAATATTCTTGCTGTCGGGGAATATTTATACGACGGCGCAGCCTTGTGTGGGCCCCATAACGGAAAGCAATTGGATGAAGAAAATGATAAGTATAAGTTATTTATAAATAACGGCGTAGTTGTTACCGTTAATACTGTTGGAATACCCGGTGGTTAAAATACAGTAGCACACGGTATTGCACCAATTATTGATTCTTACGTAAGAAGGCACTACTCAATAATTGTTACAGTAGTTATTGTTCAATATTTTATTTTATTGATTCAATAATTGTTGCGTTGATATTTTATATTATTGTTGTTTCAATAATTATTGCTGCACAACATTTTCCATTATCATATCAATAATTCATATTATTTGAATAATATTATTAGATAACATTATTGGCAATGTCTAGAAAGTTCTGTCTAAGGAGAGGTTTGGTCATCTAATTGCGCGCCAGTAAGGAGAAATCCTTATTGGAAAGCCCCCTCTTTCCTGGGAACGGCCTGGTTGTCATAAATGTGATTCTGTAATATTATTTGTGAATAATTAATTATTGATTCATATGATAAGGAAATATTTATTTTATGTGGATATAAATGAGGGATATATTTTTGTGGTTAAAAATGAAGGAGTTAATGTTGAGGTTTTTATCAGTATTTTTGTCGGAATGGAGGTATTAAAAATTAGGATTTTTGAGATATTTTGCGGGGGTTTTAATTTTTAATCCGACCGTTGGATCGTGGTAATTTTTGGATATGTTATACATATATAAGTTGAGTATATGTCCACAAATTTTGAACCGTTAAAAATGAATGTATGATTTATTATGAATTTTACGAGATGACTGGTTCAGAAATTGTTGAATTTTCGGAGTTAATCATTTTGGTGGAAAATTCTAGAATTGGTGGGGCCCATTCTTGGTTGGTGAAGAAATGTGCTGAGATTTTTATTCAAATGTGGTGGGTGGAAATAGTAGCAGGTAAAGCCATCAGGTTGCAGGTTAAGTCTGCTTCGGCGTGCTAACATTTTCCTATAAATAGAGGGCTAAGTTAGAATTGAAAATCACACCAGAAACAAGTTTTTTCTCTTTCTCTCTCTAGATTATTGAGTGTATTTTGTGAGTATTTAGATACTTTGAGAGTTTCTATTCATCAGAGCAAGTTTCTTTCAGCCTTATACCGGTATTCCGACCAGAAGTACTGATATTTTGAGGTAAGGGATATTATTTTCTTCTTAAATGATATTATTTTCTTCAATATCATTATGCTGAAATATTGATATGAGTTTTTTTTTATCAAATTTGGAACTTTTTGTGTCGGTTACTATTCACGTATACGGCACTATTCACCAAAAAATAAAATTTTTCCTTTTTGTCCAAGATGTCTATTATGGTTACTATCTTTGATTGTATCCATGTTTTGATCTTTATTTTTGAATTCTACTTCACAATTGATTATTATGAAGTATTATTGATCTTGGATAAACTGTTATACGAATCCCTACTATTTGTCCTTCTGTCTAACTGGATTCGTTCTCTTTAAGATATTTTTCATCATCCTCAGTCCTAAATGATGATATTACTGAATATCTTTGGCCTGTAGTGCAAAGATGTATGATTACTTGATGAATATCTTTGGCATGTAGTGCAAAGATGAACAGGTGTTGAGATGAACATGACTGACAGGTGATACAAATGAATATCTTTGGCATGTAGTGCAAAGATGAATATTTGGATAAAGATGATTATTAATTGATGTTACAGGGATAAAATATTGATGATGGACTTTTAAATCTTAGAAGATAGTAGAATTCTTTCTCTACTTGACTCTTCTAATGGTTTGTTGTTTCCGCTGCA
Organism: Panax notoginseng; assembly: GCA_016801055.1. Lineage (NCBI taxonomy): Eukaryota > Viridiplantae > Streptophyta > Magnoliopsida > Apiales > Araliaceae > Panax > Panax notoginseng. Next base: position 233,715,097 of record CM029013.1, on the reverse strand, counting down.
GTTGTTGATCTAAAACTTGTTGTCGATTATATTCTATCAGATTTTTCCCTGTTGAAGACTAACGATAATTTGTTGTATATTATCTTAGTCATAATATTCTTTACTGGGCTAGTTGAGCTCACCCTTTTCCTTTTTGTTCCATTTTTCTTCTCAGGAGGTGAGAACATAGCAGGATCTAGTCGGGGTATGGAGTGATGGTTCTAGAAAGATGTTTTAGCAGTCCTCACTATTTCTGTAAAATAGTGTTTGAATAATTATAATGAGGATTTATTTGAGTGTGGATATTGTCCAGAAGACAATATTTGTATTTAAACTTACAGTATGTGTTGTCGTATTTTGCACGACAATTGTATTATTGAAGTTATAGTTTGCTTTATGTACCATGTATTTGGCGACTCAGAATGGGTGTTGTATACCTATTTTGAGGGCGTCACAATTAGGGTTGGCCACTAATATAGGTTATGTGGTCAACCATTGACCCTTAACCACATACTGTACACATATATAATACCATATATACAGAACATATTCACTTATATCCTTAATCCTGAATAATTCACCAGAAAAATTTTAAATTCATAAAATTCCTTCTCGAAAATCTCAAATACATTCACTTATTTTCTGTCTAGGTTTATTATTTAACCTTAATTCAATATTTTAAGATTTATATAATTTACTAAATTATCGGGTTGTCACAAGATCAAAGTTAAAATAGTCAGGCATCACTGCCCTGTGGCGCAGCTGCGCTAGAATTAGGCCTGGGATGGGCGCAGTTGCGCCGTCCCCTGGCTAGTCCAAAGTTGAGTTTTTTTTTTGGTTTCATCTGGGTTCTTAGCATACATAACTGTTAACATATAAATTATACATATGTTAAGAGGTCTTAGCCCAAGTTGGGTGTCTCTTGTGTTTTACTTTAAGTTATTTTCACTAAGTAGGTTCATGTACAAGGAGTGAACTACCTTAACCATTTCATCACCTATAATGCTTATGCTTGTATTTATTTAACTCATTAGTATAGTTCATCATTTGAGAACTCGTTACAATGCATTCTCACGCGACTTATACGGTGTCTAGCTAGATGAGCACACATGTAAGCCATGTTTATACAAGCTTAGTTTCGGAAGAAAATCAAGTTCACTCTTAAAAGTCATTCTAGGCCAAGCAACTAGGTGCAACTCTAAATTTCATTTCATAGCTAACTAAGACCTGTATGTATGTTATTACATTTAGAACTTTAAGTCCACAAGTTACTTTAAGTTCATCCCTCTTAGTTTTAAAACTTTATTCTCAAAGTCAATGTCATCCTAAACTAATCATGCAAGGCAACTTCAACTCACACATCATACTTGTTTGTGCATGTTTCTACGTACGTTTCCAAGGGCAAAATATAACCACTCCATGTTTATAAAACTTTGTTTGCAAATGATATATGAGCTTGCCTTTAAAATCATTTTAACCAAATCAAAGTAATCTAACACACCTATGATACAACTTTGAATCTTACACCATTCTTACTTAGACCTCATATATATGTTATCAAGGTCAGAGTTAGAGGTACACAAGTTCGTTAAAGTTTGTTTTCAAAAATCTTTAAGTTTCTTTTGAAAACACATACTAAGTCATGATAAAGCATTCATCTATAAGTAAGTTAATCTTATATGTCATGTCTAATATCATTCATTTTCATGTTATATCACTTAGAATAACATATTCCATCGTTGAGAGCACTATACTCGCGTATGTGCTCGCTCGTCGCCCTCTGATTGCCTCCAAATATGTAACAATCACAAAGATGACTATTTTGACACTTTTTAAGGATCTCAAATTGAAAAAATTAAAGATTAAAAGTTATAGGTCTATTCGTCCTCGTTCCGGATCATCTTGAATCACCTCAATCGGAGTTCGTATGAAAAAGTTATGCCTAATTTACTACAATAGGTCTCAGCAGTGCACCAGACACTGATGTCCGACGTAGCTGCGCCCTAAATGGCCTTGGGGGTAGTGCATCTATGCCCCAGTCCGCAGAACAACCCCTCAGGCTCTGCTCCTCGCGATTTCACAGACCAAAACTCCTTCCAATCATCATAATATGAGTTATACTCATCCAATTTAGCTCATTTTCGATTCTATGGGTTCGTAACTCATAAAACTACAACATACCTACTACCCAATAATTAACATAAACATTAACCAACTCAAATATGAATCTGTAACTCATGTTCATGCAAATTTTTATGTTTTGATATTTTAGTGAATTCATTCACCCCGAATTCGTTTCTCAACCAAATTGGTTCATTTAACTTCCGTTGATTTCGTATTTGACTATCTTAACAGTACCTAGCATCAATTCATGGATTATAACAATCCTTAGGCATCAATTTTGTGACTCAAAAGCTACTTTTTCTTGTCATTACTAAGAATTTACAAAACCTAGAACTCAAGAGCATTAAGGTTAGAATCATTACCTCTTGGTTGCTCCAATTTGCTATCTATATCTCTCCAAACCTCTAATTGCTCTCAATACTACTGACCTTCCATAACCCAATTCTCAGCAACTTAAAGAAACGGGAAAGGAGAAGGAGAAGGTTCTATTTAAAGAATATTTAGTACTCAGTTAATAGTTTTGCACCATGAATTAATCCAAGGGGAAGAAGAAGAAGCCATTGGGTATGAGGGAGTTGGCCACCTGCTCCTTCCTCTCCATACTTCACTTCATCATCACCTCTATCTAGCCATGATCAATCTCCTTGTTTTTACGCAATAGAGGGGGATAGGCCAATGGCCTATTCACGGCTGGCATATAAAAGTGACACTAAAATTGGGACAAGCTTATAACTCAGCAACTGAAGCTTAGTTTAGTTCCTTTTAATTCCAGAATGAAATTTTAATGTATAATTGTTACTATAACATGAAAATTAGGGATCTATTATATACCCATATCATATAATCCATGTACATCTGGGCTAGTCCAACAAATATTTTAATTGGGCTAAATATCATTTAGTTAGGTACTTTCAACCCATTATCACATTTAAATATCTTAATGATTATTATTAATCATCTACTATCTTTTTCATTAATTTTCTTTTAATAATTCCAGTTAAACCTTCAGTCCGATTTAACTTTAATACCCAGGCCACACAAGGCTCATTTATCTCATTTATTGGAGCTATACAACTCAATCTCATTATTTCTTCAATAAAATATTAGGGGTCTAGGCCACGTTTGGCTTTTCTCCAATTCCACATTATTTTATTATTTATTTAATATAAAGTTTATTTCACACTTTATCATAATGCTAAATTATTTAGCTTACTTAAATAATTACATACTTATAATATGTACTACCTTTACACTAAAAATAATTAATATCTACTCTATTAATTATTTAAATTATACACTATACGTATAATTATTCGATTGTCCCAACACAACTTCTTCCACCTCTAACCAATAATTATTTATAACTATATTGGTCCTCTTCTTTTATTAGTCACTTAACTTTCAAATATTACAGTACTATGTAATATATTTAAAATATCAAAGTAACATATTCCTTTTTCTTTATGCAACACATAATCCTTAATTCACCAATTATGACCCTTATAAGAGTTATTAGTATGCATTTCATGAAATCAAATGTTCACAACTTACTCAAAAATTTCTACAGACCGGCGCAGCTGCGTTGGTCACAGACTTGGAAATGGCGCAGCTGCGCCATACCAAAATTAGTTGCAGACCAGTTCTGGATCAGCATAACTAAAACCTATGCTTCTAAATACTTTACACATCCTCCTTAATTGTTAACTCGTCTAGCATTAATGCCCTCTTTGATTGCACATCATCGATTACTATTTTCCTTAACAATTTAAGAATCCCACTTCGAGTTTTAAAACTCTATCTCTCTTATTAGTTTAACCAACTATACATCTCCTTTACGGTTTCTTACCACCAATAACACAAAACTCGAATGTAACACATACATACATTCCTTTCATCTTCGCTTCTTGCCGTGTATTGAATTATGTAATAATTCTCTAACCACCTTAAAGGTATATCGATTTTCTTCTCTCGTCAACAACATACACGCATACAAGTCTAAACCTAGCACACATCGAGTCTTTAATAGTATTCAATATAGTACACTTAGTGGTTTCTCACAAACAATCAACAAATTAGTTTCCGTCTCGTCTACACTGTTTTCACAGTGAGTTAGATCGGTTACTAATTCGTATATACCTCCGCTCTCTGAAAGAATTGTTTAGCCCAGCTCCTATACATCCACCATTAAAGAGTACGGTTGCACTACCTTAGACTTGATACCTACTCATACAAATACTCAAGAAATTGGTTATTATCAAAGATATTTAATGTCACCAACTAACTATGATAAAATAATTCTATAAATTATTTAATGTCAATAGATAAATCTTATCCATCTTCTTTACTAATTCATCTCTACAATTTATAAAAAATATATAATAATAATATATATTTATTAAACATAACATTACCTATTACATAGCTCATATTACCCTATGTAACATAATACCACATACCTCGTAATACATACATATATATATATATATATATATATATATATATATATATATATATATATATATATATATATATATATATATACTCGTTCGAACCCATCTCATGCTTTAAGAATTTTATTTACTAAATTCTTATTTTAATATTTTTTGAAAATTTGGGTTCTTACATTTCAAGTTTTACGAGTTCTTAGAAATGTCAAGAAATACTTACTTTTGAGTCAAAAATTGATGGCTGGGGATTGTTGTAATCCAAAAAATTTTGTAAGATATTGTTAATATGGTTAAATAAGAAAATAACGAAAGTTAAACGGACCAATTTGGTTTAGAAATAAATTCGTGGTGATTAAATTTGCTAAACATGTCAAAAGATGGAAAAATAACATGAACTTTGAATTTGAGTTGCCAAATTAGTTGTTTATGTGATTTGAGAATTGATATCATGTTATTTAAGTATCATATGCATGTATAGAAGCAATGTGATTAGTTTAAGCATGTTACATAAAGGATTTCTTGCATAGGATTTGAGTTCTGCAGAAGTAGAGACCCTTCTGGAATTGTTCAAGAAAGGCACAGCTTTGCCCATTCTGCAGTTCATATCAGTGCAGCTGCGCCGGATGTTATTTCTGAAACTGTCTTGGGGCAGCACAACTGTGCCGCTCCCACAGTTCAGCACAGCACAGCTGCGTCGTGCACCAGTACCTGGTGTTGGTGTTTTCTGCTATAATCTGATAAGCATTAGCATATTGGTAGAGCTTAGTTATGCATGAAAATAGGTTTAACATGTGGTCTAGAGTTCCCTTGCATATATGAGTTGCGTGGTTTATGTTAATGTACATTTTCTAAAAAAAACTTGAGTTTTGAAAGAAAACTTTGACGAAGCTTGTGTACCTTAAATTTTGACCTTGATAGCATGTATACGAAGTCTAACTATACATGATATAAGATTTAAAGTTTTTTCGTATGTGCTAAATTTCTTTGATTTGGTTTATAAAACGATTTCAAAGGCAGACTCAGATATTTTTGCAAACTAAGTTTTATAGACATGGAGTGGTTACACTTTGACCTTATACGCATGTGTAGAAACATGTACAAATGAGTATGACATAAAGTTTAGAGTTTCCTTTGCATATCATGAGTGGCTCTACTTGCTTTGATGTATGTTTTCTAAGGAAAACTTGAAGATTTTGAAAACTAACCTTGACGAACTTTGAGTCATTTAAGTTCTGTCTTGTAGCATATGTATATGGTTGATTCATGCGAGCATGAAATGTGATTTTAAGTTGCCTTGCATATAATAGCTTGCATAGCTTGGAAAGTATGTGTTTTCAAAGAGAAATTCAAGTTTTGGAAACTAATATTCATGAGCATTGTGTTGCCTACATTCTGAACTTTTAAGAATTTCATGCTACTACCCCTTATGTCAATAAACATGACCGATAAGTGCACTAACTTAGTTTGACAAAATAAAAGTCATCCAAGCATGTTTTAAAGTAAGTTTTCAAGTGATAAACTATGCTAGTCATATGTAGATAAGATGAATGTATATGAGCATGCGTATTGAAAGTTGTTTAATATCGTTATTAGTTACATAGTTAGACCCTTGTTGCATGAACTCGTTTAGCCGTGAAATAAATGGCAACAAGTCTATAAAGTATGAATATAGCTTAAAGTAAACACAAGAGGCACCAAACTTAGACCTAGACCTCTTAATGTGTGTATGTTTTATGTGTTAGCATGCTAAGAAATGAGGTGTGAATTAGAAAATAAAAATGTTAATCTGGTCTAGCTAGAGGACGGCGCAGCTGCGCTGTAGGGCAATATTGCCTAACTATTTTAATGGTAATCTAAACCTTAAAACATGTGTGTATGAATGTCTTAAGCTATAATGCTTGACTTAAGTAATGTTTTAAGTATACAAGCATGTAATGGTTATATAAAACCCAAATTTGTTAATTTTTATTAAGATTTGCAAAATGAAAGAACAATGTAAATCATTTATGTATGAGTTTTAAATGTGTGTCAAACACATAACTAGTCAAGTGTGTGATAAATATATATGAATGTTGATGTCAAGTATGTGTGACTAAGGTATACATATACACACATAGATATCCTAAGAGTATGATAAGAAAGTGAAATGAAGGTTTTAAGAACCGAGTTGCAAAATAATGTAACAATTGATATTACATTGAGAATGTAAGGAAATATATGACTGATGGGTATGAATCCATGATTATACAATTATGTAGGAATACACGAAGTACAAATACCTATAAGCAGTTAAATTATAGTTGATAATCTACAAGTCAGGGTTGATAACTGTTGGTTGAATTATATTTTACCATGAAAATGTCGAGTTATATATATGAAATGCATATGAGATATGTATGAAACTTGAAATTCAATCTATGATTATATGTTTAAGAAGTTAATCTCTATACTTGCTATGTGAGAAGCAACATGCATATTGAGTTGAAATGATTATGATTTTATAAAATGCACATGATATTATGTGTTATGTGAAGCATGAAAACTGTTAGAATTACTGGGCTGTCGAGCTCACCCTTGCAAATAACCACTTTTGCAAGTTAAGGACTCACGGTAAAGTTACGTGCTACTTGATTGATAGAGTTCAATAGTATCACAAGAAGATTGATTTGTTTACCCGAAGTTATGATTTTGAACCATGTTTTTGATAAAGTACTTGATAGTTGTTGAACTCTTATAGAGTTATAAAGTCGTACTATTAAATATATAAAGAACATCAAATTGAGATGTAAATTCTATAATGTAATTCTGATGAATCGAAGCATAGAATAAATTTGATTCAAAGATATATAAATGATGAAGGTTGTGATTCAGGGAAATGAATAAAGAATTTAAAAAAGTTTTAATTATTCCCCATCTTATTAAGTATAACATCGAATATGATGTAAAGATAAGAATGGTTAATAACCAAGATTGGGAATTGACTTATGAAGGTTTTGGGATCGATTTATAGATCCTGGAAATAGAAAGGAATTAATATATTAAATAGTATCAAAGTTAAGTGGTATTCATTAAATTATAAATGGAAGTTGTTAATAGTTAGACGAAGATAGTATCGTGATGCACCAGGTCCGAGGTAACGGATACCCGAATTTGGGGGCATTACATGTTGGTATCAAAGCAGTAGGTTATAAACCTTAGGTAAGAGTGCCTTAGATTATAACCTTAGAAAGGGAAAGTAAAGATTATAAAGGACAAACTTAGATAAAGTTTAAGTGATAAGAAATAAAATTCATAACGAAGAGATTAAAATATATATTCCAAGATTCAAAGAAGAATCTTGGAATATCTAAAAGATGAGGATCAGGAGTCACCTGACTCTAGTAATGGAGATGAAAAGTGTTTTAGACAATGTCTATACGATGAATATGTTAAACATAACAGGAATGAAATCAAATAAAGTTTAGTTGATGAATTCAGGAAATTCATGTGAAATAAGTTAAGATCGTATGATAGGTTCAAAGAAGAACTTAAAGAGCCAGAGGTTCAAGGAACATCTGAGTCGAATAAAAAAAACTGTGATTAAAAAGAATGGAAAGAAGGTTGTAAAATATTAAAAAGATCAAAAATAGGAAGAATCATAAGGTAAACTGATGGTAGAATAGGCTCACCATGTAATCAGATTGAGCTATGAATTGATAGATGGTTTGTAATGACTGAATGGTTATAGCTTGATGTTATGAAGAGAAAGTACTATGAAATAGTACGAGATAAACTCATGAGGCGTTGTAAATGATGAGATACGAAAAATTCGTATCGAGTAAAGAATAAGTTAATAGTGAGATAGAGTTCAGTGGGATTTCAATTGAGGACTCGTGTGATGACTGAGCTGTACAGACCTTTGTATGGGCAAAGTTTTGTGCTTGCACTCACTTTATTACATTGATAATCATTGGAATGTTAGTGTGGCGCTATCAATGTACATATGGCAGAAATGTGATTCTTTTCTCATATTTATATTTGATAATTAGAGACTATTAAGATTAACTTAAAGAATATTAAGATTAGGCGCGAGTTCTTAAAACCCATGCTTATGGTATGTTTGTGACTCATAGTCATATGTATATTTTTCTGAGCCCCTAAGCGTATGGTGTGACGCCCCCAAAATTAGGTATACATCACCCATCTTGAGTCGCCAGATACATGGTACAGAATTCAAATACAACTTAATAATACAACTGTCGTGTACAATACGACAGAACATAAACTGTGAGTTTGAATACAAATATTGTCTTCTAGAGAGTATTCATACTCAAAAGGAGTCCTTATTACAATTATTATCACACTATTACATAGAATAGTGAGGACTACTAATGCTATCATCTAGGACCATCACTCTGTTCCCCGACTAGTCTCAGCTACGTTCTCATTTCCTGAAGAGAACAGTGAAAGAAAGGGTGAGCTCAACTAGCCCAGTAAGAAATATTATGACTAAGATAATGCAGAATAAATTATCATTAGTCTTCAACAATGTTAAACTGATAAAATACAATAGACATCAAGTTTAACTGCAGCGAAACTAACAATCCATTAAAAGAGTCAAGTAGAGAATAAAATCTACTATCTTTTATGATTTAAAAGGTTTTTCATGACTTTTATCGCTAAGACTCAGCTTAAAAAATAATCCACATCATCGAATCACCCCTGCACTACGGCCAAGGATATTCTTTAGTATCACGACCACGAATTATCCATGTACTACGGGCCAAAGATAATCGTGTTTTCATCAACGGTCCTGATCATGCCATAAAATAATTTTTCTTTGCACTATGGCTAAAGAGAATCCATAGCCATAATCATACCAAAAACTGTCCAACAATGCACTACGGGCGAATGAGGACTTTTTCCACATCATTTGTAACATTATGGTCATGATTACACCGAATAATCCCTGGTCATAATCATACCAAGTCCATCTATGCACTACAGGCCACAGATGACTTTCAACATAATATAAACATGAGGATGATGACAATGATATAAGAATTCAATAAAACAAGTTCAAGAATTAATTTGTCCAGGAACCAATAACGTCCAAATTGTCAACATGATACTTTTGTGTAGAGTAAAATTCAAGAATGCTCAGAAGAATATTTTCATGAAAAGATACTAGATGAAGCGCAAATATCAAGGATATTCTACTAATTTCATGGAGTATAGAAGTTAAAACTTTAACCAACTGAGTATAATAAAGAATGGAATAGCAAAAGGTATCACCATGCATGCGGTACTTCGCATAGACAGGTTATTCCAACATAATAATAATAACGGAACCAGGTCAGGTGAAATTCACACCGACAGGATGTTCTAACAGAATAATAAAGACGGAACCAGGTCTAGCGTAAAACGCACAGACAGGATATTCCGACAGAATAATAAATAATGGAACCAGGTCCGGCATAAAACACACAGATAGGATATTCCGACAGAATAATAAATAATGGAACCAGGTCCGGCGTAAACGCACAGACAGGATATTCTGACAGAATAATAAATAACAGAATAATAGAAGAATTTCACCATGTATGCGGTACTTCGCATAAACAGGTTATTCCAATAGAATAATAAAAAATAGAATAACAGAAGTTATCTTCATGAATACAAAAGAAATAACACCCCTTACGGGTACAACAAATAATATCCCTTACCGTTTTAAAGAAGAACTGAAATTAAGAAGTAGTTAAGTAGCAGAATACTTTTTTCTTTCTCTCTATAGTTTCTCTTTATAGTTTCTCTCTCTAGAGTTCAGTGAATTCGTAAGAAAATAATGAAGGAATGAGCTTCTATTTATAGGAAAATAGAATGCATAGTAACTAATCCATGAACGGTCCAGATTGATTTGCTTTAATCTGACGGTCCATATTTAAAGAAAAATCTTTTAAATAAAATATAATATATTCTATTTATAGAATAACTTTAATAAAGTATTATGTTTTATATAAAAAGATGTTTTTATTTTATTACGTTAATAATACGACTAAAACAAAACTTCATTATCGCTAAATAATTCATATTATTAATTGACAATAATTGAATCAAACTGAGTGACTTCTCACATAAGCATTAATAATCAATACCATGTGCTACTATGCAACCACACGTATTACTGTACTTTTATTACCGAGTAGTTCAACAGTATCAACGGTAAAACTTCCGCCGTTATTTTTATAAAATATTTTTGTTGTTTTCTCAATCCGATAATAATTCCGTTGTGGGATCCACTAATAATTGTGTCATCGTACGAATATTCCCCGACAAAAATAATATTCCCCGACCAATCGAATATAATACAACAACTTGCAAATATTACAAAATTTATAAATACTACCCACAACTATAACATTATCTCAAATTCACACCATAATACTTAAAAAAAATATTTCGAAAAAATTAAATCTTTATTCATAAAATTTAGGGTTTCACATATGGACAGTCCCTGATTGGTTCTTGGACTACATATTGCTAAGATAAGCTACTAAACATATATTACTGTGGTAAGTTCCTGAACTTCTAAGGTGTGGTAAGTTCAATGAACTATATTGTGAATATATGTTATATATCATGAATTAAGAAATTTTGGTATAGTGAGCATTGATGTTGTTGAAGAATGATAGGTTGAGGTAATGGATTAAAGATTGAAACTGATGGAGAAACATGGATTTTCTAAATCATCTAGCTATGCTAGATTTTCAAAATCTATTGAGTTCGTGCTGATGGTTGCACTTTCGTTTTCTTAAAAAATATTGGATCAGATGATTGAACCAGTGAGTTTTAAAAATAATATCGTTATTCGTATGTCTATGCTATTTATTTTAGCTAAGATAAAAATGATTTAAAAATTTTTAAAATGTATTTTTGGACCAAGTGCATCATTTAATATGGTGTAGAAAATGGTAAACGATGGAGTCATCAATGCAATCGAACCTAGTGATCAAAAGATCGTCAGCCTACTATGGTAAGATGAAATATGACAAAGTTATAAAATGATGGAATCCTCAACGTACTACTAATCTGGTACGGTATCATGACGTCATAAAAGAATTTTTGGTTTTCTTTTAAATTATGAAGAAGGTCAATTAATTTGACTAAATTACTTCGATTAATGTCCGAGTTATTGAAGGTCTAAGCTATTTGATTCGGCTAGATGGTTGTCAAATTTTTTTTATGGAATTCAAGCATTCTCCAGTATGTATGCCAAACCAGATTGTTCTGGTGCAGATTCAGATGTTTAAAGGCTGAGGTGAACAACCCTATAAAAGGAACATATTTTCGGAGACAATGGTTCTGAGTGGGACGAATATAGTCATTACGGTGTGCTACGTTTGTGCATAACGTAGTGGTACGGTAGGTTGATTACCTAGGGTACTTGTAAAGGGTTTTTACAGTCTTTGGGATTGATAAACATTATGTGGGAAGGGTTTACAGTGTGAAGGATTTTGTTGAAGCACTAGTAAACCAAGAGAAGAGCTCACGGCCTTGTTACCCCTCAGTAAAATTTGGAATCTAAGTTATTCATATTACTTCCCAACTATTGAATGATTGTGGAAGATTCTTATTCTTTCGAAGAGTGAATGAGGTAAGGAGGACATTCCTTATAAAGAAAAAAGTTGTATAATGCGACATGTAATGTGACGTCCCTAAATCCGATCCTAATCACCACGAATCTGGTACATCAATTATATAACTATTGCGGAAGATATAAACTTAAATTGTTTATACATTAAACTTTACACACTATCCCCCAAGGTCGAGAACCTTCACTTAATACCTGAATCAATGTTTTATCTGACATACAATGTTATTATCATACATTACTGTTACAAATTTAGCTACACATATAATCCAAAGCTGGACTTGTCTTTGACTTTTCCTGTATCCGACGTATTCTTCCTAATCTGCAATGTTTATCATGATATAGCAAGGGTGAGCAACAAGTTTGCCCAGCAAGTATAAGTTTAATAAAGGATATATCATGATTGAAAGAATTTGAACAATAGGCTGGCTAACGTTCAACAATATAATAATTGTGAACTAGCATGAATCAAGTTTCATAGCTGAACGATCAGGACATTAGAATGAATACTCAATAATGAACATGGACAAATATGGTAATGAAGGTGATCAGCCTTTCACACCTGATGAACACATGCAATGTGCATAGAGTGCGATTCAATAATTCATAGACATGGTATAATCAACAATGATTAACCAAAAGCATATTTTATAATATCAACTCGAGGTCGAGTTAGAGAAACTTGCATGAATCACCGATTACAGCTACGCAGTATATATAGCTTTGTCTGAAGACCTAATATTGATAATACCGACTTTCACATTAGAATAATATCATCACAGTATAATACAGTTATACACAATTATAAAATAACCTAAACACATAAGCATGTATCCCTATCGGTCTATAAAACACTTAAGACTCGTCATCAAGTCAAACTATTTCAATCTAAGTTGAGTCTGGTACAATTTTGACATCCCGACGGCCTAGTCGGATAATTAACGAGCCTAATTTACATAGGACTCTACTTAAACTGGTTCACAATTATCTTAGATAAATTATTATTTAGTCAAAATATTTTCCCATAGCTTATAATAATTTTCAAGTAATTATTATCATTTATTATGATTTTTCAATCATTTATATAATATTTATATGATTTAAATACCACTTAATTTCATTATCATTAATATTTATTTAATATTAAATATTAATAAAATACATGTCATAATATTATAAATAATTTATAATATCTTAAAGTATTTTTAATACTTTATTATTGCATTTAAATAATTTTAAAGTAATTAAAACTATTATTAAATAACTGCCATTAATATTAAATATTAAGGTATTTCATGACAAAATATCAAAAGTTATATTTTATAACTTAAAATATTTTTATAACCCTTAAATTATTTTTATATATTTTTTAAGTCATTAAAACAAATTTTCTACAATTTATTTAATATATTCATTAAATAAATCAATTATCATTAATATTAATTTATTAATTAAATTCATCACAAAATATTAAAAGTTATTCAAAATAACTCAAAATATTTTCTAATACCATAATATAATTTTAAATGATTTTTTAAGCATTAAAATTATTTTAAAGTAATTTATTTAATATTATAATTAAATAAATTAAATACCATTATTTTTTTAAAAATATTAATGAAATTTACTCCAAATTATTAAAAACCCATTTTTAGACTTTAAAATAATTTTTAGAATTTAATATGAATTTTTAATAATTAAAAACTACTTTTTTCTAATTATTTAATAACATAATAAACTTTATAAATAAAGTGTCATTAAAGGTGCCTATAGCGACAAAATTGTCGCTATATGTGTTCTTGATCAAACACAGAACTTCAAACTCCAAGTTACCATATTTGACTAGTGCTAGATCTTTGGTTGTTATGTTTTCTGGGTAGCTAAGGTGTTATACGTGTAGCATAAGTGTAATACTACAATTACCAATCAATTTCATGGCTAACCAACAACATAGCAGTGAGATACAAGCCTCACAAATCCTTGCCAGAGATTGTTCTTCATTTCTGGGTTACCTATAAATGATGAACAGTTAAAGTTGTCTACTTTAGATCCTTATAGCTTGCATGTTGGGTCTAGTTTGTGGGATCTGGTTCATACATGTAGTAGAGATGTCAGGGTACAATAACATAACACTAGATCAACCATACAACATCATATGTGAAGATCAAGGCTGGTCAAACCTTGTCAGAAAAATGGCTCTTGAAGGTTTCTAGGTTTTTCAGAAATCTTCATAAGCAATCGGTCAACCCTACTTTGACCACTCATATCTGTGATTCTATTCATGAGCTGGGTGTTCTAAAGGCATGGATGTATAGCCTACATGTCAGTATACAACATCAATACAACAACATAACATAAAAACTTAAACACAGCAAGATCTAAGGCTTTGAAAAGCTTGTCAGAGGCTTCTTGGGAAATCTGGGCTGCCCAGAATTAGTCTCCTATGGTTGGTCAACCATGTTTGACCACCTATATCTTGAGATCTAGACATGGTATGTAGTTGATTCCACTTCCATTCTACTCTCCTCATGACATAGAACAAATCTATAACATAAAACACACATAACATCTAACACAGAGAGATCTATGGGTCCTGCCATTAGGCTGTTATACCACATTTTAGGGTTCATGATCAGTCTTTAAAAATGCTATTTTCTTACATCAAGAGGTTATGGATCTATGATGTAACATCATAGATCACTAAATAACACTATCTCACACAACTATAACCAATAACTAACAACATTAACATAAAATTTTAAGGATTTCGAAATTTAGGGTTTATACATTTTTCATGCATTAATCTTGAATCTGATCTTTGTGATCTGTTCATGGCTTTCTAAGGATCATTCTAGAGACTGATCCACTTAATATTTTCTGTGGTCTAGAGAGAGAAAAGCTTGGTTGAGTGTATGTGAATAAATTAGCCAACTTTTTGACTTTTCTCTCTCTTTAATCTATATATCTTATGAATGCAATGTATATGGCTGATATTAATGGCTGATTGTTGTGATTTTTGGCACATGGGAAAATCTTTGAGTTGGTAAACAACTAATATATGGCAAGATTTGCAAGCTACCTCATTAAATAATGCTAAAAAGGGTACTTTGGACAATTTGCTCACATTTTTAATGGCTTATTAGTAACTTGACTAACCCTTAGGGTTTGACCCTTAGGGTTTAGCCCTAAGGGTTTGACCCTTAGGGTTTAGCCTTAAGGTTTTGCAAAATTGAAATTTCTAGAATTTCTAATTAGGGTTTAAAAAATGGAAAATTAAGCTTTCTAAATTATAATTAGGATTTCCTAATTATATTAAGATTTCCTAATTACCTAAGGCTTACAAATTAGGATTAAGGTTTCTTAATTAACCTTAAAAATTTTAAATTAATAATTAGGTTTTCCCTAATTGTACATTAGGGTTTCTAATTTAGCAATTAAGATTTTCTAACTAATTTGTTAGGTTTTCCCCTAATTAATTTTGTAATTAATTACACTTAAGACTTATACTTAGCCTTTTAACTCCCAAATTAGGGTTTTAATATTCCGAATTTGGATTTCAGATTCCCAGAACTGAATTTAGGGTTTCCAAAGCCGGTATTAGGGTTTCTTACAAATCATTAGAGTTTTCTAACTGAACGTTGATGTTCTTAATATATCCTTAGGGTTTGTCACTGATATAATTTATATGATCAACCCTTGACCCTTAACCACAAACTGTACACATAAAACCACATACACAGATTTATATACCCTCATACACTTAACCTTAATAACTCTCCACAAAATTTTTAAATCCTTAAAAATCCTTTACAAAAATTTCAAATCCATACATTTATTTTCTGTCTAGGTCTATTATTTAACCTTCAATCTATCATTTAATATTTTATTAAGTTGTCTAGATTCTCGGGTTATCACATTCACTCCTTCTTGTAAGAATTTCGTCCCCGAAATTTACCTTACACCTTACCCTTTCATACTTATCACCACATGCTACCCAAAATATCACTCACAAGAGTTAAAATTTTCAAATCATGCTGAGGAGTCATATAGACTTTGAACTTTCATTTTCGAAAATGTTATACAGAAATTCATCCGCAAACCGTCATGTGTTACGGGCACGGTGGGTAATTAGCCCATTATGCCATGTACTTATTAAGTACTGCTGGCCAGAACAATTTTTTCCCGTTCCCTTATCCGCCTTAGGCGCAATTTTTTTTTTTTACAAATTTTGGGATGCTTACCTCAGTCTTATCGGATTCCGCACCAAAATAATTTGGTTTGGGAAAATTTTGAAAGAACGCTTAGAATTTTTATAAATATTAGTCTAGCTGAATCTAATAGCTTAGACTCATATCAATAATAAATTTCAATTGAAATATTTATATATAGCCAACCCCCGTTGGCAATTAATTATAAAAAAAAATTATTTTGAAAATGAAGTCATGATACCGTACTGTGTTAACAGCCCGTTTGAGGATTCCGTCATTGTGTGACTTTGTTATAACACCTCATACAATAGTGGGACAATTTTTAGATCGAATTCAACACTAAGTATTCCTGTATTTACAACTCCGTCATTTTTTATCATCTCTGCACCAGGTTACATGATACATTAATGAAAAATACAATACATTTTGATATTTCAAATCGTTATCGTCTAGCCGAAACAATTAGCATAGACTATACTTTAAACCGTTCAAAAATCATTGCGAATCATTTTTTATCATCTCAACAGGTAACAATGTGTCATTGTCCCGAAATCCACACATACATAATGGTCACCAGGAGTTGAGAATAAAAATTTATTTTTTAAAAAGGCACATAGTGCGTATGTAGCTTGATATAAAAAATGTCAAAGTCTAGCATAGCTAGAAGATTTGAAATACCTAATCTTCCACTAATGATCAATTGCTTAATAATGATATCTATTCCTATTATCCTCAATACTCTATTCACACTTAGTTCTACCCAGTTCGTAAAACTTACCACACATTATGAGTTCAGAAACTTTCCACAATCATATGAGTTTAAGAACTTATCCTAGTCAGACAATTGGCGTCCATTCGCTGAGGGGTTCAAAAATATTTCATATAATTATGAGTCATGAACTTACCATAAGAATGAGTTTTAAGAACTCGCAACTAATCTTATATTCTCTACCTATCTGTTATATACATGAGAAAAGAATCACCTTCTCTACATGTATATAGCAAATAGCACGACACAAACATTTTAATGATTATCAGTACCAAAAGCTAAGTGATCATCAAACCAAACACAATCCCCTACCCATATAAAGAATTGGTCAACCCAGCCACTAATCAATATAGGAAGCTAAGCGGACAATTCCCCGCCCATACAAAGAATTGCTTAACTTAACGACTATATCAACCAGGAAGTTAAGCAGTTCTAAAACCAAGTATAAATTTCCCGCCTATACAAGGAATCATAGAACTCAGCTACTGACATGACTCCTTAATTGAAATCCCAACTAATATCCTTGCCCCACACTTACTCCATACGAATTTTGTTCAATCCATATTGCATCACTCCCAACCCTTTTTCTGAGTTGGCACCATATCAATTCATAGTACAACCAACACACAACAATCTTGTCGTTAAAACTTTCAATCCTCATCCCTACTATGACCCTATCAGATTACGGTGTGATCTCATCGTATATATTACGATTCATTTCTATGCTATGATCGTTTTGTTTTACGATCTCTTTTTCCTGTACTTTTAATCTTTTAGACTCTAGCTATTTATTACTACTGTTCACCTTTATTATCAGAGTTAGGTAACTCTGGATATTTTATAACTTATCGAGATTCATCTTTGAATCTTATCGACTCACTAACTCTATTTGAGTTAGTTCTTATCCTTATCCCTGTGGTTATTAACCTAAGGCAACCCTACCTAAGGTTTATAACCTACAACTTTGATACCAACTGTGACGTCCCCAAATCTGGTCCCAATCACCACAAATCTGGTACATCAATTCTATAACTATTGCGATAGATATAAACATAAATTGTTTATACATTAAACTTTACACACTATCCCCCAAGGTCGAGAACCTTCGCTTAATACCTGAATCAATGTCTTATCTGACATACAATGTTATTATAATACATTACTGTTATAAATTTAGCTGCACATATAATTCAAAGCTGGACTTGTCTTTGACTTTTTCTGTATTCGACGTATTCGTCCTAATCTACAATGTTTATCACGATATAGCAAGGGTGAGCAACAAGTTTGCCCAGCAAGTATAAGTTTAATAAAGGATATATCATGATTAAAAGAATTTGAACAATAGGCTGGCTAACATTCAACAATATAATAATTGAGAACTAGCATGAATCAAGTTTCATAGCTGAACGATCAGGAAATTAAAATGAATATTCAATAATGAACATGAAAAAAATATGGCAATGAAGGTGATCAACCTTTCATACCTGATGAACACATGCAATGTGCACAGAGTGCGATTCAACAATTCATAGACATGGTATATTCAACAATGATTAACCAAAAACATATTTTATAATATCAACTCGAGGTCGAGTTAGAGAAACTTGCATGAATCACCGATTACAGCTACGCAGTATATATAACTTTGTCTGAAGACCTAATATTGATAATACCGACTTTCACATTAGAATAATATCATCACAGTATAATACTTTTATATACAATTATAAAATAACTTAAACACATAAGCATGTATCCCTATCGGTCTATAAAACACTTAAGACTCAGTATCAAGTCAAACTATTTCAATCTGAGTTGAGTCTGGTACAATTTCGACATCTCGATGGCCTAGTCAGATAATTAACGAGCCTAATTTACATAGGACTCTACTTAAACTGGTTCACAATTATCTTAGATAAATTATTATTTAGTCAAAATATTTTTCCATAGCTTATAATAATTTTTAAATAATTATTATCATTTTTATGATTCTTCAATCATTAATATCATATTTATATGATTTAAATACCACTTAATTCTATTATCATTAATATTTATTTAATATTAAAAATTAATAAAATATATGTCATAATATTATAAATAATTTATAGTATCTTAAAGTATTTTTAATACTTTATTATTTCCTTTAAATGATTTTAAAGTTATTAAAACTATTATTAAATAACTGCCAGTAATATTAAATATTAAGGTATTTCATGACAAAATATCAAAAGTTATTTTTTATAACTTAAAATATTTTTATAACACTTAAATTATTTTTATATGATTTTTAAGTCATTAAAACAAATTTTCTACAATTTATTTAATATATTCATTAAATAAATCAATTATCATTAATATTAATTTATTAATTAAATTCATCATAAAATATTAGAAGTTATTCAAAATAACTCAAAATAATTTCTAATACCATAATATAATTTTAAATGATTTTTTAATTATTAAAATCATTTTTAATTAATTTATTTATTATTATAATTAAATAAAATAAATACCATTAATATTTAAAAAAAATATTAATGAAATTTACTCCAAATTATTAAAAACCCATTTTTAGATTTTAAAATAATTTTTAGAAATTTAATATGAATTTTTAATAATTAAAAACTATTTTTCCCTAATTATTTAATAAAATAATTAATTTTATAAATAAAGTGTCACTAAAGGTGCCTATAGCGACAAAACTGTCATTATAAGCGTTCTTGATAAAACCCAGAACTTCAAACTCCTAGTTACCATGTTTGACTAGTTCTAGATCTTTGGTTGTTATGTTTTTTGGGTAGCTAAGGTGTTATACATGTAGCATAAGTGTAATACTATAATTACCAATCAATTTCATGTCTAACCAACAACATAGCAGTGAGATACAAGCCTCACAAATCCTTACCAAAGGCTGTTCTTCATTTCTGGGTTACCCAGAACAGCTAAAGTTGTCTACTCTAGATCCTTATAGCTTGCATGCTGGGTCTAGTCTGTAGGATCTAATGGTTCATACATGTAGTAGAGATGTTAGGGTACAATAACATAACACTAGATCAACCCAACAACTTCATATGTTAAAGATCAAGGCTGGTCAAACCTTGCCAGAAAAACGGCTCTTGAAGGTTTCTGGGTTTTCCATAAATCATCATAAGCAGTCGGTCAACCCTACTTTGACCACCCATATCTTTGATTCTATTCATGATCTGGGTGTTCTAAAGGTATGGATGTATAGCCTACATGTCAGTCTACAACATCAATACAATATACATAAAAACTTAAACACAACAAGATCTGAGGCTTTAAAAAGCTTGTTAGAGGCTTCCTGGGAAATCTGGGCTGCCCAGAATCAGTCTCCCATGGTTGGTCAACCATGTTTGATCACCTATATCTTGAGATCTAGACATGGTATGAAGTTGATTCCACTTCCATTCTACTCTCCTCATGACATAGAACAAATCTATAACATAAAACACACAATATCTAACACAGAGAGATCTATGGGTCCTGACATTAGGCTGTCAGACCACATTTTAGGGTTCATGATCAGTCTTTAAAAATGACATTGTCTTACATCTAGAGGTTATGGATCTATGATGTAACATCATAGATCACTAAATAACACCTTCTAACACAACTATAACCAATAACTAACAACATTAACATAAAATTTTAAGGATTTCAAAATTTAGGGTTTATACCTTTTTCTTGCATTAATCTTGAATTTGATCTTTGTAATCCGTTCATGGCTTTCTAAGGATCATTCTAGAGACTGATCCACTTAATATTTTCGTGGGTCTAGAGAGAGAAAAGCTTGGTTGAGTGTATATAGATAAATTAGCAAACTTTTTAACTTTTCTCTCTCTTTAATCTATATATCTTATGAATGCAATGTATATGACTGATATGAATGGATGATTGCTGTGATTTTTGGCATATGGGAAAATCTTTGAGTTGGTAAACAACTAATATATGGCAAGATTTACAAGCTACCTCATTAAAGAATGCTAAAAAGGGTACTTTGGACAATTTGCTCACATTTTTAATGGCTTATTAATAACTTGACTAACCCTTAGGGTTTGACTCTAAGGTTTTGCAAAATTTAAATTTCTAGGATTTCTAATTAGGGTTTAAAAAATGAAAAATTAAGATTTCTAAATTATAATTAGGATTTCCTAATTATATTAAGATTTCCTTATTACTTAAGGCTTGCAAATTAGGATTAAGGTTTCCAAATTAACCTTAAAAATTTTAAATTAATAATTTGGTTTTCCCTAATTGTATATTAGGGTTTCTAGTTTAGCAATTAAGGTTTTCTAACTAATTTGTTAGGTTTTCCCCTAATTAAGTTTGTAAATAATTACACTTAAGCCTTATACTTAGCCTTTTAGCTCCCAAATTAGGGTTTTAATATTTCGAATTAGTGTTTCAGATTCCCGGAACTGAATTTAGGGTTTCCAGAGCCGGTATTAGGGTTCTTTACAAATCGTTAGAGTTTTCTAACTGAACGTCGATGTTCTTAATATATCCTTAGGGTTTGTCACTGATATAATTTATCTGATCAACATTTGACCCTTAATCACAAACTGTACACATAAAACCACATACACAAATTTATATACCCTCATACACTTAACCTTAATAACTCTCCAATAAAATTTTAAATTCTTAAAAATCCTTCACAGAAATATCAAATCCATACACTTATTTTCTGTATAGGTCTATTATTTAACCTTTAATCCATCATTTAAGATTTTATTCAATTGTCTAGATTCTCGGGTTGTCACATGTAATAATGATTGAATTGAGCAAGCCATAAAAATTCCAAGAATGGAATAAAATTCTGAAAGAGAAAAGATGAGGTTACTTAATAAAATATGTAATCTACAGAATGGGACGGAGTAGAGAGGTTTCGGTGATTCTGACGACAGAATCTCTATAAGTGGGAAAGAATTGAAGGGTTTTGACACAGAAACGTACAACGGAAATAGAATAATTTAAACCAAATTCGAAACCCTAAACAGGATCCATGCGAAAAACAGTTAATTCAGTCGTTAGAAATTATACCGATTAAGAAAGCGATTAAACGATGCGGTCGAATCTCCAACACAATTCAAACGAACTGCGTCTCTACGGTATCCACACGAACGCTCCACGAATCGTCCTACGATCTGCAGAATAAGGAATCGCGGTACTAGCCACCAAGGATGAGGATTTTCGAAACTGTTTTCTCTAGTCTTTCTCTAAGAGCGGCTAGGGTTTTTGTTTTGATTGACTTTCCAAAGACACTGATACATCATATATATAGCAATAAATCGGAATTAATCAAAACTCTAATCTAATTAAAATAAAATCCGATATATATATATATATATATATATATATATATATATATATATATATATATATATATTATATCTTAATTAAGTCTTACTTAATTAATATATATATACATATACAAAGCATCCTTTTAATTTAAATTCGTGATTTAAATACTATCAATTATATTGATATATTTAAATCCTTACAATTTAAGTTAATTCCCTTTTAATAACGTTCTTTGTGTGTGACCCTATAGGTTATTATTACATTGGCAATAATTTTAAAATCATATTATAAAATTATAAACAGTGAGCGGCATCTAGTAATGCATCACTGCTACCCAAGTAATAATAAGATCGATGATTCGATGCAACCTTTTCATGACCAATGTTTTAATGTAATTTAATCCTTTTAACCTTAATATCCTTGATTAAACTAGAGTCATGGAATGTGTCATATTCTTCATAATTTAATCTGAGTTTTCTTGATCAATGAGTAGGCTATATGAAACAAATCACTATTTGAGCATGGCCATGCATTTCATAGTCCTACTTAATCAAGAAGTCTATGGATATCACCCATAATATATAGGATGGTTAAATTCCATCTAGATCACTCATATTTCTCACACGATTCATGATGAGCCCAATAATCACCTTTATAGTCCACCCTATTAAAGGTGACATTTGATGATATCAAAGTACATAAATTCTCGTGTAGTAATATAGCGATTTCAGGTCGGAGGACCATTACATCATTGTCACTATGAGAATTGCTAATGACACTTCGCATAATGCTCCATATAGAATTCTCATGGTGGGTCTTTCCAGTACATCGTTCTCTAACATGTACCTATGCATTGACTTAATATCTCATATATTTATGACCAATGAGATTTGGTCATCAGTGCCACATACTAGTCTCAATGCATCATTGTTGTCCCATCAACAATGATACTCGACTAGGGACATTTAAGAACAATGATACTAATTGTAATTATATAATCTCATGTTCAAGTCGCATACTTGAAACTATATAATTTGTATCAATATTCTAAGGAATTTTATTATGTTAACAATTATATTACGCAGTAAATAAAACCATAATAAAATCATTTATTTATTCAATCAAATATAATATCAAAACGTTAAGCAATTATATCAAATAATTGGCCTCTAGGGCATAAACTCTAACAAGAATGTAATAACATAAATTTTCAGAAATTATTAAAATAAGAATTTAGTAAATAGAATTCTTATTATAAGATATGTCGGATTTGAATAAGAATATATATGTGCTATATGTTTTGAATTTTGTATAATTGATGGAAAGAAATCGAAAAATGAGATTTTATAATTGGTTAAACTATTAAGGAAAAATAGAGTTTTAAAATTTGAAGTTTGATCTTTAAATTATTAAAGAAAGTAGTAATCGATGATGTAGAATCAAAGAAAAGATTGATTTTAGATGAGTTATAACACTTAAGAAGTATGTGCAAAGTATTTATAAATTTGATTATGTTTATGCTAAAGTAGAACTTGTCTGCGTCTGAACTTGAGGTAGCGCAGCTACGCCACTTCCAAGCCTAAGACCAGCGCAACTGCGCCGGTCTGCAGACAATCTTGGATGAGTTTGTGTAATCTGAATTTTAGGATATGTATATTAGAGGCTAATATATTATAATATGGGTCATACTTGATGTAAAAGTTGTCCATGAATGGATTGAGATAGCAAAACATGGATTAAATGAGAGTTAATTATACAAAATAACTCAACCAAGAATAAGTAGCTGTTAATTTAAATTTAAATTGAAAGTTGTATTATGGAACAATATAATTTGAGCATTAAAGCCTTGTGTGGCAGTGGTGTGATAGTAAGTTTAATAAATAAGCCAATTCACTTAAGTAAAATGGTGAATTAATGTTTATGTGTGTTGATTGATTTCGCAATCAATGAATACGTGCAAGTATACACCGTCAACAAGTAATAAAGTGAAAGTAGAGTATCGTTCCCACGAGAAATTATTTAATAAAAATCACCAAGTACTAATTCTTAACCAAATCAATTTTATTTAAACAACCAATAATTGTGATTTCTAGATTTAAGAAAACTAAATTAAACAAAACAAAAAGATTATTCTAAAAGAAAGCAAATAAATAACTAAGAATTGATAAAATTCAGATAAATAAGAATTAAGACTCTAATATCCCCAATTATGAATTATAAATCAATTATTCAACTATCCCAATTATTATATCTACTGAATTGTTAACAGGAATTCTCAAATGCCAAAAGCCCTCTCTCGAGTGATCAATTGCCTTCTATTTAACCCATATTAATTTTGCTATATCTCTATGCAAAACAATTGAATTAAACTCGTTACAAACCCAATTCCTTTTATGTTACATGCGGCAAATAGATATTCTCATTCTATTTACAAACCTAATTATTCATTGTGCAAATAACTAAGTCACATGTCACCAAGCCAAATTCTAACCCTAGAATTCCTTTCCAATTCCTTCTAGAGTAACAAGGTAATTATTGACCAGATAATTAATCAATAAGCTCAAAGCAAGATGAACAATTCACTTCAACACAAATAATTAGAATAAATTAAATAATCAATTCAAAACCATAAAAAGTTCAATTGAAATCTTAATAAAAGAGTTTGTTCATAATTAATGAATTAAAACCAAGAATCCACAATTGAATAAATATTAAAAGATAAAAATATGATAAGAGAAGATAATAGAATCTGTTGTCAGCAAATCTGATGCTCCCCTCTTGCTCCTGCTCTTGATCTTCAATGATCTCCAATTTGCTTCAATCTCCAAAACTAATAAGAACTAGGGTTAATTTCTAATCTAATGGAGTGTTTAATCTAGTCTACTCTATGTAATCCCCCTTTATTTTATGTCTCCCATCATGTATTTATAGGTTACAAGTCAAATTTTTAGGTTAGGAACAAACTCAATCCAATTTGGAGTCAAAAAGGTGTCAAATTCACCCAAAAACGCGTCCAGGCCATCACCAAGCCCTTCCCCAGCGCCCCAGCGCTGGGCACCACGCTGGTATTCTGCCTTATAGAGCCCCGGCGCTGAAAATAGGCTTAAAATGGGCGCCCCGGCGCTGCCACTTTTTCTAACATTTTCTGCTCCGACGTCCTTTGGGAAAATGGCCATAACTTCTTCGTCCGAACTCCGATTTCGATGATTAAAGATGTTCCGGAAAGAGGAGAAGTAGATCTACAACTTTTATTCTTTAAGTTTTTCGAAATAAGGTCCGTAGGAATACTCAAATTGGCTCTGAAGTGACTGTTGTGTAAATGGCAAGCCGAAAACGCGAATCTAGCCACCCCGAACGTCGATCCAAGTAACTTTTGTCCCAATTCCTACAAAACAATGTAAAACATGCATGAATGGACACAAACACTTAAAAACTATTCTAAAGGACTTGAGAATAACAATAAATTAAGCCCGAATGTATCCAATTCATGTGTATAAAACTCACTCATCAAATACCCCCAAACTTAAACCTTTGCTTGTCCTCAAGCAAAAATACAAAAGAACTAAAAATAAACAAACTAACTCAACTACATGAATGCATATGCATGATCTAC
Organism: Panax notoginseng; assembly: GCA_016801055.1. Lineage (NCBI taxonomy): Eukaryota > Viridiplantae > Streptophyta > Magnoliopsida > Apiales > Araliaceae > Panax > Panax notoginseng. The sequence continues at coordinate 233,688,999 of CM029013.1, read as the reverse complement.
TTCCTAATATACATACGAACCTAGTAATAAATCAGTATAATATATAGCAACAAGCCTCAAAGTTACCATTGGTACTCAAACAATATATCCAATCAAGTCAAAATCCATAACTCTAACTAATTAGTCAATCCAAACCTGTCATCACCCATGTTGTGTGTGTGTGCTTGTTAACCATTCTAACCAACCACAATTCAAGATAATCACATAACAAACTTTTTAGAAGGAAAATTTCAGTTCCAATTCAATTACTTTTGTGAACATGACAACTCCGGTTAAAACTAAGCAATTACCAAGTCTAAGGGTAAATACAAGATTTATACTTTTATTCAACCACGAGGGCATTTTTGCTCTTTCTCGTGTTTTTTTTCATTTTTTTTTCTCATGGCTGTGCAATGTCTTATTCCCTTAGGCTTTTCAGTGCTACCTTAACGAGCTTTCGACCAACGACTCCCAAGTCATTAAGACCTTAGGGCGCTAGGTGTAAAGACAATCCCCTCGGGCTTACTTACTCAAGTAACAAAGGCCACAAAACTAGACAAGCATGCCACGGTGTTTATTCATTTTTTTTCTTTTTCTGGATTTTCTATTTTTTTTTCTTTTCATCATTTTTTCTCTTTTTTTTTCTCTTTTTGTAATATATATACCCCATAGATTCCCCCAAACTCAAGCTTTTACGTCATTCCAACCTTTACCGCCAGTTCACTAATTTCCTTAAATTTTAACCAAGATTTTCTCTCAGAAACAAATTATGAAACCTTTGAACCAAGTGGATTAAAACAGTTAAACTTTAAGTGCTAACCGGTTACATAAGTTTCAGACAGGCTCAGATTGTCATCATGATTAAAATTAGAACTCATCATCAATTATCAACATTGTTCAAGTTAACATGCAAAACCAATCTTATCATAGGCCGAGCTAAGACCACACCAACCGATCACACAGATTCATGCAAAAAAAATGCAATTATACTACATGAACACATACTAATGCAACACATATATGAATATGCAAATAACTACCATGTACTATATGCAACCTAAAAAAAACACAATGCTAACACAAAAAAAAAATGAACTACTATGCAGATAACTAACTATATGCAATACGACACTAAAATGCCCCCAAACTTAAACTAGACATTGTCCTCAATGGATGAAATATAAAAAAGTAAAGCAGAGGACTTCCCTGAAAATATAGCAATCTTCCTCATTGTCCGCTAAGTTTGGAGAATATGCTAGGCACATGGAACAAATTGGGCACCACTTGAATTTGACTTGACTAACCTGTAAATCATGATAGAAGCAATTTTATTAAATCCTAAATAAATGAAAATTCAAAACTACTAATATAAAACTTAATAAAAACTAAAAATAAAAATTAAACTTGGGTTGCCTCCCAATAAGCGCTTGTTTTATAGTCTCAGCCTGACTTCTTCAATTCTCTATCCAATTCCTCTTCGAAAGTTGAGGAACCCTCCATCCATCGGAAATAATATAGCTTTTGGTAGGTTCCCAATTGTAATGGCCATTGAGTTTAAGTCACCTAACATGATCTTTTTAGATAGGATCCCTATTAAGTACGGCAAACCACTAAGTGCTTTCCCCATTGTGTTTGTGATCAAATTATAGCATGGAAGCTTGTCAAACACCATGGGCTCTTCCTCTATCTTCTCCTTTTCAACCCACCATGACTCCACAGTTGTACTAACTCTTATGTCACAAAGAGCTTTGCCTACGATATGACTGCCAATTGGGCATGGTTTTGCAAAACTGCCAGGATTCTTGAACTTTGGTGGAGAAGGTACATGGGACACTATCAAAATTGGCTCATCTTCATTGCTACTCAAAGTTAGATCTTCACCGAAATCCTTTTCTTGGTCCACAAGTCTTTCTTCTCTTTCAGCATCTATATCATTTGGCACATCCGGTTGCAGATTTGGTTCAGGCTCATCATCAGTCTCGTCATCCATGTCATAGAGCCAAGTGTATTAAGGACGGTTGTTCAACGCATGTGCTATCTGCCCCAATTGATTTTCCAGATTCTTTATCGACGCACCTTGACTTTTCATATTCAGTTCTATTTGATTCAATTTTTTGTCTTGTTCCTCGTTCCTTTTTTCAGAAGCTTTAATAAATTTTTCCAAGGCTTCCTCCAAATTTGAATGGTCTTCCTGTTGTAGTGGAGGTGGACACGAGAAATCCGGTGGGTATGTTGGACTTGGAGCATAAAATTGATCTTGATTGTTACTCCATGAAAAATCTGGGTGATACCCCCAATCCTGATGATAATTGTTAGGATAGACATGACTGTAGCTCCCTACGAACTGAGCTAATTTGGCATTTATGGCACATTGATCTGTAGCATGACTCCCATCACATAACTCACAAACCATAGCTACTTGCTGCGTGGATGGTGGACTCCATGTCTCTATTTTCTTAGCTATTGCTGCCACCTCTGCTGCCAATGCAGAAAGTTTCTCGAGTCTGTCAATCTCCGCTCCCCTTGGTTGAGTCATGTTCGTGTATGGCCATTGATACGCAAAGTCATCCATGGTACCTAAAAAGAGAGAAATATAGGAAGAGAATTAAAAATAAAAATAAAAATGTTTAAATTAAGACTAAATTGATTGAAATTAATATTGGTAAATAATTATTAAATTAATTCCCCGGCAGCGGCGCCAAAAACTTGTTGATTGATTTCGCAATCAATGAATACGTGCAAGTATACACCGTCAACAAGTAATAAAGTGAAAGTAGAGTATCGTTCTCACGAGGAATTATTTAATAAAAATCACCAAGTACTAATTCTTAACCAAATCAATTTTATTTAAACAACCAATAATTATGATTTCTAGATTTAAGAAAACTAAATTAAACAAAACAAAAAGATTATTCTAAAAGAAAGCAAATAAATAACTAAGAATTGATAGAATTCAGATAAATAAGAATTAAGACTCTAATATCCTCAATTATGAATTATAAATCAATTATTCAACTATCCCAATTATTATATCTACTGAATTGTTAACAGGAATTCTCAAATGCCAAAAGCCCTCTCTCGAGTGATCAATTGCCTTCTATTTAACCCATATTAATTTTGTTATATCTCTATGCAAAATAATTGAATTAAACTCGTTACAAACCCAATTCCTTTTATGTTACATGCGGCAAATAGATATTCTCATTCTATTCACAAACCTAATTATTCACTGTGCAAATAACTAAGTCACATGTCACCAAGCCAAATTCTAACCCTAGAATTCCTTTCCCAATTTCTTCTAGAGTAACAAGGTAATTATTGATCAGATAATTAATCAATAAGCTCAAAGCAAGATGAATAATTCACTTCAACACAAATAATTAGAATAAATTAAATAATCAATTCAAAACCATAAAAAGTTCAATTGAAATCTTAATAAAAGAGTTAGTTCATAATTAATGAATTAAAACCAAGAATCCACAATTGAATAAACATTAAAAGATAAAAATATGATAAGAGAAGATAATAGAATCTGTTGTCAGCAAATCTGATGCTCCCCTCTTGCTCCTGCTCTTGATCTTCAATGATCTCCAATTTGCTTCAATCTCCAAAACTAATAAGAACTAGGGTTAATTTCTAATCTAATGGAGTGTTTAATCTAGTCTACTCTATGTAATCCCCCTTTATTTTATGCCTCCCATCATGTATTTATAGGTTACAAGTCAAATTTTTTAGGTTAGGAACAAACCCAATCCAATTTGTAGTCAAAAAGGTGTCAAATTCGCCCAAAAACGCGTCCAGGCCATCACCAAGCCCTTCCCCAGCGCCCCAGCGCTGGGCACCACGCTGGTATTCTGCCTTATAGCGCCCCGGCGCTGAAAATAGGCTTAAAATGGGCGCCCCGGCGCTGCCACTTTTTCTAACATTTTCTGCTCCGACGTCTTTTGGGAAAATGGCCATAACTTATTCGTCCGAACTCCGATTTTGACGATTCAAGATTTTCTGGAAAGAGGAGAAGTAGATCTACAACTTTCATTCTTTAAGTTTTTCGAAATAAGGTCCGTAGGAATACTCAAATTGGCTCTGAAGTAACTGTTGTGTAAATGGCAAGCCGAAAACGCGAATCTAGCCACCCCGAACGTCGATCCAAGTAACTTTTATCCCAATTCCTACAAAACAATGTAAAACATGCATGAATGGACACAAACACTTAAAAACTATTCTAAAAGACTTGAGAATAACAATAAATTAAGCCCGAATGTATCCAATTCATGTGTATAAAACTCACTCATCAATGTGTTGCATAAAGAAAATGAAATGAATGTTTTAAGTAAAATTGGAATTTTTAATGTATTACGTAGCATGGTACTATATGAAAGGGTTTAAAATTTTGAAAGATGTTAATGGAAAATAAGTGGTTGATAAAAGAAGAAAAACCAATATATTTATAAATAAATATTGGTTAGAGATGGAGATATTATATTAGTATTTAAGATATAGATAAATGCAAAGATTGAAGAAATTTTCTTGAGACCATTTATAGAAGGAAGGAAATTGAATAATTATACACATAATTGTATAATTTGATTAATTTATGGAGTAAATACTAAAGGAAGGGATTATCTTTAAATAAAGGTATTATAAGTATAAGTTCATAAAGCCTAGTGTAATAGTTATACATATTATAAGAGTATAATTATTTAAGGTAGTTAAATAATTTAGTACTAAAGTAGAGTGTGTCATGTACACAAACTTTATATTAAATGAAGTGGAATTGGGGGAAATACAAACATGGCCTAGATCCCTGATATTTTATTGTTGAGATTAGATTATAAGCTTAAGTTATATAACTCTAGTAAGTGGGATAAATGAGCCTTGTGTGACATGAGTATTAAAGTTAAACCAAACTAAAGGTTTAACTAGAATTATTAAAAGAGAATTAATGGTAAGGGATTAAATGATTGATATTAATTAATCATTGTGATATTTATGTGTGATAAGAAATAATGGGTTGAGAGTACCCAACAAAATTATATTTAGCCTAATTAAAATATTATTTGGACTAGCCCAATGTACATGGGATATAAGATTATATATTGGTGTATATTCAAATATAAGTATACTTCCTACATGAGGGTATGTCTATATATATATATATATATATACATATATATATATGTGTGTGTGTGTGTGTGTGTGTGTGTGTGTGTGCCCATAACTTAATTTAATGTAGTAATATTAGGTCATTATAATTGACTTAATGAGCCCAAAAGAAATTAACCTTAGTTGAATGAAGACCATTTTACTGATAAGTTAAGGAGTAATATAGCTTGTCCTATATTCATTGTCCCTAAATATATCAGTCGTGCAATAGGCCAATGGCCCACTCCTTTATGTTGCTGAAAATTTAAAATTGATGATGGCTTGAGGGATGGAGAAGATGGAGTAGGTTACCAACTCCTCTCAATCCACTTGTTTCTTCTTCTTTCCCTTCGTTTAATTCAATGTGCAAGACCCAAAATTGGGCAATAATATCTCTATAAATAGAGACTCCAACTTCTCAAATCAGTTTCTTGAAATTGTCTGTTAATTAGCTATAGAAAGTTAGTGTGATAGAATTGAGAAGCAAGTTTGGTAATTCAACTTCAAAAGAGGTAATATTTCTGAAGTATGTTCTTGATTTCAAGTTTTACGATTTCTTTGAAATGTCAAGAAATACTTACTTTTGAGTCAAAAATTGATGGCCGAGGATTTTTGTAATCCATAAATTGTTGTAAGATATTGTTAATACGGTTAAATACGAAAACAACGAAAACGGACCAATTTGGTTTAAAAACAAATCTGTGGTGATGAAATTTGCTAAACATGTCAAAAGATGGAAAAATAGCATGAACTTTGAAGTTGAGTTGCCAAATTAGTTGTTTATGTGATTTAAGAATTGCTATCATGTTATTTGAGTATCATATGCTTGTATAGAAGCAATGTGATTAGTTTAAGCATGTTACATGAAGGATTTCTTGCATGGGATTTGAGTTCTGCAGAAGAAGAGATGATAAATGGATTTTATATCCACGAATCAGGTTCTAATTCAAGCCTATTCGTTGTTAAAACCTTGATTTCATGTTTAGTTTTACTTGTTTATTGTTGTTTTATGTGTAGGGTGGTTGGTGTGGCAAGTGGATGAAAAAGGGGAGGCATTGGAGCATAATTGGAGCAAGTATGGAGTTTCACCAAAGTCAGAAATCAGAAGGCTAGCCCGCCGGGGCGGGACTATTTAACCCTTATACCCCCGCTGGGGCGGGGGGTCTTCATGTCTGGAAGCAGTAGTCTAGCCCGCCGGTGTGACGCCCCCAGAATAGGTATACATCACCTATTCTGAGTTGTCAAATACATGGTACAGAATACAAATACAATCTTTAATATACAATAAGAGAGCTATGAGTTTTAATACAAATACTGTCTTGTAGACAATATCCACTCTCAGAATAAGTCCTCATTACATTTATTGTCACACTATTTTACAGAATAGTGAGGACTACTAATACTATCATCTGGACCATCACTCCATTTTCCGACTAATCCCGGCTACGTTCTCATTTCTTGAAGAGAACAGTGAAAGAAAGGGTGAGCTCAACTAGCCCAGTAAGAAATATTATGACTAAGATAATGCAGAATAAATTATCATTTGTCTTCAACGATGTTAAACTGATAAAATACAATACGCATCAAGTTTAATTGCAGCGGAACAAGCAATCCATTAAAAGAGTCAAGTAGAGAATAAAATCTACTATCTTTTATGATTTAAAAGGTTTTTCATCACTTTTATCGTTGGGAATCAGCTTAATAAATAATCCACATCATCCCTGCACTACGGCCAAGGATATTCATTAGTATCACAACCACACATTATCCATGCACTACGGGCCAAAGATATTCGTGTATTCATCAATGGTCATGATCATGCCAACAACTATCCATCAATGCACTACGGGCCAATGAGGACTTTTACCACATCATTTGTAACATTACGGTCATGATTATATCGAATAATCCCTGGTTATAATTATACCAAGTCCATCTATGCACTACATGCCACATATGACTTTCAACAAAATATAAACATGAGGATGATGACAATGATATATGAATTCAATAAAACAAGTTCAAGAATTAATTTATCCAGGAACCAACAACGTCCAAATTGTCAACATGATACCTCTTTGTAGAGTAAAATTTAAGAATGCTCATAAGAATATTTCCATAAAAATATACTGGATGAAGCGCAAATATCAAAGATATTTCACTAAATTCATAGAGTATAAAAGCCAAAACTTTAATCAACTGAGTATAATAAAGAATGGAATAACAAAAGAATTCACCAAGCATGCGATAGACTGCACAGACAGGTTATTCCAACAGAAAAATAAATAATGGAACCAGGTCATGCGTAAACGCACCGACATGATATTCCGACAGAATAATAAATAATAGAACCAGGTCTGGCGTAACACACACAGATAGGATATTCGAACAGAATAATAAAGACGGAACCAGGACCGACGTAAAACGCACAGACAAGATATTCTAACAGAATAATAAAGACGGAACCAGGTCCGGCGTAAAACGCACAGACAGGATATTCTAACAGAATAATAAAGAATGTAATAACAAAAGAATTTCACCAAGTATAGGGTAGCCCGCGTATATAGGTTATTCCAACAAAATAATAAATAATGGAATAACAGAAGTTCTCTTTATGAATACAAAAGAAATAATACCCCTTACCTTAAGAAGAAGAGTACTGGATATAGGAGTAGTGCAGTAGCAGAATACTTTTCTTCTTTCTCTCTATAATTTCTCTATCTAGAATTTCAATGAATTCGTAAAAAATAATGAAGGAATGAGCTTCTATTTATAGAAGAATGGACTTCATAGTAACTAATTCATAAACGATCCAGATTAATTTACTTTTAATCGGACGATCCATTTTAAAGCAAAATCTTTTAAATAAAATATAATATATTCTATTTATAATCTAATAAAACGAATAACTTTATGAAAGTATTCTGTTTTATATAAAAAAATTTTACTATGCAAAATACTATGCAGGCACTATGCAACACTATGCATAATAAAATATAATATATTCTATTTATAGAATAACTTTATAAAAGTATTTTGTTTTATATAAAAAGCTTTTTTGTTTTATTACATTAATAATACTAATAAAACAAAACTGAGTGACTTATCACATAAGCATCAATAATCAATACCGTGTGCTACTATGCAACCACGCGTATTACTGTACTTTTAACACCGGGTGTTTCAACAGTATTAACGGTAAAACTTTCGTCGTTATTTTCATAAAATATTTTTGTCGTTTTCTCAATCCGACAATAATTCCGTTGTGGGATCCACCAATGATTGTATCATCGTACGAATATTCTCTGTTAAAACGAATATTTTCCGACCAATCGAATATTATATAACAACTTGCGTACTTTGCAAAATTTTTAAATATTACCCACAACTATAACATTATATCAAATTCATTCCATAATATTTAAAAATGATATTTATAGAAAATTCATCTTTATTAAAAAAAATTGGGGTCTTACAGCCGGGGCGGGCATTTCATGAGTATATACCCCCGTCGGGGCGGGGGGTCCCAAATTCTGGCAGTCCTAATTTGATTTCAACACTACTAGGATGTGGGGTTGAGCACTTGGATAGCGTATGGACTCTAAATGACATGGGACTTCGACCAAAACTCGTGTGTTCGCATATATATCGAGTAACGAGCAACGAAATCAGGATGATGCAAAGCAATTAACAGAGATTAAGGACAGAATTGGATATCAAGCTTTGGAGTGAAGATTTTGAAGAACGATCATATCGATTGCGGATTAAGACTAAAGTGAAGGGTGTTCTACGTTATTCTTCTCCTTTAGTTTATATTTGTAATTGAAATGATGTTATCTTTGATTTATTCGATTATTATTTCATTCATGATGAACTAATTTCTTTTTAGGCTTAAAATGGATCTTTAAGTGGAACGATGATTATGTAATCTTTGATTTCAGTTTAATAAAATATTAGCTGGTTTATCTATATTAATTTGAGCTTGAATTTATGAATTGCCTGATCAACGATTCTTTGTAGACTTGTATGAACTCGAGAGATGAAATACGAGTCTAAACATAGTTAATATAGCATGTGTTCTTGAATTTTGTGAATGAATAGAATCTTGATGAATGTTAGGGTAGAGATATGCTTGATATCACATGTAATTGGATAAAGAACTTGAACTTAAACCTTCTTTGATTGTAATTCACATAGAGATATAGTGAGTTAGTTGATTAAGGTGTTTAACTTGATTCTATCTTAATTGTGGATTGAAGTTAATACGGTATTAGCACATCAAGAGGTGGCTAGTACTACATCCGTGTTCTTGATTAATAAACTGGGATAGTGAATTAAACTGGAATAAAGGTGTAATAATCAGAGTGATACTTAAAGTGAAGTCGGAAGCCTAATTCTCCATTATTTGTTTGAAAATTCAGTTTTTAGAATTTATTGATTATTTGGTGATTTTAAGCATTTTAATACTTTTAGTTACAAACTGGAACTTGATTAGTTTAATAAAATTAGGATTAATAGAAAATTGGTAATTGTGAAAGTTAATTTCTTACTAAATCTTTGAGGGAACGATACTTTACTTACTATTATATTACTTGTTGTCCACGTATACTTGGGTGTTGTGTTTAATTATATTTTACCCAACAAGTCTTTGGCGCCGTTGCCGGGGAATTTAGTATAGATTTTAATATTTTGCAATATCAGTTTAATTAGTTCAGTTTTACTTAAACATTCTTGTTTTGTTTTGTTCGTCTTATTTCAGGTTTTTGAAGTTGGTTTATGCAAACTCGATTCAAAAATCCAGACTTGCTTCCTTTTGAGGACGTCATTGAAAGACGCTTTCAAAGGCTAAGTAAGTGGATTAAGGAAACAAGGGACGACTTTGAAAATTTTGAGAAAAAAGAAGCAATGGCTGCCGAAGACCAGAAAGCGTTGAGGGACTTTGCTACACCCAAGGTGACTGAGCCGCAGTCGAGTATCACCAGGCACGTTATAGCTGTGAATACATTCGAGATTAAGCCTGGGACTATTCATATGATCCAGAACTCGGTCCAGTTTGGGGGACTGGCAAATGATGATCCTAACGAGAATCTGATCAGCTTTCTGGAAATATGCAACACTTTCAAGTACAATGGGATGTCGGAAGACACAGTAAGACTTCACTTGTTTCCATTCACTCTGCGGGACAAGGCGAAGAGTTGGCTACATTCTCTACCACCTGGATCGATAACTACATGGTATGACCTTGCTCAGAAATTTCTTGCAAAATTATTCCCACCAGCGAAGACTGCAAAGATGAGAAACGATATTACCATGTTTGATCAGCAACATGGGGAGTCATTGTTAGGTTTGTAATATTCATGAACACAATCAAATTGCACAAAATAAGCAGAAACGTGTAAAAATTAGAGTTTAAAATTTTACAAACCATATACCCGGACCATCCTTTATGCACAATTATGAATTAAACGAAAAGAAGAAGAACAAGAATCATACCCTTGAAGATCCGAGCTTCCTCAAGTACAAGTTCACCTCCAAATCCTTTCCGTGTTCAACTTGAATCCACCTGGTTGGGTTCCTTTCTTTGATCAACATTAGCCACCCAGGTGTTTGGCCTCTAGAGGTAATCCACCAAGTAAGAAGAAATATTAAAGAAGAAGGGTATTTGGCAAAACCCTAATTTTTCTATCTCTCATAAAAAGGGGTGTACTCTCCGAAATATTAGAATTACGTATTCACGTATTTTGTGAAAGTAACCACCCTCACCCATAATAAGACTCCTCTTATTTATAGATGTGGGCAACTCTCCTTAATAATTAAGGAATTGAGTTTTATTTTAATTAATTAAACTCTTTTAATTAATTATGTTCCCAACCTTATTAGGAATAATTAATTAAAATCTTTTAATTAATTTGTCTCATAATCTTATTAGGAATATATGAGAGTACTTTTATTAATTAATTCTCAAACTCCTTTAAGAATTAAATAATAATAATAGTAATAATAATAATAAGACTCCTCTTATTAATTTATATTTAATATTTCCAAAATATTAAATAATAAATATTTAGCTATTTAATTTATTCTATCACCATAGATTAAATTAAATATACTTAACTTATTATTACGATTATGCCATTAATTTCTTAAATAATTATTCTTCCTTTTAAGGTGTGACCCTTTAGGTTCTCCATATTAAACCGGTTGTGAATAAATCAATTAAAACAATTCTAATCTTATTTAAATAAATAAACTAAACTATTAATTTATTTAAATAAATAATATTTATTCTACAATAGGGATAAGCCTCCCTAGCGATCACCGACTTTCCAAATAATATAGATTTTAACATTAATCATAAAAGAACCTTTGAGTAAATAGTTATCGTACAATTCAATCCTTCCACCATACAATGTCTCAATTAAATATAAGACATGGAATTACTGTCAAATCTTATTTTATTTAATTATATGTATTTCGACTCTTAAATGCATAACCCCAAATAATGTAAATTAGAAATTTCTTTCTAGTTTCATTCTGTCTTGGCCAAAGACTACTGGGTTGTCATTTATCGAATCACATAAGATATTTCTCTTCTTTTACTAGAAGTGGTAGATTATTTATTGATCATACATTATCTCCATGTACAACTTATTATACCCAAGCATACCCTTTGAGATACCCTAAGGGTCTTAAGGAATAAGTCAAAGTATAACTCATCATACACAAGATACTATGATGATCTCAAGTCCAAGGATCACTTGTACTACTATCACTACATGAATTCCTATTGACAGGCAAGTAAAACTCCATTAGGTATTCCTTAGCGAGTCACGTTCAATGAACTTATTCTCTAATAAGCACCTATATACTTGCTTTAGTGTCTCCACATAAATGATTATGAGATCAATTATCCTCATCTAATGAGCAAGCAACGTATGTACCAATCTATCCGGATTCACTAATCCTCATTTTAGTAATACAAGGATTGGGGACTATTTTAGTTTTAAGCTTTCTAAGAATTTAGATATCATTCGAATGATCATCATCATTATTCTAAAATTATTACTTAAAACTATGGGGGTATCACATATTATAAAACGGAATCATGTAGATAATTAAAAGCCTTTAATAGATTAATACTTTTTATTAATAAATGAATAAGATTGTTACAAAGTATATGCTTTATCATCAAACATGATTGGAAATCGGAAGAGCTCCTTAGATATTTGATATCTATCTGTCCTACTTTCCTCAACATCAACTACTTGATGTGCAGGAGTATAGTAGGAGCATCTATAGTTTCATGCTGACACTGAAGCTTGTTACTCATGGATACGAGCATGATGCATTGAGTCAACTGTGCATCATCTTGTGACTTTCTAAAAGTTGCAATCTCTTCCTCAGAGGCATTGTCTATAACCATTGTAGGGATATGCGTATTAAGGACATAAGATAGCTTTTCAGCCGTGAGAACTTTTCTCAATTTTCTTAATCAATCCGTTTAATACGGTCCGGTTAAATAACATCTAATATGCTTCACAGTGATAGTAATTTAGACCTTGTAAAATTCTGTAAATGAATTTGTAATTAATAATATTTTAGCATATATATTCTTTTATTAATTACCAAAATAAATTAGGTCTTGTTTTAAATTGGTATCTCCCACTATTTTTATCAAACTATATTACCCTCACTTATATAGTTCGGCAAAATCTAATTAAAGATTTGCTAGTAAGAATAAGGATCTCATTTCAAATGTATATAGCCTTGTGGTGACACAACAAACTATATATAAATAAATAGGTAGACAACTCTTGTCAATTACATCAATTATGCAACTCCTTGTATTTTGCCTCTTTGATTATTTTGATCAAGTGGTGGCACATCTGAATCAAAATTATCCAAGTTAAGTCCAACCTAGCACTTTCATATATTCAAAAAAAAAAAATATTATCCTTGTGGTGACACAACAAAATAATATTGTTCAATTTTCTTTATAAGCATCAAATGTGATAAAATTAACATATCAAATAATTAAGATAAGCTTTGTGCTGACACAACAAACTTATAATAATTAATTGATACTCTATTATTTTTATAATGCTAGAAGGCGACGTTCAATATTTCAAATATCTTTGAACATTTAGGACTTAATATAAAAAATTTGAGAGATTTGTTATTAATTTGTCTCATCTTGTTTAGCGTGCATGCACATATATATATAAAATACGCATCATATTAATTAACATGCGAAACATGTTTGCATTATATATATATATATATATATATATATATATATATATATATATATATAAACATGCACATATAGAATACTATATTCTACTCGGATTGATTATGGACTTTTATTCTAGTGTGGTTCACTAGAGCCACCAAGTGAACCAAAAGGTCAAACCCTAGGGGTGCAGAAATTAATATTTAAATATAATTATTACCTTTAAACTCGAGCTCCAATACAAACGGGTTTTCAAGCGCTCATTGTTCCTTGATCTCCAATTCTTCAAAATAATTCTAACTATTCCTATTACAAAACTATTTAAAATAAATAGAAACCTTGATCAGCAGTCAATGGGAAGTACATATGAGTGAGATAGAATTTACATTAAAAAAAATTAGAGAAGACGAGTTACGCAGACCCCATTTAATAAAACCCATACATTCATGCATCCAACTAAAATAAAATTCAATTACATTGGTCAATAGTTCATAATCAATCACATTTATTATCATACACATCTACATATGCATCAATAAATAGCATTCATCTCATGAATAATAAACATTCAATATATATATTGATATCATTTAATGGACAAATTTAGTTAGTATAAAATCTAATTTTGAATCAAAATAAACTCCTTTATTTTATTACAAATTTAAATCAAAATAAACATTTTTATTTTAATTTATCTAATTTTGAATAAAATAAACTATTTTATTTTAATCAAAATTATTAATCAAAATAAACTCTTTTATTTTAATTAATTATGGAATCCAATTCCAAGTAAAAAAAAAATTCATTTATTAAAGAAAATACGGATTCTCTTTCTTATTCACAAATAAATTCTTTTATTTTGAATAATATGGAATCTTATTCCATATCTAAATAAATTTCTTTATTTAAAGAAACATGGATTCACTTTCTTATTCACAAATAAACTGCTTTATTTTGAATAATATGAAATCTTATTCCATATCTAAATAAATTCCTTTATTTAAGGAAACATAGAATCTAATTTCAACTCCAATTAGTTATCATGGAATCCAATTCCAACTCTAATTAGTTATCATGAAATCCAATTTTAAAATTAAAATAAATATTTTATTTTAATTATAAAATAATTAAGAAAAAATATATATATATATATATATATATATATATATATATATATATATTAACCATATTAAATCCTGTAGCCTTGAAGATTTATTGGGATTCACGTGACATATTAGTAGGATTCCAGTAACTTTTCAATAAGAGTAATTCTACGCCGACCGGCGTTTGCCGACCGGGGTAGTGACCGGCCGGAATTTTTTTTTTTTTTTTTTTTTTTTTTTTGCTTTTGACTACAAAATAATTAATGTGATTTATTAGAACTGAAATTTTTATAAAATACAGTGATTTAGGCGTCCGTTTGGATACACGTAACAAACGTGTATCCAAACGGACGCCTAAATCACTGTATTTTATAAAAATTTCAGTTCTAATAAATCACATTAATTATTTTGTAGTCAAAAGCAAAAAAAAAAAAAAAAAAAAAAAAATTCCGGCCGGTCACTACCCCGGTCGGCAAACGCCGGTCGGCGTAGAATTTTCATTTCAATAACCATTCCAGGATGACATATAATCATGATTACTAATAACACCATGGGCATCATGAATTTATCAAATTAGCATGATATAGCACTACTTACAGATTCAACCACCCACGCTAATCAACAACCCCTTTTCCCACGAATCACAGCGAAAAAAAAAATGAAATTCAGTCTGCGGTATATCACATGCTTTCCATTTTTTTTTAATAAAATTTTATATAACAAAATTATACCCAATTAAATTGATCTAAACACATATCAATATACATATCAAATTAAAATAATTAATAATTAGCATAAAGGTTTGGCTTTGATACCACTGTTAGGTTTATAATATTCATTAACGCAATTAAATTGCACAAAATAAGCGAAAATGTGTAAAAATCAGAGTTTAAAATTTTACAAACCATATATCTGGATCATTCTTTATGCACAATTATTAATTAAACGAAAAAAAGAAGAACAAGAATCATACCCTTGAAGATCCGAGCTTCCTCAGGTATAAGTTCACCTCCAAATCCTTTCCGTATTCAACTTGAATCTACCGGGTTGGATTCCTTCCTTTGGTCAACGTTAGCCAAAAGTGTTTGGTCTCTAAAGGTGATCCACCAAGGAAGAAGAAATATTTAAGAAGAATGGTATTTGGTAAAACCCTAATTTTTTTATCTCTCATAAAAAGGGGTGTACTCTCTCAACTATTAGAATTACGTATTCACGTGTTTTGTGAAAGCAACCACCCTCACCCATAATAAGACTCATCTTATTTATAGATGTGGACAACTCTCCTTAACAATTAAGGAATTGAGTTTTATTTTAATTAATTAAACTCCTTTAATTAATTATGCTCCCAATCTTACTAGGAACAATTAATTAAAATATTTTAATTAATTTGCCTCATAATCTTATTAGGAATATATGAGAGTATTTTTATTAATTAATTCCCAAACTACTTTAAGAATTAAATAATAATAATAGTAATAATAATAATAAGACTCCTCTTATTAATTTATATTTAATATTTTTAAAATATTAAATAATAAATATTTAGCTATTTAATTTATTCTATCACCATAGATTAAATTAAATATACTTAACTTATTATTACGATTATGCCATTAATTTCTTAAATAATTATTCTTTCTTTTATGGTATGACCCTTTAGGTTCTCCATATTAAACCGGTTGTGAATAAATCAATTAGAAGAATTCTAATCTTATTTAAATAAATAAACTAAATTATTAATTTATTTAAATAAATAATATTTATTCTACAATAGGGATAAGCCTCCATAGCGATCAACGACTTTTCAGATAATATAGATTTTAACATTAGTAATAAAAGAACCTTTAATCAAATAGTTACCATACAATTCAATCCTTCCACCATACAATGTCCCAATTAAATATAAGACATGGAATTACTGTCAAGTCTTATTTTATTTAATTATATGTATTTCGACTCTTAAATGCACAACCCCAAATAATACAAATTAGAAACTTCTTTCTAATTTTATTCTGCCTTGGTCAAGGACTACTCGGTTGTCATTTATCGAATCACATAGGACATTTCTCTTCTTTTACTAAAAGTTATAGATTATTTATTGATCATACATTATCTTCATGTACAACTTATTATACCCAAGTATACCCTTTGATATACCCTAAGAGTCTTAAGGAATAAGTCAAAGTATAACTCATCATACACAAGATACTATGATGATCTCAAGTCCAAGGATCACTTGCACTACTAACTACATGAATTCTTATTGACATGCAAGTAAAACTCCATTAGGTATTCCTTAGCGAGTCACGTTCAGTGAACTTATTCTCTAATAAGTACCTACATACTTGCTTTAGTGTCTCCACACAAATGATTATGAGATCAATCATCCTCATTCAATGAGCAAGCAATGTATGTACCAATCTATCCAGATTCACTAATCCCCAATTTAGTAATCCAACGATTGGGAACTATTTTAGTTTTAAGCTTTCTAAGAATTTAGATCTCATTAGATTGATCATCATCATTATTCTAAAATCATTGCTTAAAACTATGGGTTTATCACATATTATAAAACGACATCATGTAGATAATTAAAAGCCTTTAATAGATTAATACTTTTTATTAATAAATAAATAAGATTGTTACAAAGTATATGCTTTATCATTAAACATGATTGGCTTATGTGCATACTACTTTCAGTTATTGTACGAAGCATGGGAGAGATATAAAGAACTGCTCAGAAAATGTCCACATCACGAATTGCCTAAGTGGTTGCAAATGAACACATTTTACAATGGACTACATGAGAATCTCAGAACTAGTATTGATGCAGCGTCATGGGGAGCTTTTATGGCAAAGAATTATGAGGAGGCATATCAGTTGATAGAAACAATGGCCGTTAACAACTATTAGTGGTCCACAACAAAAATGACACAACCTACGATAGCTGGAGTGTTAGAGGTAGATGAAGTGACAGCAATAACAGTGCATATTTCAGCACTCTCTAAGAAGTTTGACGTTTGGTTAGGGGTACAGACACCGCAAGTTGCAGTTATTTATGAGTTGTGCGCGGGTGAACATCCGACGGATCAATGTGCAATCAACCAAGAGTCAGTTTAATTTTTGAGAAGCTACAACAGAATTTTCCAAAATATGTACCAGAATGCATATAATCAGGGGAATAGGAATTTCGCATGGAACAATAATCAGAATTAGCAATTCCCACGACGATCGTATCCCCCAGGATTTTAAAATCAACAAAACCAGTTCAACGTCAAGAGAGGGAATCAGATTTAGAGGAGTTTCTATCGAAGTATATAACGAGCAACGAGGTAGCCATAAAAAATCAAGCAATGACAATAAAATCACAAGAAATAGACATCAAGAATTTAGAAAATCAGATGGGACATATAGCTTTTGCATTGAATAACAGACCTCAAGGAACATTACCAAGTGATACAGAGAAAAATCCGAAAGGTATTCACGAGCAATGTCAGGCAATTATGTTGCGAAGTGAAAAACAGGTTGAGGGTCAGAAAATAGAAAATTCGGTTGCAAAAGAAGTTGAGACAGATAGTGAGAATAAAGTGGTTGAGGACAAACCGGGGGAAGAAAATTAAGTGGAAAAGAACAAACCAGTTAACGAACCAGTTATCTATCCTCCCCCACCTTTTCAGCAAAGTGTACAAAAGCAGAAATTAGACAAGCAGTTTGCAAAATTTTTGAAAGTTTTTAAGAAACTTCAGATTAACATCCCATTCGCAAAAGCCCTAGAGCAGATGCCAAGTTATGCGAAATTCATAGAAGGGATTTTGTCCAGGAAAAAGAAGTTGGAAGTCTTTGAAATAGTTGCATTAACAGAGGAGTGTAGTGCGGTTTTACAGCGAAAGTTTCCACCGAAGTTGAAAGATCCGGGGAGTTTCACCATTCCATGCACAATTGGGAATATGTCATTCAACAAGTGCTTATGTGATTTGGGGGCAAATGTGAACCTTATGCCGTTATCAGTTTATAAAGAATTAGGTTTGCCAGCTCCAAAGCCTACGAACATCTCATTACAGTTGGCGGATAGGTCGGTCACGTACCCGAGAGGCATTGTGGAGGACATATTGGTAAAGGTTGACAAGTTTATATTCCCCGCGAATTTCATTATTCTAGATTTTGAGGAAGATAAGAACATCCCAATTATCCTAGGGAGACCTTTCGTGGCTACGGGTAGGACACTCATCGACGTACAAAAAGGAGAGGTAACGATGAGTGTCCAAGATCAAAAAGTAAAATTTAATGTTTTCAAGGCCATGAAATTTCCTACGGATGAAGAAGATTGTTTTCGGATGGATATCATTGATCAGATAATCAGCGAAGACATGGGCAAGAGTTTAAGTTAACGATCCATTGGAAACGACATTATTGGGAGATGAAGAAGCAGATGATCCAGAATTTGTGGACTACTTACAGATGCTAGACTCCTTGCCACGAGTTAGCAGATTTAGAGCACCCTTTGAACCATTGCACACGGATGAAAATGCCACAACAAGAATAAAATCGTCATTGGAGGAGCCACCTACTGTTGAACTTAAGCCATTCCCTAAACACCTCAGGTATGTATACTTAGGCCATTCTAATTCTTTACCTGTTATTATTTCTGCTGCACTTAACGAATTGCAGGAAGAAAAGTTGTTGAGAGTGCTTAGAGAACACTAATCGGCCATAGGATGGACAATTGCGAATATCAAGGGAATCAGCCCATCCTTTTGCATGCACAAAATTCTGATGGAAGACGATGCAAGACCGACAGTGAAGCAACAGAGACGGCTCAACCCAATCATGAAAGAAGTAATGAAGAAGGAAATCTTGAAATGGCTGGACGCGAGTATCATCTACCCGATTTCAGACAGTAAGTGGGCCAGTCCGATGCAATGTGTGCCGAAAAAGGGAGGAATGACCGTAGTTCAGAATGATGACAATGAGCTAATTTCGACAAGGACAGTGACTGGTTGGAGGGTTTGCATGGACTACAGGAAGTTGAATAAGGCGACCCGCAAAGATCACTTTCCTTTACCCTTTATCGATCAGATGCTGGACAGATTAGCGGGACATGAGTACTACTACATATTGGATGGATATTCAGGATATAATCAGATCGTCATTTCTCCTGAAGATCAAGATAAAACTACTTTCACGTGCCTATACGACACATTTGCATTTAGGAGAATGTCGTTCGGCTTGTATAATGCACCCGCGACCTTCCAGAGGTGTATGATGGCCATCTTCTCGGACATGGTGGAGAAAAATGTGGAAGTCTTCATGGACGACTTCTCTGTCTATGGGGATGATTTTGATGCGTGTCTGGAAAATTTGGTAATGGTCTTGCAAAGATGCACAGACACGAATTTGATCCTTAACTGGGAAAAGTGCCACTTCATGGTTGAAGAAGGCTTAATTTTGGGGCACAAGGTCTCGACTCAAGGATTAGAGGTTGATAAAGCGAAGTTAGAAACAATTGAAAAGCTTCCTCCACCGAGTTCAGTTAAGGGAATTAGAAGTTTTCTGGGACATGCTGGGTTCTATAGGAGATTCATAATGGACTTCTCTAAAATTGCAAAACCTTTGTGCAGTCTTTTAGAGAAGGATTCGATTTTTAAGTTTGATGAGGAGTGTAAATTGGCATTCAAGCTGTTGAAGAAGAAATTGACCACAGCTCCCGTAATCATTGTACCGGATTGGACCATGCCCTTCAAGTTAATGTGTGATGCAAGCGACTATGCGGTGGGGGCTGTTTTGGGTCAACGCTGAGAGAAGGTATTACATGCCATATATTATGCAAGTAAGACACTCACGGAGACTCCAATGAACTACACAACTACGGAAAAAGAATTTGTGATGCCCCTAAAATAGGTCCATTCCACCCAACCCATTCTGAGTCGCCAAATACATGGTACAGAAAATAACTACAACTTCATTATTACAATTGTCGTGCAAAATACGACAACACATATACTGCGAGTTTAAATACAAATATATACCAACTGTGACTCTTATCCCAACCTTGGATAGCACGTCACAATGGCACCTTATATAAAGGTATAGTCAATAACTGTTTTAAAAATTAAAATCTTTGGAAAATGCTCAAGAAAACCTTCGTACATGGGAGGCCATGCATCTAAGTTATAATAGATATTATATGACTGGAGAATTATCCTGGGTTGACCCAATAGACCCTACAGAAAAATAAGAAGATTGTTATCATGTTCTTTCCAATGGTGAGTCTTCTCTTGACATATAATTATCTCCATTATTTTTAATTGAGAATTATATTTCAACCAAACTCCAAGATTATATAGGTAGTGCTCGTAGATATACTTAGCAAGTGGATGTGCACAACCCTTTTTTATGATAACACGAGGTTGTATGTCATTAGACATCTTGTATGATAGTGGTAAAACACCTTTTCAAAGTTGAGTTCACCTCACCCTATTCGGTTCACCAAAATTAACGGTTAAACGACGTATAAAATACAACACACTTATATCAAATTCTCAATAAAATTATTTCCATACTATTTTAGGAGAAACCTCAACAGCTATAGACCACCCTTCTATTCCCCTGTTACCCCCGCTCGACCCAGCTACACTCTTATCACCTGAAAGGAATTGTGAAGCAAAAGGGTGAGCACAACTAGCCTAGTAAAGAATATCATGACTAAGATAAATAATTTATCAATAGCCTTCGTCAGTAATAAATCAGAGATTTAGAACATATGGTAGATGATAAAACTTTTCAACCATTGTTGTAGCGGAACGAGCAATCCATTAGGAGAGTCAAATAGACCATAAAGTCTATTATCTTCTCCATGTTAAAAGTCCACCAACAATGTTTTATCCCTATAACATCAATCAACAGTTCCTGTCCATGACATCAAAGATCATGGTTATACCAAATCACAGTTCATGTTCACAATCATACTAATACGTTCATCTTTGCACTACGGGCCTAAGAAATTCATTAATAGTTCATCTTTGCACTACATGCCAAAGATATGCAACAACAGGCCAAAGATATCAATATCTCAAAGAAATATATAATTATTTTAGAATTTATATAAACAATAATTATAACCATGTTGATCAATTTACCTTTGCACTTAAGCTAAAGATATTCAATTATAAATTCAATGGTCATGATCATACCAGTCAACAATTCATCTTTGCACTACTAGCCAAAGAGAACCCATAGTCACGATCATACCAATAATCTACCCATCTTTACACTCAAGTTAAAGAGAAATTTCATCACCTGGATTAGAAAAATGTTATATCTGATAATAAAAATAATATGATCAAAATATGGATTTAATTTCAAGAGTAAGATTCATAAATCAACAATAATTTGGTCAGAAAAAGAAACCAATTTTGTCATGTATAGTATCTCGTGAGTAGTAACTCGTGAATAGTAACTCGTGAGTAGTAACTCATGAATAGTAACTCGTGAATAGTAGCTCATATTCGTATATAGTACCGTATACGTAAATATTACCGTATACGTAAATAGTGCCATATACATGAATAGTGGTGTATAAGTGAATAGTGTCGTATGCGTGAATAGTAATCTCAACATGAAAAGATAAAGTTTCACAATAAAATCCATATCAATATTTCAGTATAATGATATTAAAGGAAATAACATCATTTACTTGAAAAAAATAACATCCCTTACCATCCCTTACTATCCCTTACAATCCCCTACCTCAAAAGAGCAGTACTTCTGACTGGAATATCAGATATAACGCTGAAGGGAACTTGCACCGTATAGCAACACTCAAGATATCTAAATACTTACAAAAAATACGCTCGATAATATAGAGAGAGAAAACTTCAGTTTCTGGTGTATTTTTTAATTCTAACTTAAGCACCCTATTTATAGAAAAATGCTTAGAACACAAAAGTTGAAAATTTAATAAAATAATATTATTTATAAAAAATTTCTTACGCCCACTTTGAATTCAGATTCCAGCATTTCCTACATGCAAGTGGGGTCCACCAAAATGAAAAACATGTTTAAAACATTTTTTATAACAAAATCAATTCAGACCCAATATTCCGAAACTTCAATAATTCATAATAAATAGCTCTTTTATATAAAAAAATCGAATCTTATGTCCATTCCATAGGAAATTCAATTATCTACAACTTTGTAAGTTTATGTTTTTCCAAATTCTAACAAGAACTTGATCGAAATCCACATACGGACGAGTTTGTAGGATATAATCAAATTTCAGTTAAAAATGGGGTCTATATACAAACAAAACATGTGTTAAATATTTTTTGTAACAAAAATACTCTTCCTCCTCATTTATTCAAATATCACACATTCATTATAAAAATATCACTATTATTATATTATTGTAATATAATAATATATTTTATCAGAAAAGATAAAATATCAATTTTCAACAATGATCACTTTTTTAAAAATTCCTTCATTTATATCCACATAAATAAATATTTTTCTTATCATATAAATCAATAATTAATTATTCACAAATAATATTACAAAATCATAATAATGACAACCAGGCCGTTCCCAAGAAAGAGGGGACTTTCCAATAAGGATTTCTACTTACTGGCGCGCAATTAGGTGACAAAACCTCTCCTTAGACAGAACTTTCTAGACATTACCAATAATGCTATCTAATAATATTATTAAAATAATATGATTTATTGATCTGATAATAAAAATACTGTGCAGTGACAATTATTGAAACAACAATAATATAAAATATCAACGTAGTAATTATTGAATTAATAAAATATAATATTAAACAGTAATTACTGTAACAATTATTGAGTAGTACCTTCTTACGTAAGAATAAAAAATACTGTGTAATACCGTGTGCTATTGTGTAACCACGCGTATTACTGTATTTTAACCACTAGGTATTCCAACAGTGTTAACGGTAACAATTACGCCGTTATTTATAAAAACACATATTTGTCGTTTTCTTCATCCGACAGTTATTCTGTTATGGGGCCCAAAAATGGCTACGCCATCGTACGAATATTCCTCGACAGCAAAAATATTCTACGACTAAACGAATATTCTCCGATAACAATGAATATTTTATAACCACTTGCGTATTTTATAAACTTTACATATATCGCCCTTAACTTTAACTTTTATCAATTTAACCATTTACTGAATAATAATTATAAAAAAATTAAATAATTTTATTTCATAAAATTTGGGGTCTTACAACCTTCTCTCCTTATGAAATTTCTTCCCCAAAATTTACGTACCTGATATTTCAAAGAATTGAGAATACCTTGCTTTCATTTTAGATTCCATCTTTCCTGTCATCATGATTTTTCCGTTGCTCATCTCATGTATTTCAGATATCATTTTAGAATACAGCTTCAAAATAAAGGTTGATTGACATATAACAATTTGTCAACTTAAGTAAGAAAATTTAGCTTAGGTAGGACACACTAGCGAAGGATATTACTCGTCTCTCCCCTCCTAGTTCTATTCCCCGATCTCCGCCAGAGACCATATCCCTAAGCACTGATACCAACTGTGACGCTCCCAAAATAGGTCCATTCCACCCAACCCATTTTGAGTCGCCAAATACATGGTACAGAAAACAACTACAACTTCTTTATTACAATTGTCGTGCAAAATATGACAACACATATACTATGAGTTTAAATACATATATATACCAACTGTGACTCTTATCCCAACCTTGGATAGCACGTCACAATGACACCTTACATAAAGGTATAGTCAATAACTGTTTTAAAAATTAAAATCTTTGGAAAATGCTCAAGGAAACCATCGTACATGGGAGGCCATGCATCTAAGTTGTATAGATATCATATGACTGCAGAATTATCTTGGGTTGACCCAATAGACCCCAAAGAAAAATGAGAAGATTGCTATCATGTTCTTTCCAATGGTGAGTCTTCTCTTGACATATAATTATCTCCATTGTCTCCAATTGAGAATTATATTTTAACCAAACTCCAAGATTATATAGGTAGTGCTCGTAGATATACTCAGCAAGTGGATGTGCACAACTCTGTCTTATGATAACACGAGGTTGTATGTCATTAGACATCTTGTATGATAGTGGTAAAACACCCTTCCAAAGTTGAGTTCACCTCACCCTATTCGGTTCACCAAAATCAATGGTTAAACGGCGTATAAAATACAACACACTTATATCAAATTCTCAATAAAATTATTTCCATACTATTTTAGGGGAAACCTCAATAGCTATAGACCACCCTTTTATTCTCCTGTTATCCCCGCTCGACCCAGCTACACTCTTATCACCTGAAAAGAATTGTGAAGCAAAAGTGTGAGCACAACTAGCCCAGTAAAGAATATCATGACTAAGATAAATAATTTATCAATAGCCTTCGTCAGTAATAAATCAGAGATGTAGAACATATGGTAGATGATAAAACTTTTCAACCATTGTTGCAGCGGAACGAGCAATCCATTAGAAGAGTCAAATAGACCGTAAAGTCTATTATCTTCTCCATGTTAAAAGTCTACCAATAATGTTTTATCCCTGTAACATCAATCAACAGTTCCTATCCACAATCATGTGAATAACTCATAATCATAATTGTGGTTCTAAATTCATCTTCTCATCAAGGACGAATATAATTTTCATCACATGTCTTTACCTGAAACATCAAAGATTATGGTTATACCAAATCACAGTTCCTGTTCATAATCATACTAATAAGTTCATCTTTGCATTACGGGCCAAAGATATTCATTAACAGTTCATCTTTGCACTACAGGCCAAAGATATTCAACAACAGGTCAACTTTGCACTACAGGCCAAAGATATCAATATCTCAAAGAAATATATAATCATTTCAAAATTTATATAAACAATAATTATAACCATGTTGATCAATTCACCTTTGCACTTAAGCTAAAGATATTCAATTATAAATTCAATGGTCATGATCATACCAGTCAACAATTCATTTTTGCATTACTGGCCAAAGAGAACCCATAGTCACGATCATACAAATAATCTACCCATCTTTACACTCAAGTCAAAGAGAAATTTCATCACCAAGATTATAAAAATGTTATATCTGATAATAAAAACAATATGATAAAAATATGAATTTAATTTCAAGAGTAAGATTCATAAATTTACAATAATTTGGTCAAAAAGAAACCAATTTTGTCGTGAATAGTATCCCATAAATAGTAACTCGTGAATAGTAACTCGTGAATAGTAACTCATGAATAGTAACTCATAAATAATAGCTCATAAATAGTAACTCGTGAATAGTAGCTCATATTCGTATATAGTACCGTATACGTAAATATTACCGTATACGTAATTAGTGTCATATACATGAATAAGTGCATATACGTGAATAGTGCCATATACGTGAATAGTAACCTCGACATGAAAAGATAAAGTTTCACCATAAAATTCATATCAATATTTCAATATAATGATATTAAAAGAAATAACATCATTTACTTGAAAAAAATAACATCTTTTACCATCCCTTGCAATCCCTTACCTCAAAAGAGCAGTACTTCTGACTAGAATATCGGATATAACGCTGAAGGGAACTTGAATCGTATAGCAACACTTAAGATATCTAAATACTCACAAAAATACGCTCGATAATATAGAGAGAGAAAACTTCAGTTTCTGGTGTGTTTTTTAATTCTAACCTAAGCACCCTATTTATAGGAAAATGCTTAGAACACTAAAGCAGAAAATTTAATAAAATAATATTATTTATAAAAAATTTCCTATGCCCACTTTGAATTCAGATTCCAGCATTTTCCACATGCAAGTGGGGTCCACCAATATGAAAAACATGTTTTAAATATTTTTTGTAACAAAATCAATTCAGACCCAATATTCCGAAACTTCAAAAATTCATAATAAATCTTTTATCAGAAAAATTCGAATCTTATATCCATTCCATAAAAAATTCAATTCTCTACAACTTTGTAACTTTAAGTTTTTTCAAATTCTAAGCAGAAATTGACCGAAATCCACACACGGACAATTTTGCAGGTTATAATCAAATTTCAGTCAAAAATAGGGTCCATCAACACACAAAACATGTGTTAAATATTTTTTGTAACAAAAATACTCTTTCTCCTCATTTATTCATATAGCACACATTCATTATAAAAATATCACCATTATTATATTATTGTAATATAATAATATATTTTATTAGAAAAGATAAAATATTAATTTTTAACAATTATCACTTTTCTTAAAATTCTTCCATTTATATCCACATAAATAAATATTTTTCTTATCTTATAAATCAATAATTAATTATTCATAAATAATATTACAAAATCACAATAATGACAACCAGACCGTTCCCAGGAAAGAGGGGGCTTTTCAATAAGGATTTTTCCTTAGTGGCGCGCAATTAGGTGACCAAACCTCTCCTTAGACAGAACTTTCTAGACATTGCCAATAATGCTATCTAATAATATTATTAAAATAATATGATTTATTGATTTGATAATGGAAATACTGTGCAGTGACAATTATTAAAACAACAATGATATAAAATATAAATGTAGCAATTATTGAATCAGTAAAATAAAATATTGAACAGTAATTACTATAACAATTATTGAGTAGTGCCTTCTTACTTAAGAATAAAAAATACTATGTAATACCGTGTGCTACTGTGCAACCACACATATTACTGTATTTTAACTACAATGTATTCTGTAACGCCCCGAAATCCGGTCTATTTTCACATCCGAATTCCGTACATCACTATCCCATTTTCTTCCAAACATACATCATTATATACTAAAATATAATAACATATATTCTAAAATCCCAGGTTCTATAACCACAAACCTATTTCATTACAAATAATGATAATTACATTATTCTTTACATCTTACACGAGTGACTTTCATCCGCCACAAAGGATTCATAACTGTTCATTAAACTGGTTTATAGTTTAATTCTATCATTCTATATTACAAGTCTTCACTTGCTCTTCAGTGACATTCATACCTGTAACGCCACGAAATTCGGTCTATTTTCACATCCGGATTCCGCACATCACTATACCATTTTCTTCCAAACATACATCATTATATACTAAAATATAATAACATATATTCTAAAATCCCAGGTTCTATAACCATAAACCTATTTCATTACAAATAATGATAATTACATTATTCTTTACATCTTACACGAGTGACTTTCATCCGCCATAAAGGATTCATAACTGTTCATTAAACTAGTTTATAGTTTAATTCTACCATTCTATATTACAAGTCTTCACTTGCTCTTCACGCACATTCATATAATGAATGTCACTTCGTCTGAATACCGCTCAACTTGATCTTTATGGGATCCTTAAATTCTTTCTAACATCGTTCGCTGAAAATATGTTTCATTTAAAGCAAGTGTGAGCATTCAATTGCCCAGCAAGTCATAACAGTTGAACAAACAACTTCAAGAGTGTAAACATTCTTCAGAACTTCAATAACCGAACAAAGGTTATGAAGCAGCTTGAATAATAGGAATAGTCTTGATTCCTATCATTTTAAAACATTAGTCACATGCACTTTGAAATACTTTCATTCTCTACTTTCTTTCATGCACAATCGGTCTGGCTAGAATCAATAGCACAGACTTAACAATAACGGTTCATGTATAAACCGAACATACTTGTATTGAACAGTTCGATCACAAAACAGTTCATCTCATAAAAACACCGAAGTGCTCACATTGTGGCACAAGGCCTCATACATACTACCATCTTGTACAAATATCGCACATTCACACATAGACAGAACCTCTCAAGTTCAACATCTGAGAAGTTTTAGAAACTAGCATTCATTTAAAATATGAATGAAGTTAGGAAACTTGCCTTACGCACAGCTACAGCTTACGCTGAACTGCTTATTCCCAAAACCCTATATAACAAATAAGGAAATAACAAGTACGCCAATTAGTCATATACTTGACTTATGCATTGGTTTACTTAACTTTACTTCTTAAGGTTCGCGTTCTTGTAATTTAAGCTTACACGACTAACTTTCATTACCAGATTATGGCTTTATGACATACTGAGACGTCTTACTCAACACGTTCATCATCTTTGATGATTCACATTCTTATCTTCTTCTTATACTTCTCTAGGACTCAGCACACATCGCTTTTCTGCTAGTAGTCCATATGGTACTCTGAGTGGTTTCCCACAAACAACCAACAAACAAGTTCCCGTCTCATCTACACTGCCCACACAGTGAGTTAGATCGGTTGCTAGTTTTGTATATACCTTCGCTCTCTGAAGGAATTGTTTAGCCCAGCTCCCATATGTCAACCATCAAAGGTTATGATTGTACTACAACCTAACTTACCTTAACATATCCGAACCATTAAACTATAATGTTCGTTAAGTCAACTTCTTATTCCTTATGGCTTTCTGGCAACTAAATGCCATACCTCAGGAATCATTCTTTATTGTCTAAGTCATACAATCTTTTGTATACTCGGAACGATCATTCAATGTCAGTACTATGAGACCATAGCGTTAAACATTTCATATGAACTTATTCATATCTTACAACGTCCGGTTCCCTCAACTCGGAACATTGTCCAAGTTATACTTATTAACTCGGCTTCTTAACGTTATACGTTATTATCTTCAATTTAGTTTCTTCACCGTTCACGGTTAATCAACATTCTTCATTATATTACGGTTAAACCATACATAGGGTGTAGGTTCTGCCCGTTTAACACTCGCTTACACTCAACCCTTACGCTGGTTAAAGTGTTCAGCGCTTACTTTTCATTCTATCATTATCACCCGACTTATATTCGGCTTTCAGTAATCTTATTACCGTTCGTTATGGCTCTCTTGATACCATTCGTATTTTACTTACTACTTTCATCAACGTCTATGTTATACAACCATGGTATACTTAGAACGTTCGTCCAACGCGAATACAATTCACAAGGATCGTTTACGTATTCAACGTTTTACTTGTTCGTCTTTTAATCTCTCATTCAACATTTACTCAAGGTTTCAATTACTTTCATCATTATCCAACCCATGAACCCCATGTTCATTATTCTTTCTTAATGTCGAAGCCATACCGTTCGTTATATGCTAAGACCGATCGTTCATTGTAACTACGTTACGTTCACAGCGTCTATACGCTTTACATTCATCTCTCAATGCCATGTCATAACATCAAAATGTTATACATTAACATCGTCAACCAACGTCTAAGGAATCATAACAATAGCAATCTCTCACGTTCGTTTATCGCGACTACGGTCCCCAGACATCGGTTTCGTAACCCGCATCTACATTCTTTGTCTTTTATTCTCGTTTAATCTTTTCCTTCAACCTTTGCTAAAGGTTTAAAACACTTGACTAAGTGTTACATTACGTGAACTATATGTTCATACTTCTTTCTTGCACATCCCCCAGTATCTGAGAAATAAAATTCTCATTTCTGGGCAGTGCCTTGCACCGGCGCTGCGACGTCGTGCCTTGCCTTTCCTCTCGCGTTGCGGCGCGACTCTCCAGAAGTGAATGGCCGAGCTTGCGCTGCGGCGCCCCTTCTCGTGTTGCGGCACCCATTCTCGCGCTGCGGCGCCCCTTCTCGCGCTGCGGCGCCAAGACAAAAACCTAAAAAAATTTTCTAAGTGTTAAGTCAAGTTTGAGATGCTTACTTTACGATCTCATAACTTCTTCGTTATAACTCGGAACGAGATCGTTCCAAAGCCATTCTCTTCCTTATCTTACGTACTTTAATATGCCTTGGACAGAACTTCATTCTGAATCCGTTAACATACCATTCAATTGGCTTAATCTTAACCCTTCGTTCATTTTACGCTTTTAACGTTCTTCGTTCGTTCGTCCGTAATTCGGTCATCCGAACTCGGAATTCGTTCGTTCTTCAGTCCACGACTCACGTTTTATACGTTCTCTTACATTCTTATGAAATCCTAAATGTTCGGGTTCATTTACTAACTTTCAAATTCTCATTTGTCTTTTACAAAAATTTCGCCATAACTTCGTTATAGCTCAATTTAAATCCGTTCTTCATGAACGTTTCTAACGTTTTTACCAAGAAAGAAGCAATTAACTTATACACGATGGTTTTAAACTTGTCCATCAACAATATTTACACTACGATGATTTTAAATTTGTCCATCAACAACGTTCTACGCGTTCTTCGTGTTTTTTATTTTTAATCGATATTTTGGATTACGATTTCACTTTTTCTAGGAATTTGATATTATAGAACACCATTCCTTACTTAATTCACCTACTCGTTCATAATATTCATTCGGATCGCTCAAAATCCTCACGAATCTTATACTTGCTTAAGAAATTTATAAACTAAATTTCTTATTTCTCATTTCTTATTTTCTCATGATTTCAACCATATGAAATCATTACTAACATCTTTTACTCCTTATTCTCATTAAGTTATGTTTTAAACATATTAAACTTAAAGAAAATAGTAGAAGAAACTAGGGTTCAGATTACCATTTTTTTATTTCTCTTCCGTTAGACAAAGCCAGCAATTTGCGAGCTTTTCTATTTCACGATCACTTTTGATCCGAGCGTTCATGATCATGCTCTTCCTCTCCTCTCCCAACCGAGCTCTCTCTCTCTCTCTGTCTCTCAAGTTCTAGGATTTTCAAAATCCTAAAAAATGAAAGTTAAGCTTTCTATTTATAGAAAACCAAAGCAAGGGCAAAATAGTCATTTCCCCCTTAACCTCCTTACTATTCCAAACTTTGCAACCAAGTTTACTTGGCCACCACCCTTACTTGGTGGCCAAGTGGCTGCCCCTTATGCCCATGGGTCATCCCCATGGGTTGCCCAATGGTTTTTACCCATCCATTTATCCATCGGTTCGATCCGCGGTTTCTTTTCTTGGTTTGGGTCTTAACCCTAATTCTTATTGGGCCTAAATTGGGCTTAACTTCACAAATCATTGGGCTTGACATAATCCAAGTCCAATTGGATTCTACAAAAGTCTATGAACACAAAGTCCATTAAGACTAATCGTATTCTACGCATTCCATTCTCGTATGCTCGTATTCTCTTCGTATATTATTCGTACGATATTCGTATTATACGTCGTACTAATCTTCGTAATATACTCGTATAATAACTTATATCATACTCGTATTTCTCACGCATAATAACCCTAGTTATTATACGTACTCATAACATTCCCGGAACTCACTTTCCCTAACCCTTAGGTTTTGAGTCCGCAGGCGAAAACTTCGTTTTTGCCATAACTGAAATATTATTAAATATTCCATCACGTCTTAAGATTTCACGCAATCAAAAACTTCTTGGAATTTCAAAATAAATCTCCGAGCAGAAACGGGTGAATAGTGCCTATTTCGTCTTTTTTCCCGAAAAATATTTTGTTCCCGAAAAAATTTCATTTTCGTCTTGAAAATTCTTACTCGTTCAGTCTAGCTCGTAGCCAGAATCCTCCCGATTAATAATCAATCTAGGTTATAGAACGATTAATGAACACATAGCACAGAATAGTATTAATAAAAATTCATTTTATTAATAACTAATTCTTTAACATAAATTCTTGACAATCCGATTTTTCGGGTTGTCACATTCTTCCCTCCTTCAAAAAATTTCATCATCGAAATTTTAGCTTACCCTTCTTCTCAACTTCTCTTCAAAGAAGTTCTTATCTTTCCATCATTCCTAACCTCCATAACCTATCAAGAATCATGAAGCGAAAGGAATAACTAGGAATATAAAGATTCCTTTAAAACATTTCATTCTTTTGCCGAGGGGTCAAATTGACCATGAACTCTTACAAGGTTAAACAGCCTCTCGCCGTAAACCTTTCTTACACGGTAAGTTTACAATCATAAAGAAGGTAAACTACCTCTTCCATATGTAGGTGATCAGCCTAACGTATAACCCCATTTCAGGGTATGTTCACCTCAGACTTAGTACCAAAAATTTGGATATTTCTTGAAACATTCGTCTAGTCAACTTGCTTGACATCGACTACTTCTTTAAATTCTTTTCAAAATGTTTCATGACGTCGTGATACCGTACTCTTCACAATACGTTGAGGACTTCGTCAGTTTATGACTTCGTCATTATACATCATACCATAGCAGGTTGTTGATCCTCTGATCAAATTCCATACCAGGTTTAATGGCATTAATAACTCCATCTTTTTACCATCGTTGCATCAAATGCACAGATGATATAAAATTCATTTTGATATTTCAAATCAATTTCTGTCTAGCCGAAACAATTGGCATAGACATAAAAACATTGCTCTTTTAAAATCCATTGGTTCCAAAAAGTTGAACCAATTCTTTTCTTTTTCAAAATGTATAATTCAGCACGATTTGAATAAACTTCGAAATCTAGCATAGCTAGAGGATTTGGAATATCCTATTCTCCATCTTCCTTCATTGTCGTTCTGCGACAATACTTAAACTTCTCTAGCACCTTCAATGCTAAGTCTACTGAAAATACTTCGTTTTCAATCTTAACATTCCTATTTCTTAGTACAGTCCATCAACTTACCACACATTATGGGTTCAGGAACTTTCCACAATAATATGAGTTTAAGAACATCCAGACAGACCTTTGGCGTCCATTCGCTGAAATATTCAAAAACATACCATACTATTATGAGTCACAAACTTACCATAAGTATGAGTTTCAAGACTCGCACCTACCTTAACCTTCTCTATCTATCAAGTATATACATGAGAAAAGATTCACCTTCTCGTCATATACATCTTAATAGCGCGACCAATTCCAATGATTATCACTGTAATAAACTGAGTAGTTGTTACACCAAGCACAAACCTCTGCCCATACAAAGGTTCATACAACTCAGCCATCACATGAGTCCTCAATTGAAATCTTACAACTTCTGACTTCCTCTGTACTTAATACAAATTTTCTTTAATTCGTATAGTAACCTTTACAACTCAATCTAAGTTCTTCTTCCTGTACTAATTCGTAGTACCATTCATTCATAGCATTAGCTATAAATCATTCATCGTTTAACAGCTCATCTGTTACTACGATTTACTATGATCACGTGGTGATCTTCTTATCATTCTCTCTAGGATTATAGTCTTAGGTACTCTTACCTAAGATTTATAACCTATCAGCTCTGATACCAACCTGTAACGCCCCGAAATCCGGTCTATTTTCACATCCGGATTCCGTACATCACTATCCCAGTTTCTTCCAAACATACATCATTATATACTAAAATATAATAACATATATTCTAAAATCCCAGGTTCTATAACCACAAACCTATTTCATTACAAATAATGATAATTACATTATTCTTTACATCTTACACGAGTGACTTTCATCCGCCACAAAGGATTCATAACTGTTCATTAAACTAGTTTATAGTTTAATTCTATCATTCTATATTACAAGTCTTCACTCGCTCTTCACGCACATTCATATAATGAATGTCACTTCGTCTGAATACCGCTCAGCTTGATCTTTATGGGATCCTTAAATTCTTTCTAACATCGTTCGCTGAAAATATGTTTCATTTAAAGCAAGTGTGAGCATTCAATTGCCCAGCAAGTCATAACAGTTGAACAAACAACTTCAAGAGTGTAAACATTCTTCAGAACTTCAATAACCGAACAAAGGTTATGAAGCAGCTTGAATAATAGGAATAGTCTTGATTCCTATCATTTTAAAACATTAGTCACATGCACTTTGAAATACTTTCATTCTCTACTTTCTTTCATGCACAATCGGTCTGGCTAGAATCAATAGCACAGACTTAACAATAACGGTTCATGTATAAACCGAACATACTTGTATTGAACAGTTCGATCACAAAACAGTTCATCTCATAAAAACACCGAAGTGCTCACATTGTGGCTCAAGGCCTCATACATACTACCATCTTGTACAAATATCGCACATTCACACATAGACAGAACCTCTCAAGTTCAACATCTGAGAAGTTTTAGAAACTAGCATTCATTTAAAATATGAATGAAGTTAGGAAACTTGCCTTACGCACAGCTACAGCTTACGCTGAACTGCTTATTCCCAAAACCCTATATAACAAATAAGGAAATAACAAGTACGCCAATTAGTCATATACTTGACTTATGCATTGGTTTACTTAACTTTACTTCTTAAGGTTCGCGTTCTTGTAATTTAAGCTTACACGACTAACTTTCATTACCAGATTATGGCTTTATGACATACTGAGACGTCTTACTCAACACGTTCATCATCTTTGATGATTCACATTCTTATCTTCTTCTTATACTTCTCTAGGACTCAGCACACATCGCTTTTCTGCTAGTAGTCCATATGGTACTCTGAGTGGTTTCCCACAAACAACCAACAAACAAGTTCCCGTCTCATCTACACTGCCCACACAGTGAGTTAGATCGGTTGCTAGTTTTGTATATACCTTCGCTCTCTGAAGGAATTGTTTAGCCCAGCTCCCATATGTCAACCATCAAAGGTTACGATTGTACTACAACCTAACTTACCTTAACATATCCAAACCATTAAACTATAATGTTCGTTAAGTCAACTTCTTATTCCTTATGACTTTCTGGCAACTAAATGCCATACCTCAGGAATCATTCTTTATCATCTAAGTCATACAATCTTTTGTATACTCGGAATGATCATTCAATGTCAATACTCTGAGACCATAGCGTTAAACATTTCATATGAACTTATTCATATCTTACAACGTCCGGTTCCCTCAACTCGGAACATTGTCCAAGTTATACTTATTAACTCGGCTTCTTAACGTTATACGTTATTATCTCCAATTTAGTTTCTTCACCGTTCACGATTAATCAACATTCTTCATTATATTACGGTTAAACCATACATAGGGTGTACGTTCTGCCCGTTTAACACTCGCTTACACTCAACCCTTACGCTGGTTAAAGTGTTCAGCGCTTACTTTTCATTCTATCATTCTCACCCGACTTATATTCGGCTTTCAGTAATCTTATTACCGTTCGTTACGGCTCTCTTGATACCATTCGTATTTTACTTACTACCTTCATCAACGTCTATGTCATACAACCATGGTATACTTAGAACGTTCGTCCAACGTGAATACAATTCACAAGGGTCGTTTACGTATTCAACGTTTTACTTGTTCGTCTTTTAATCTCTCATTCAACCTTTACTCAAGGTTTCAATTACTTTCATCATTATCCAACCCATGAACCCCATGTTCATTATTCTTTCTTAATGTCGAAGCCATACCGTTCGTTATATGCTAAGACCGATCGTTCATTGTAACTACGTTGCGTTCATAGCGTCTATATGCTTTACATTCATCTCTCAATGCCATGTCATAACATCAAAATGTTATACATTAACATCATCAACCAACGTCTAAGGAATCATAACCATAGCAATCCCTCACGTTCGTTTATCGCGACTACGGTCCCCAGACATCGGTTTCGTAACCCGCATCTACATTCTTTGTCTTTTATTCTCGTTTAATCTTTTCGTTCAACCTTTGCTAAAGGTTTAAAACACTTGAATAAGTGTTACATTACATGAACTATATGTTCATACTCCTTTCTTGCACATCCCCCAGTATCTGAGAAATAAAATTCTCATTTCTGGGCAGTGCCTTGCACCGGCGCTGCGGCGCCGTGCCTTGCCTTTCCTCTCGCGCTGCGGCGCGACTCTCCAGAAGTGAATGGCTGAGCTTGCACTGCGGCTCCCCTTCTCGCGCTGCGGCGCCCATTCTCACGCTGCAGCGCCCCTTCTCGCGCTACGGTGCCATGACAAAAACCTAGAAAATTTTTCTAAGTGTTAAGTCAAGTTTGAGATGCTTACTTTACGATCTCATAACTTCTTCGTTATAACTCAGAACGAGGTCATTTCAAAGCCATTCTCTTCCTTATCTTACGTACTTTAATATACCTCTGACAGAACTTCATTCTGAATCCGTTAACATGCCATTCAATTGGCTTAATCTTAACCCTTTGTTCATTTTACGCTTTTAACGTTCTTCGTTCGTTCGTTCGTTCGTAATTCGGTCATCCGAACTCGGGATTCGTTCGTTCTTAAGTCCATGACTCACGTTTTATACGTTCTCTTACATTCTTATGGAACCCTACATTTTCGGGTTCATTTACTAACTTTCAAATTCTCATTCGTCTTTTACAAAAATTTCGCCATAACTTCGTTATAGCTCAATTTAAATCCGTTCTTCATGAACGTTTCTAACGTTCCTAACCAAGCAAGAAGCAATTAACTTATACACGATGGTTTTAAACTTGTCCATCAATAACATTTACACTACGATGGTTTTAAATTTGTCCATCAACAACGTTCTACGCGTTCTTCGTGTGTTCTTCGCGTTCTTCGTTTTTAATCGATATTTTGGATTACGATTTCACTTTTTCTTGGAATTTGATGTTATAGAACAGCATTCCTTACTTAATTCACCTACTCGTTCATAATATTCATTCGGATCGCTTAAAATCCTCACGAATCTTATACTTGCTTAAGAAATTTATAAACTAAATTTCTTATTTCTCATTTCTTATTTTCTCATGATTTCAACCATATGAAATCATTACTAACATCTTTTACTCCTTATTCTCATTAAGTTATGTTTTAAACATATTAAACTTAAAGAAAATAGTAGAAGAAACTAGGGTTCGGATTACCATTTTTTTTATTTCTCTTCCGTTAGACAAAGCCAGCAATTTGCGAGCTTTTCTATTTCACGATCACTTTTGATCCGAGCGTTCATGATCATGCTCTTCCTCTCCTCTCCCAACTGAGCTCTCTCTCTCTCTCTCAAGTTCTAGGATTTTCAAAATCCTAGAAAATGAAAGTTAAGCTTTCTATTTATAGAAAACCAAAGCAAGGGCAAAATAGTCATTTCCCCCCTTAACCTCCTTACTATTCCAAACTTTGCAACCAAGTTTACTTGGCCACCACCCTTACTTGGTGGCCAAGTGGCCGCCCCTTATGCCCATGGGTCATCCCCATGGGTTGGCCCAATGGTTTTTACCCATCCATTTACCCATCGGTTCGATCCGCGGTTTCTTTTCTTGGTTTGGGTCTTAACCCTAATTCTTATTGGGCCTAACTTGGGCTTAACTTCACAAATCATTGGGCTTGACATAATCCAAGTCCAATTGAATTCTACAAAAGTCTATGAACACAAAGTCCAGTAAGACTAATCGTATTCTACGCATTCCATTCTCGTATGCTCGTATTCTCTTCGTATATTGTTCGTACGATATTCGTATTATACGTCGTACTAATCTTCGTAATATACTCGTATAATAACTCGTATCATACTCGTATTTCTCACGCATAATAACCCTAGTTATTATACGTACTCATAACATTCCCGGAACTCACTTTCCCTAACCCTTAGGTTTTGAGTCCGCAGGCGAAAACTTCGTTTTTGCCATAACTGAAATATTATTAAATATTCCATCACGTCTTAAGATTTCACGCAATCAAAAACTTCTCAGAATTTCAAAATAAATCTCCGAGCAGAAACGGGTGAATAGTGCCTATTTCGTATTTTTCCCGAAAAAATATTTTGTTCCTGGAAAAATTTCATTTTCGTCTTGAAAATTCTTACTCGTTCAGTCTAGCTCGTAGCCAGAATCCTCCCGATTAATAATCATTCTAGGTTATAGAACGATTAATGAACACATAGCACAAAATATTATTAATAAAAATTCATTTTATTAATAACTAATTCTTTAACTTAAATTCTTGACAATTCGATTTTTCGGGTTGTCACATATTCCAACAGTGTTAACGGTAAAAACTACGCCGCTATTTATAAAAACTCATACTTGTCGTTTTCTTCATCCGACAGTTATTCTGTTATGGGCCCACAAATGGCTGCGCCATCGTACGAATATTCCTCGACAGCAAGAATATTCTACGACTAAATGAATATTCCCCGACAACAATGAATATTTTATAACCACTTACGTATTTTGTAAACTTTACATATATCACCCTTAACTTTAACTTTTATTAATTTAACCATTTATTAAATAATAATTATAAAAAAATTAAATACTTTTATTTCATAAAATTCGGGATCTTACAAAATTACTTGCAGTGGTGTATGCGTTCGAAAAATTCTGGGCATATTTGATCGGCACAAAGGTAGTAGTTTATACGTATCACTCGGCTATTCGGTACTTAACTTCGAAAAAAGATGCTTAAACCACGCCTTATCAGATGGATTCTCCTTTTACAAGAGTTTGATTTAGAAATTAAGGATAGAAAGGGGACATATAATCAAGTTGCCGATCATTTGTCAAGGCAGGAAAATCAGGGTAAAAAGGAATAAGACAAGTGTGTAATCAATGAGTCATTTTCGAATGATCAACTATTTGGGATAAATGCAGAATTTCCATGGTAGGCGGACTTCGTAAATTATCTAATGAGTAACATTCTTCCTCCTGATCTTACAAGACAACAGAAAAAGAAGTTTCTTCATGACGTCAAGTGGTATATGTGGGACGAGCCTTACTTATTCAAAAAGTGTGCCGATAAGATGATTAGAAGGTGTGTGCCCCACAGTGAAGTGAAGAACATACTGTATAAATGTCACTCATCTGCGTATGGAGGACATTATGGTAGTGAAAGGACATCAACAAAAGTGCTTCAAGCCGGATTTTATTGGCCTACGTTATTTAAAAACGCCCACCAATTTGTTAAAAGCTGTGATAGATGTCAACGAGTGGGCAACATATCGAAAAGGAATGAGATACCACTACAAACAATTTTAGAAGTTGAGATTTTTGGTGTATGGGGCATAGATTTCATGGGGCCATTCCCTTCCTCATTTACCAATCAATAAATTTTGCTTGCGGTGGACTATGTAATAAAGTGGGTTGAAGCCATAGCACTTCCGACTAACAATGCCAAAGTGGTTCTCAAATTCTTGCAGAAGAATATTTTCACGAGATTTGGCACGTCGAGAGCTATAATAAGTGATGAAGATAGTCACTTCTGCAACAGATCGTTTACAACTCTCTTGGTGAAGTATGGGGTCAACCATAAGGTAGCTACAGCATATCATCCCCAAATCAATGGGCAAGCTGAGGTTTTGAATAGGGAGGTGAAGAGAATCTTAGAAAAGGTGGTAAATCCGAATAGAAAGGATTGGTCTCTCAGGTTAGACGATGCACTATGGACTTACCGGACTGCATATAAAACATCGATTGGTATGTCACCATACCAATTACTATACGGAAAAGCTTGTCACCTACCTGTCGAGTTACAACATAAAGCCTACTGGGTAATTCAGAAATTAAACTTCGATCAAGCAGCTGCGGGTGAAAAAAGGCTACTCCAGTAAAATGAACTCGATAAATTTTGACTTCAAGCATACGAGAACTCTAAGTTATACAAAGAAAAAGTCAAGAAATGGCACGAAAAGAAAATAGTACAAAGAACGTTCGAGTCAGGGCAATCAGTTCTATTGTTCAACTCAAGATTGAAGTTGTTCCTAGGCAAACTAAAATCGAGGTGGTCGAGACCATTCACCATCAAAAGAGTTTTCTCACATGGCGCCATCGAACTCTACAATAGAAACCCGTTAGAGACTTTCAAAGTAAACGGTCAAAGTTTGAAGCATTATTGGGGTGGTGAATCCAACATGGATGTCATCGCAATCACATTATCCGACGTACCATAAACACGGAGTAGTAAGGCTGAACAACTTAAAGTTAAGCGCTAATTGGGAGGCAACCCAATCATCTTTTTATTTTTCATATGTTTTAGTCATGTTAGTTAAATTATAGTTTAGATTAAGTAGGATACATTAAGTAGTTAATAAAGTTTATTGTTCTTGATAATATATCTACCATGCTAAAAATGCTCAATCTATACTCATATTTATGTTTTATGGTTTGCAGGTACTTAATATACTAATGGTGTGGAATTGCAAGGAAGAAATAAGAAAATCAGAGCCCAATTGCAGTGTGCATGCCCGCCGGGGCAGGTCTCTAATACACTATACCCCCCGCTGGGGCGGGGGTCTCTCCAATCCGAAGTCAGGGAGCATGCCCGCCGGGGCGGGCTTCATAAGCTTGTTACCCCCCGCCGGGGCAGGGGTCCTGAATCCCAACTGACTTTTTGGCAGTTACATGTGCATAACCCACTTCTCCTCCTTATTCCTCCATTATAACTCAAACTCCCATCTATTATACCCTCTCAACCACGGTTTTAGTAATCGTAACTCCATCACCCTCCTCCATTACAAATTCATTATTCCATTACTCCTTACCACAACCATACACCATCTCTATATAAACACACCCTCTCAACCCAAGTTCACCACATCCTTTCATCTCTATCTTCAAAAGCTATGAATTAGGGTATTCATTGAGGTACGCATATAACAATTGAGAGTGAGCACCGTATCATCCATTTCTTCCTTTCCTAGCACCATAGTTGAAGCACAAATAATCAAGTTTGGGGGATAGAACAGAGTGCACACCAAGTGTTCGATAGTTTGTGTGAGTAAAATTTGGGGATAGAATAGTGTGTTAAGGCATCCAAAATTCAATGGCGTCTCAACCCACATCAAAATGACAATGGGGAGAAAGTTCAAGGCCCGCACAACCGACACATACCTTTGATCGCTGTAAATTTAAAAGTGCCACCGCCGCTGACCGCTACGACTACATGGTGACCAAAGCACTTACACCAGAGCGGGGGATGGCACCAGATCATGTGGATGGGGAGATGATGCATCAAATATATCAAAAAGGGTGGAACAAGTTTATGGAGGAACCCGAGGCAGCCGTTGTCAATGTGGTCAAAGAATTTTATACAAACGCTGAGGACAAGGTCCCTTTTAACGCGTTCGTGCGGGGTAGATTGGTTCCATTCAGTGCTGATGCAATCAACACTTATTATCAGTTACGAGTGCCGAGACATTGTTAGTATGCTCACTTACGTGACAACGATTCGAATTTTGATGCTATTCTGATGGATATGACTAAGCCGGGTACAACATGGATCAAGGGTCGGAAAGGAGGCACAATTTTTCACAGCAAGGATCTCAGCAGGTATAGGAAGATATGGTACGCATTCTTGTGTTTCAAGCTATTTTCGTCCACACACACATCAGGCATGACCAAAGAAAAGGCACTACTTTTATATGCAATTGTACAATATTTTATCATCGACGTTGGGGCCATAATCAATTTTTCCATTCGCTGATGCTTACGAGGAAATTTTTCAAGCGGCTTGCCATACCCATCACTTATTTGTGGGTTGTGTCGCCAAGCGGGACATAGATGGTCCGATGATGAACCCACCCAGATGCCGCTGTAGCTACTAGATTCTAGAATGATTGTACAATATTTGGTGTGGGCCGGAGGTGACTCGCATCTGAGAGGATTAGGCTTTGTATTTCCCCCAATTTCAAAGGATGAAGTTGACGCTAAAGACACCTCGGATGATTCCGAGTTTTAAGAGGATGTGACGATGGGAGAGCAAGGAACAGAGCATGTACCACATTCTGGCGCTATATCTAGCCCTCAGTTTCTTGCATTTCAACGCCAAGTGGATGAGCACAACAAGGAAGTACGCCGAGAGATGCGCCGACTCGCAGCGAGGCAAGACCACGTGTTTGAAGCTATGAATACGTCCTTCGCTTCTTTGAATGCGATGCTCTAGAGCTTCAATCCAACTGCTCAATTCCCATACCAGCAGCCAGCTCCTATGGCAAGGTTCCTACCAAGTGACAATGAAGAAGAAGATCAACCACCACCACCTCAGACTTAGGCGATTACAGGGAAGTCCTCACACATTTTATTACGTTATTCATACAATGAGGACATTGTAGTTATTAAGTTTGGGGGAGTTAGTTTTTATTTTGCATTTCATGTTGCATACATAATATCATTTATTAGAAATTTAGTGAGGTTTGCATTTGTTAATGCACTTTAGTTTTGCATGTTAGTTAGGATTTGTAATGTTGCATTCAGGTAATCATCACTACAAGAAAAAGGCTTAACAGCGACCAATAGTATCAGCGACCGCATGTCCAGTCGCTGATAATACTAATAGCGACCAACATCAGCGACCGTTATTTAATTTAGTCGCTAGTTAATATCAGCGACCGCGTGCGGTCGCTGATCGGTCGCTGAGATGAATTTCCCTCCCAAAAAATTGGTGCCAAAAGTTGGCGCGTTTGTTTTTTGTGACCAATACATATCAGTAACGGCAGGCGGTCGCTAACTTGTCCACGTCATTAAAAACCAGCGACCGCATGTGGTCGCTGGTAGCGGTCGCTGATCGTCTTAAACTTATTCAGACTCAGGCTTTCGTTCTTTCAACAGACGAGAGAAAAGAGGGAGAACAGAATAGGGAGAAGAGGGAGAAGGGGGAGAAGAGAAGAGGGAGGGAGGGTGAAATTGATCGCCGCCGTCGCCGCTCCTCGTCGCCACTGTCCACTGCCATCGCTGCCGCCACAAGTAACTAATTTATTGTGTACTAATTTATTGTCGAGCCGAGAGTTGTTTTAGTATAAAAATTTCTCTTCATACTGTAATGTTTTAGTTCTTGAGTTAATTTAGTACACATACTGAATTAGGATTAAGACATTAGCAGACCTACCCTAGTTCTAATTATCTATTTATTTGATTTATGACTTTGTGTAATTTGTATTCAGATAGTTTCTGTTTGAATGAGCAAAGCAATGTTTTCAATAATTTGGAGGAGAAGTGATTTTAGTATACAAGAGCAGTGTGGGTGTTTTCAGTTAGGAGGTGGCGATAACATTCTGTTTTATTGGGGAAACAGAAAAATCGAGCCTTTTCTTGTGATAATTAAAATGTAGGGGACTAGGCCTTTGTTCATGTACTACGAGATTTAGACTCTATGCAGAAATGCCCAACTAGTTCTGTTTCCATGTTTAGGTATGGCGGAGTTGTAGCATGTAGAAATGCCCAACTAGTTAGTGGCTTTGCAAGTGAAAATGGTTTATTGAATTTGTTGCAGTCAATAGTACTAAGTCAAAAAATTAATGAGCCCAGTTCATTATCGATATGACCTTGCTTGCCACCAAAAATGTAAAACAATCAATCAACCACATTTAGAGATAAAATTGGTTTAAAATTTTAAGGTTGCCTACTATTTGACTTAGAAACATTTATTAGCATTACAAAAACTAGGCAGGATCATAAACATGTGTCATTTACAAACAATAGGTATAAGCTATACTCTTTACTAAAAATATCTAGTAAAATAACTATCATATACAAAATGATCGAGGTGCAACAAATGAACCATATCTATTTTTGAAAAGGTACCTTCAAGCAACAAATTGAAGCTTTACCATCCAAACAAAAACCCATATTCAAATATGATTAAATATGATGGTGGTAATATAATAAAATTAAAATATAATATCATATAAATATAATATAAATTAAAATATAATATCACATTAAATATAATACCATTATATATATAATTAAATTAAAATAAAATATAACTAAATAACATTTACTTAGTTCCATTACTAAATATAATAAAAATAATAGAATATACTGTTGTATCCAAGCTATCCAAGCAATTAAGACACTCTGAAGATTGTAGTTCATTCTTTAGATCTATCCATTAGGAAGTTTTCCATTGCTAAAATAAACTAACTTCAATATCGTTAGATATTCACTGCTAAAATAAACTAAGTAACACGTGCTTAGTTTCCTCAACGAACCCATACAGATATTAATGAACAAAAGCAATATCATACTCTAAAGTTAAAGAACAAGAGACTAGTGCTCTAATCAGAAGTAAGTTAATTATTTAGCTCATGTGTAAAGTAAAGATAGAAGCTTGCAAAAATGAAAGTGCAAGTTTTTGGAACTCTGAATTTGTAGTATACTCTGAACTTTTTACTGCTTTAATTTGCATTCAATTGTTATGTTTA
This sequence comes from Panax notoginseng, assembly GCA_016801055.1. Classification (NCBI taxonomy): domain Eukaryota; kingdom Viridiplantae; phylum Streptophyta; class Magnoliopsida; order Apiales; family Araliaceae; genus Panax; species Panax notoginseng. Next base: position 233,644,533 of record CM029013.1, on the reverse strand, counting down.
GTCTTATTATATTGGGAATTTGTATATTTCTCTTGGTTTTGTATCTTGGGTGCCTAGAAATGACTATATAATACATGGCCGTCGTGCATGTGGCTAGTCCATATTATAGGGGAGACTCTGGCGAATTTTTTTTATTG
>CM029013.1:233349013-233644296 GCA_016801055.1 Panax notoginseng | reverse complement strand
TTCCTTTTTTCAGAAGCTTTATTAAATTTTCCAAGGCTTCCTCCAAATTGGATGGTCTTCCTGTTGTATGAGGTGGACACGAGAAACCGGGGGTATGTGGACTTGGAGCATAAAATTGATCTTGATTGTTACTCTCCATGAAAAATCTGGGTGATACCCCCAATCCTGATGATAATTGTTAGGATAGACATGACTGTAGCTCCCTACGAACTGAGCTAATTTGGCATTTATGGCACATTGATCTGTAGCATGACTCCCATCACATAACTCACAAACCATAGCTACTTGCTGCGTGGATGGTGGACTCCATGTCTCTATTTTCTTAGCTATTGCTGCCACCCTCTGCTGCCAATGCAGAAAGTTTCTCGAGTCTGTCAATCTCCGCTCCCTTGGTTGAGTCATGTTCGTGTATGGCCATTGATACGCAAAGTCATCCATGGTACCTAAAAAGAGAGAAATATAGGAAGAGAATTAAAAAATAAAAATAAAAATGTTTAAATTAAGACTAAATTGATTGAAATTAATATTGGTAAATAATTATTAAATTAATTCCCCGGCAGCGGCGCCAAAAACTTGTTGATTGATTTCGCAATCAATGAATACGTGCAAGTATACACCGTCAACAAGTAATAAAGTGAAAGTAGAGTATCGTTCTCACGAGGAATTATTTAATAAAAATCACCAAGTACTAATTCTTAACCAAATCAATTTTATTTAAACAACCAATAATTATGATTTCTAGATTTAAGAAAACTAAATTAAACAAAACAAAAAGATTATTCTAAAAGAAAGCAAATAAATAACTAAGAATTGATAGAATTCAGATAAATAAGAATTAAGACTCTAATATCCTCAATTATGAATTATAAATCAATTATTCAACTATCCCAATTATTATATCTACTGAATTGTTAACAGGAATTCTCAAATGCCAAAAGCCCTCTCTCGAGTGATCAATTGCCTTCTATTTAACCCATATTAATTTTGTTATATCTCTATGCAAAATAATTGAATTAAACTTGTTACAACCCCAATTCCTTTTATGTTACATGCGGCAAATAGATATTCACATTCTATTCACAAACCTAATTATTCACTGTGCAAATAACTAAGTCACATGTCACCAAGCCAAATTCTAACCCTAGAATTCCTTTCCCAATTTCTTCTAGAGTAACAAGGTAATTATTGATCAGATAATTAATCAATAAGCTCAAAGAAAGATGAATAATTCACTTCAACACAAATAATTAGAATAAATTAAATAATCAATTCAAAACCATAAAAAGTTCAATTGAAATCTTAATAAAAGAGTTAGTTCATAATTAATGAATTAAAACCAAGAATCCACAATTGAATAAACATTAAAAGATAAAAATATGATAAGAGAAGATAATAGAATCTGTTGTCAGCAAATCTGATGCTCCCCTCTTGCTCCTGCTCTTGATCTTCAATGATCTCCAATTTGCTTCAATCTCCAAAACTAATAAGAACTAGGGTTAATTTCTAATCTAATGGAGTGTTTAATCTAGTCTACTCTATGTAATCCCCCTTTATTTTATGCCTCCCATCATGTATTTATAGGTTACAAGTCAAATTTTTTAGGTTAGGAACAAACCCAATCCAATTTGTAGTCAAAAAGGTGTCAAATTCGCCCAAAAACGCGTCCAGGCCATCACCAAGCCCTTCCCCAGCGCCCCAGCGCTGGGCACCACGCTGGTATTCTGCCTTATAGCGCCCCGGCGCTGAAAATAGGCTTAAAATGGGCGCCCCGGCGCTGCCACTTTTTCTAACATTTTCTGCTCCGACGTCTTTTGGGAAAATGGCCATAACTTATTCGTCCGAACTCCGATTTTGACGATTCAAGATTTTCTGGAAAGAGGAGAAGTAGATCTACAACTTTCATTCTTTAAGTTTTTCGAAATAAGGTCCGTAGGAATACTCAAATTGGCTCTGAAGTAACTATTGTGTAAATGACAAGCCGAAAACGCGAATCTAGCCACCCCGAACGTCGATCCAAGTAACTTTTATCCCAATTCCTACAAAACAATGTAAAACATGCATGAATGGACACAAACACTTAAAAACTATTCTAAAAGACTTGAGAATAACAATAAATTAAGCCCGAATGTATCCAATTCATGTGTATAAAACTCACTCATCAATGTGTTGCATAAAGAAAATGAAATGAATGTTTTAAGTAAAATTGGAATTTTTAATGTATTACGTAGCATGGTACTATATGAAAGGGTTTAAAATTTTGAAAGATGTTAATGGAAAATAAGTGGTTGATAAAAGAAGAAAAACCAATATATTTATAAATAAATATTGGTTAGAGATGGAGATATTATATTAGTATTTAAGATATAGATAAATGCAAAGATTGAAGAAATTTTCTTGAGACCATTTATAGAAGGAAGGAAATTGAATAATTATACACATAATTGTATAATTTGATTAATTTATGGAGTAAATACTAAAGGAAGGGATTATCTTTAAATAAAGGTATTATAAGTATAAGTTCATAAAGCCTAGTGTAATAGTTATACATATTATAAGAGTATAATTATTTAAGGTAGTTAAATAATTTAGTACTAAAGTAGAGTGTGTCATGTACACAAACTTTATATTAAATGAAGTGGAATTGGGGGAAAACAAACATGGCCTAGATCCCTGATATTTTATTGTTGAGATTAGATTATAAGCTTAAGTTATATAACTCTAGTAAGTGGGATAAATGAGCCTTGTGTGACATGAGTATTAAAGTTAAACCAAACTAAAGGTTTAACTAGAATTATTAAAAGAGAATTAATGGTAAGGGATTAAATGATTGATATTAATTAATCATTGTGATATTTATGTGTGATAAGAAATAATGGGTTGAGAGTACCCAACAAAATTATATTTAGCCTAATTAAAATATTATTTGGACTAGCCCAATGTACATGGGATATAAGATTATATATTGGTGTATATTCAAATATAAGTATACTTCCTACATGAGGGTATGTCTATATATATATATATATATATACATATATATATATGTGTGTGTGTGTGTGTGTGTGTGTGTGTGTGTGCCCATAACTTAATTTAATGTAGTAATATTAGGTCATTATAATTGACTTAATGAGCCCAAAAGAAATTAACCTTAGTTGAATGAAGACCATTTTACTGATAAGTTAAGGAGTAATATAGCTTGTCCTATATTCATTGTCCCTAAATATATCAGTCGTGCAATAGGCCAATGGCCCACTCCTTTATGTTGCTGAAAATTTAAAATTGATGATGGCTTGAGGGATGGAGAAGATGGAGTAGGTTACCAACTCCTCTCAATCCACTTGTTTCTTCTTCTTTCCCTTCGTTTAATTCAATGTGCAAGACCCAACAAATTGGGCAATAATATCTCTATAAATAGAGACTCCAACTTCTCAAATCAGTTTCTTGAAATTGTCTGTTAATTAGCTATAGAAAGTTAGTGTGATAGAATTGAGAAGCAAGTTTGGTAATTCAACTTCAAAAGAGGTAATATTTCTGAAGTATGTTCTTGATTTCAAGTTTTACGATTTCTTTGAAATGTCAAGAAATACTTACTTTTGAGTCAAAAATTGATGGCCGAGGATTTTTGTAATCCATAAATTGTTGTAAGATATTGTTAATACGGTTAAATACGAAAACAACGAAAACGGACCAATTTGGTTTAAAAACAAATCTGTGGTGATGAAATTTGCTAAACATGTCAAAAGATGGAAAAATAGCATGAACTTTGAAGTTGAGTTGCCAAATTAGTTGTTTATGTGATTTAAGAATTGCTATCATGTTATTTGAGTATCATATGCTTGTATAGAAGCAATGTGATTAGTTTAAGCATGTTACATGAAGGATTTCTTGCATGGGATTTGAGTTCTGCAGAAGAAGAGATGATAAATGGATTTTATATCCACGAATCAGGTTCTAATTCAAGCCTATTCGTTGTTAAAACCTTGATTTCATGTTTAGTTTTACTTGTTTATTGTTGTTTTATGTGTAGGGTGGTTGGTGTGGCAAGTGGATGAAAAAGGGAGGCATTGGAGCATAATTGGAGCAAGTATGGAGTTTCACCAAAGTCAGAAATCAGAAGGCTAGCCCGCCGGGGCGGGACTATTTAACCCTTATACCCCCGCTGGGGCGGGGGGTCTTCATGTCTGGAAGCAGTAGTCTAGCCCGCCGGTGTGACGCCCCCAGAATAGGTATACATCACCTATTCTGAGTTGTCAAATACATGGTACAGAATACAAATACAATCTTTAATATACAATAAGAGAGCTATGAGTTTTAATACAAATACTGTCTTGTAGACAATATCCACTCTCAGAATAAGTCCTCATTACATTTATTGTCACACTATTTTACAGAATAGTGAGGACTACTAATACTATCATCTGGACCATCACTCCATTTTCCGACTAATCCGGCTACGTTCTCATTTCTTGAAGAGAACAGTGAAAGAAAGGGTGAGCTCAACTAGCCCAGTAAGAAATATTATGACTAAGATAATGCAGAATAAATTATCATTTGTCTTCAACGATGTTAAACTGATAAAATACAATACGCATCAAGTTTAATTGCAGCGGAACAAGCAATCCATTAAAAGAGTCAAGTAGAGAATAAAATCTACTATCTTTTATGATTTAAAAGGTTTTTCATCACTTTTATCGTTGGGAATCAGCTTAATAAATAATCCACATCATCCCTGCACTACGGCCAAGGATATTCATTAGTATCACAACCACACATTATCCATGCACTACGGGCCAAGGATATTCGTGTATTCATCAATGGTCATGATCATGCCAACAACTATCCATCAATGCACTACGGGCCAATGAGGACTTTTACCACATCATTTGTAACATTACGGTCATGATTATATCGAATAATCCCTGGTTATAATTATACCAAGTCCATCTATGCACTACATGCCACATATGACTTTCAACAAAATATAAACATGAGGATGATGACAATGATATATGAATTCAATAAAACAAGTTCAAGAATTAATTTATCCAGGAACCAACAACGTCCAAATTGTCAACATGATACCTCTTTGTAGAGTAAAATTTAAGAATGCTCATAAGAATATTTCCATAAAAATATACTGGATGAAGCGCAAATATCAAAGATATTTCACTAAATTCATAGAGTATAAAAGCCAAAACTTTAATCAACTGAGTATAATAAAGAATGGAATAACAAAAGAATTCACCAAGCATGCGATAGACTGCACAGACAGGTTATTCCAACAGAAAAATAAATAATGGAATCAGGTCATGCGTAAACGCACCGACATGATATTCCGACAGAATAATAAATAATAGAACCAGGTCTGGCGTAACACACACAGATAGGATATTCGAACAGAATAATAAAGACGGAACCAGGACCGACGTAAAACGCACAGACAAGATATTCTAACAGAATAATAAAGACGGAACCAGGTCCGGCGTAAAACGCACAGACAGGATATTCTAACAGAATAATAAAGAATGTAATAACAAAAGAATTTCACCAAGTATAGGGTAGCCCGCGTATATAGGTTATTCCAACAAAATAATAAATAATGGAATAACAGAAGTTCTCTTTATGAATACAAAAGAAATAATACCCCTTACCTTAAGAAGAAGAGTACTGGATATAGGAGTAGTGCAGTAGCAGAATACTTTTCTTCTTTCTCTCTATAATTTCTCTATCTAGAATTTCAATGAATTCGTAAAAAATAATGAAGGAATGAGCTTCTATTTATAGAAGAATGGACTTCATAGTAACTAATTCATAAACGATCCAGATTAATTTACTTTTAATCGGACGATCCATTTTAAAGCAAAATCTTTTAAATAAAATATAATATATTCTATTTATAATCTAATAAAACGAATAACTTTATGAAAGTATTCTGTTTTATATAAAAAAATTTTACTATGCAAAATACTATGCAGGCACTATGCAACACTATGCATAATAAAATATAATATATTCTATTTATAGAATAACTTTATAAAAGTATTTTGTTTTATATAAAAAGCTTTTTTGTTTTATTACATTAATAATACTAATAAAACAAAACTGAGTGACTTATCACATAAGCATCAATAATCAATACCGTGTGCTACTATGCAACCACGCGTATTACTGTACTTTTAACACCGGGTGTTTCAACAGTATTAACGGTAAAACTTTCGTCGTTATTTTCATAAAATATTTTTGTCGTTTTCTCAATCCGACAATAATTCCGTTGTGGGATCCACCAATGATTGTATCATCGTACGAATATTCTCTGTTAAAACGAATATTTTCCGACCAATCGAATATTATATAACAACTTGCGTACTTTGCAAAATTTTTAAATATTACCCACAACTATAACATTATATCAAATTCATTCCATAATATTTAAAAATGATATTTATAGAAAATTCATCTTTATTAAAAAAAATGGGGTCTTACAGCCGGGGCGGGCATTTCATGAGTATATACCCCCGTCGGGGCGGGGGGTCCCAAATTCTGGCAGTCCTAATTTGATTTCAACACTACTAGGATGTGGGGTTGAGCACTTGGATAGCGTATGGACTCTAAATGACATGGGACTTCGACCAAAACTCGTGTGTTCGCATATATATCGAGTAACGAGCAACGAAATCAGGATGATGCAAAGCAATTAACAGAGATTAAGGACAGAATTGGATATCAAGCTTTGGAGTGAAGATTTTGAAGAACGATCATATCGATTGCGGATTAAGACTAAAGTGAAGGGTGTTCTACGTTATTCTTCTCCTTTAGTTTATATTTGTAATTGAAATGATGTTATCTTTGATTTATTCGATTATTATTTCATTCATGATGAACTAATTTCTTTTTAGGCTTAAAATGGATCTTTAAGTGGAACGATGATTATGTAATCTTTGATTTCAGTTTAATAAAATATTAGCTGGTTTATCTATATTAATTTGAGCTTGAATTTATGAATTGCCTGATCAACGATTCTTTGTAGACTTGTATGAACTCGAGAGATGAAATACGAGTCTAAACATAGTTAATATAGCATGTGTTCTTGAATTTTGTGAATGAATAGAATCTTGATGAATGTTAGGGTAGAGATATGCTTGATATCACATGTAATTGGATAAAGAACTTGAACTTAAACCTTCTTTGATTGTAATTCACATAGAGATATAGTGAGTTAGTTGATTAAGGTGTTTAACTTGATTCTATCTTAATTGTGGATTGAAGTTAATACGGTATTAGCACATCAAGAGGTGGCTAGTACTACATCCGTGTTCTTGATTAATAAACTGGGATAGTGAATTAAACTGGAATAAAGGTGTAATAATCAGAGTGATACTTAAAGTGAAGTCGAAAGCCTAATTCTCCATTATTTGTTTGAAAATTCAGTTTTTAGAATTTATTGATTATTTGGTGATTTTAAGCATTTTAATACTTTTAGTTACAAACTGGAACTTGATTAGTTTAATAAAATTAGGATTAATAGAAAATTGGTAATTGTGAAAGTTAATTTCTTACTAAATCTTTGAGGGAACGATACTTTACTTACTATTATATTACTTGTTGTCCACGTATACTTGGGTGTTGTGTTTAATTATATTTTACCCAACAAGTCTTTGGCGCCGTTGCCGGGGAATTTAGTATAGATTTTAATATTTTGCAATATCAGTTTAATTAGTTCAGTTTTACTTAAACATTCTTGTTTTGTTTTGTTCGTCTTATTTCAGGTTTTTGAAGTTGGTTTATGCAAACTCGATTCAAAAATCCAGACTTGCTTCCTTTTGAGGACGTCATTGAAAGACGCTTTCAAAGGCTAAGTAAGTGGATTAAGGAAACAAGGGACGACTTTGAAAATTTTGAGAAAAAAGAAGCAATGGCTGCCGAAGACCAGAAAGCGTTGAGGGACTTTGCTACACCCAAGGTGACTGAGCCGCAGTCGAGTATCACCAGGCACGTTATAGCTGTGAATACATTTGAGATTAAGCCTGGGACTATTCATATGATCCAGAACTCGGTCCAGTTTGGGGGACTGGCAAATGATGATCCTAACGAGAATCTGATCAGCTTTCTGGAAATATGCAACACTTTCAAGTACAATGGGATGTCGGAAGACACAGTAAGACTTCACTTGTTTCCATTCACTCTGCGGGACAAGGCGAAGAGTTGGCTACATTCTCTACCACCCCTGATCGATAACTACATGGTATGACCTTGCTCAGAAATTTCTTGCAAAATTATTCCCACCAGCGAAGACTGCAAAGATGAGAAACGATATTACCATGTTTGATCAGCAACATGGGGAGTCATTGTTAGGTTTGTAATATTCATGAACACAATCAAATTGCACAAAATAAGCAGAAACGTGTAAAAATTAGAGTTTAAAATTTTACAAACCATATACCCGACCATCCTTATGCACAATTATGAATTAAACGAAAAGAAGAAGAACAAGAATCATACCCTTGAAGATCCGAGCTTCCTCAAGTACAAGTTCACCTCCAAATCCTTTCCGTGTTCAACTTGAATCCACCTGGTTGGGTTCCTTTCTTTGATCAACATTAGCCACCCAGGTGTTTGGCCTCTAGAGGTAATCCACCAAGTAAGAAGAAATATTAAAGAAGAAGGGTATTTGGCAAAACCCTAATTTTTCTATCTCTCATAAAAAGGGGTGTACTCTCCGAAATATTAGAATTACGTATTCACGTATTTTTGTGAAAGTAACCACCCTCACCCATAATAAGACTCCTCTTATTTATAGATGTGGGCAACTCTCCTTAATAATTAAGGAATTGAGTTTTATTTTAATTAATTAAACTCTTTTAATTAATTATGTTCCCAACCTTATTAGGAATAATTAATTAAAATCTTTTAATTAATTTGTCTCATAATCTTATTAGGAATATATGAGAGTACTTTTATTAATTAATTCTCAAACTCCTTTAAGAATTAAATAATAATAATAGTAATAATAATAATAAGACTCCTCTTATTAATTTATATTTAATATTTCCAAAATATTAAATAATAAATATTTAGCTATTTAATTTATTCTATCACCATAGATTAAATTAAATATACTTAACTTATTATTACGATTATGCCATTAATTTCTTAAATAATTATTCTTCCTTTTAAGGTGTGACCCTTTAGGTTCTCCATATTAAACCGGTTGTGAATAAATCAATTAAAACAATTCTAATCTTATTTAAATAAATAAACTAAACTATTAATTTATTTAAATAAATAATATTTATTCTACAATAGGGATAAGCCTCCCTAGCGATCACCGACTTTCCAGATAATATAGATTTTAACATTAATCATAAAAGAACCTTTGAGTAAATAGTTATCGTACAATTCAATCCTTCCACCATACAATGTCTCAATTAAATATAAGACATGGAATTACTGTCAAATCTTATTTTATTTAATTATATGTATTTCGACTCTTAAATGCATAACCCCAAATAATGTAAATTAGAAATTTCTTTCTAGTTTCATTCTGTCTTGGCCAAAGACTACTGGGTTGTCATTTATCGAATCACATAAGATATTTCTCTTCTTTTACTAGAAGTGGTAGATTATTTATTGATCATACATTATCTCCATGTACAACTTATTATACCCAAGCATACCCTTTGAGATACCCTAAGGGTCTTAAGGAATAAGTCAAAGTATAACTCATCATACACAAGATACTATGATGATCTCAAGTCCAAGGATCACTTGTACTACTATCACTACATGAATTCCTATTGACAGGCAAGTAAAACTCCATTAGGTATTCCTTAGCGAGTCACGTTCAATGAACTTATTCTCTAATAAGCACCTATATACTTGCTTTAGTGTCTCCACATAAATGATTATGAGATCAATTATCCTCATCTAATGAGCAAGCAACGTATGTACTAATCTATCCGGATTCACTAATCCTCATTTTAGTAATACAAGGATTGGGGACTATTTTAGTTTTAAGCTTTCTAAGAATTTAGATATCATTCGAATGATCATCATCATTATTCTAAAATTATTACTTAAAACTATGGGGGTATCACATATTATAAAACGGAATCATGTAGATAATTAAAAGCCTTTAATAGATTAATACTTTTTATTAATAAATGAATAAGATTGTTACAAAGTATATGCTTTATCATCAAACATGATTGGAAATCGGAAGAGCTCCTTAGATATTTGATATCTATCTGTCCTACTTTCCTCAACATCAACTACTTGATGTGCAGGAGTATAGTAGGAGCATCTATAGTTTCATGCTGACACTGAAGCTTGTTACTCATGGATACGAGCATGATGCATTGAGTCAACTGTGCATCATCTTGTGACTTTCTAAAAGTTGCAATCTCTTCCTCAGAGGCATTGTCTATAACCATTGTAGGGATATGCGTATTAAGGACATAAGATAGCTTTTCAGCCGTGAGAACTTTTCTCAATTTTCTTAATCAATCCGTTTAATACGGTCCGGTTAAATAACATCTAATATGCTTCACAGTGATAGTAATTTAGACCTTGTAAAATTCTGTAAATGAATTTGTAATTAATAATATTTTAGCATATATATTCTTTTATTAATTACCAAAATAAATTAGGTCTTGTTTTAAATTGGTATCTCCCACTATTTTTATCAAACTATATTACCCTCACTTATATAGTTCGGCAAAATCTAATTAAAGATTTGCTAGTAAGAATAAGGATCTCATTTCAAATGTATATAGCCTTGTGGTGACACAACAAACTATATATAAATAAATAGGTAGACAACTCTTGTCAATTACATCAATTATGCAACTCCTTGTATTTTGCCTCTTTGATTATTTTGATCAAGTGGTGGCACATCTGAATCAAAATTATCCAAGTTAAGTCCAACCTAGCACTTTCATATATTCAAAAAAAAAAAATATTATCCTTGTGGTGACACAACAAAATAATATTGTTCAATTTTCTTTATAAGCATCAAATGTGATAAAATTAACATATCAAATAATTAAGATAAGCTTTGTGCTGACACAACAAACTTATAATAATTAATTGATACTCTATTATTTTTATAATGCTAGAAGGCGACGTTCAATATTTCAAATATCTTTGAACATTTAGGACTTAATATAAAAAATTTGAGAGATTTGTTATTAATTTGTCTCATCTTGTTTAGCGTGCATGCACATATATATATAAAAATACGCATCATATTAATTAACATGCGAAACATGTTTGCATTAATATATATATATATATATATATATATATATATATATATATATATATAAACATGCACATATAGAATACTATATTCTACTCGGATTGATTATGGACTTTTATTCTAGTGTGGTTCACTAGAGCCACCAAGTGAACCAAAAGGTCAAACCCTAGGGTGCAGAAATTAATATTAAAATATAATTATTACCTTTAAACTCGAGCTCCAATACAAACGGGTTTTCAAGCGCTCATTGTTCCTTGATCTCCAATTCTTCAAAATAATTCTAACTATTCCTATTACAAAACTATTTAAAATAAATAGAAACCTTGATCAGCAGTCAATGGGAAGTACATATGAGTGAGATAGAATTTACATTAAAAAAAATTAGAGAAGACGAGTTACGCAGACCCCATTTAATAAAACCCATACATTCATGCATCCAACTAAAATAAAATTCAATTACATTGGTCAATAGTTCATAATCAATCACATTTATTATCATACACATCTACATATGCATCAATAAATAGCATTCATCTCATGAATAATAAACATTCAATATATATATTGATATCATTTAATGGACAAATTTAGTTAGTATAAAATCTAATTTTGAATCAAAATAAACTCCTTTATTTTATTACAAATTTAAATCAAAATAAACATTTTATTTTAATTTATCTAATTTTGAATAAAATAAACTATTTTATTTTAATCAAAATTATTAATCAAAATAAACTCTTTTATTTTAATTAATTATGGAATCCAATTCCAAGTAAAAAAAAAATTCATTTATTAAAGAAAATACGGATTCTCTTTCTTATTCACAAATAAATTCTTTTATTTTGAATAATATGGAATCTTATTCCATATCTAAATAAATTTCTTTATTTAAAGAAACATGATTCACTTTCTTATTCACAAATAAAAACTGCTTTATTTTGAATAATATGAAATCTTATTCCATATCTAAATAAATTCCTTTATTTAAGGAAACATAAATCTAATTTCAACTCCAATTAGTTATCATGGAATCCAATTCCAACTCTAATTATTATCATGAAATCCAATTTTAAAATTAAAATAAATATTTTATTTTAATTATAAAATAATTAAGAAAAAATATATAATATATATATATATATATATATATATATATATATATATATTAACCATATTAAATCCTGTAGCCTTGAAGATTTATTGGGATTCACGTGACATATTAGTAGGATTCCAGTAACTTTTCAATAAGAGTAATTCTACGCCGACCGGCGTTTGCCGACCGGTAGTGACCGGCCGGAATTTTTTTTTTTTTTTTTTTTTTTTTTTTGCTTTTGACTACAAAATAATTAATGTGATTTATTAGAACTGAAATTTTTATAAAATACAGTGATTTAGGCGTCCGTTTGGATACACGTAACAAACTGTATCCAAACGACGCCTAAATCACTGTATTTTATAAAAATTTCAGTTCTAATAAATCACATTAATTATTTTGTAGTCAAAAGCAAAAAAAAAAAAAAAAAAAAAAAAATTCCGGCCGGTCACTACCCCGGTCGGCAAACGCCGGTCGGCGTAGAATTTTCATTTCAATAACCATTCCAGGATGACATATAATCATGATTACTAATAACACCATGGGCATCATGAATTTATCAAATTAGCATGATATAGCACTACTTACAGATTCAACCACCCACGCTAATCAACAACCCCTTTTCCCACGACGAATCACAGCGAAAAAAAAATGAAATTCAGTCTGCGGTATATCACATGCTTTCCATTTTTTTTTAATAAAATTTTATATAACAAAATTATACCCAATTAAATTGATCTAAACACATATCAATATACATATCAAATTAAAATAATTAATAATTAGCATAAAGGTTTGGCTTTGATACCACTGTTAGGTTTATAATATTCATTAACGCAATTAAATTGCACAAAATAAGCGAAAATGTGTAAAAATCAGAGTTTAAAATTTTACAAACCATATATCTGGATCATTCTTTATGCACAATTATTAATTAAACGAAAAGAAGAAGAACAAGAATCATACCCTTGAAGATCCGAGCTTCCTCAGGTATAAGTTCACCTCCAAATCCTTTCCGTATTCAACTTGAATCTACCGGGTTGGATTCCTTCCTTTGGTCAACGTTAGCCAAAAGTGTTTGGTCTCTAAAGGTGATCCACCAAGGAAGAAGAAATATTTAAGAAGAATGGTATTTGGTAAAACCCTAATTTTTTTATCTCTCATAAAAAGGGGTGTACTCTCTCAACTATTAGAATTACGTATTCACGTGTTTTGTGAAAGCAACCACCCTCACCCATAATAAGACTCATCTTATTTATAGATGTGGACAACTCTCCTTAACAATTAAGGAATTGAGTTTTATTTTAATTAATTAAACTCCTTTAATTAATTATGCTCCCAATCTTACTAGGAACAATTAATTAAAATATTTTAATTAATTTGCCTCATAATCTTATTAGGAATATATGAGAGTATTTTTATTAATTAATTCCCAAACTACTTTAAGAATTAAATAATAATAATAGTAATAATAATAATAAGACTCCTCTTATTAATTTATATTTAATATTTTTAAAATATTAAATAATAAATATTTAGCTATTTAATTTATTCTATCACCATAGATTAAATTAAATATACTTAACTTATTATTACGATTATGCCATTAATTTCTTAAATAATTATTCTTTCTTTTATGGTATGACCCTTTAGGTTCTCCATATTAAACCGGTTGTGAATAAATCAATTAGAAGAATTCTAATCTTATTTAAATAAATAAACTAAATTATTAATTTATTTAAATAAATAATATTTATTCTACAATAGGGATAAGCCTCCATAGCGATCAACGACTTTTCAGATAATATAGATTTTAACATTAGTAATAAAAGAACCTTTAATCAAATAGTTACCATACAATTCAATCCTTCCACCATACAATGTCCCAATTAAATATAAGACATGGAATTACTGTCAAGTCTTATTTTATTTAATTATATGTATTTCGACTCTTAAATGCACAACCCCAAATAATACAAATTAGAAACTTCTTTCTAATTTTATTCTGCCTTGGTCAAGGACTACTCGGTTGTCATTTATCGAATCACATAGGACATTTCTCTTATTTTACTAAAAGTTGTAGATTATTTATTGATCATACATTATCTTCATGTACAACTTATTATACCCAAGTATACCCTTTGATATACCCTAAGAGTCTTAAGGAATAAGTCAAAGTATAACTCATCATACACAAGATACTATGATGATCTCAAGTCCAAGGATCACTTGCACTACTAACTACATGAATTCTTATTGACATGCAAGTAAAACTCCATTAGGTATTCCTTAGCGAGTCACGTTCAGTGAACTTATTCTCTAATAAGTACCTACATACTTGCTTTAGTGTCTCCACACAAATGATTATGAGATCAATCATCCTCATTCAATGAGCAAGCAATGTATGTACCAATCTATCCAGATTCACTAATCCCCAATTTAGTAATCCAACGATTGGGAACTATTTTAGTTTTAAGCTTTCTAAGAATTTAGATCTCATTAGATTGATCATCATCATTATTCTAAAATCATTGCTTAAAACTATGGGTTTATCACATATTATAAAACGACATCATGTAGATAATTAAAAGCCTTTAATAGATTAA
Source organism: Panax notoginseng (assembly GCA_016801055.1). Taxonomy (NCBI): domain Eukaryota; kingdom Viridiplantae; phylum Streptophyta; class Magnoliopsida; order Apiales; family Araliaceae; genus Panax; species Panax notoginseng. The sequence continues at coordinate 233,629,340 of CM029013.1, read as the reverse complement.
TACTTTTTATTAATAAATAAATAAGATTGTTACAAAGTATATGCTTTATCATTAAACATGATTGGCTTATGTGCATACTACTTTCAGTTATTGTACGAAGCATGGGAGAGATATAAAGAACTGCTCAGAAAATGTCCACATCACGAATTGCCTAAGTGGTTGCAAATGAACACATTTTACAATGGACTACATGAGAATCTCAGAACTAGTATTGATGCAGCGTCATGGGGAGCTTTTATGGCAAAGAATTATGAGGAGGCATATCAGTTGATAGAAACAATGGCCGTTAACAACTATTAGTGGTCCACAACAAAAATGACACAACCTACGATAGCTGGAGTGTTAGAGGTAGATGAAGTGACAGCAATAACAGTGCATATTTCAGCACTCTCTAAGAAGTTTGACGTTTGGTTAGGGGTACAGACACCGCAAGTTGCAGTTATTTATGAGTTGTGCGCGGGTGAACATCCGACGGATCAATGTGCAATCAACCAAGAGTCAGTTTAATTTTTGAGAAGCTACAACAGAATTTTCCAAAATATGTACCAGAATGCATATAATCAGGGGAATAGGAATTTCGCATGGAACAATAATCAGAATTAGCAATTCCCACGACGATCGTATCCCCCAGGATTTTAAAATCAACAAAACCAGTTCAACGTCAAGAGAGGGAATCAGATTTAGAGGAGTTGCTATCGAAGTATATAACGAGCAACGAGGTAGCCATAAAAAATCAAGCAATGACAATAAAATCACAAGAAATAGACATCAAGAATTTAGAAAATCAGATGGGACATATAGCTTTTGCATTGAATAACAGACCTCAAGGAACATTACCAAGTGATACAGAGAAAAATCCGAAAGGTATTCACGAGCAATGTCAGGCAATTATGTTGCGAAGTGAAAAACAGGTTGAGGGTCAGAAAATAGAAAATTCGGTTGCAAAAGAAGTTGAGACAGATAGTGAGAATAAAGTGGTTGAGGACAAACCGGGGGAAGAAAATTAAGTGGAAAAGAACAAACCAGTTAACGAACCAGTTATCTATCCTCCCCCACCTTTTCAGCAAAGTGTACAAAAGCAGAAATTAACAAGCAGTTTGCAAAATTTTTGAAAGTTTTTAAGAAACTTCAGATTAACATCCCATTCGCAAAAGCCCTAGAGCAGATGCCAAGTTATGCGAAATTCATAGAAGGGATTTTGTCCAGGAAAAAGAAGTTGGAAGTCTTTGAAATAGTTGCATTAACAGAGGAGTGTAGTGCGGTTTTACAGCGAAAGTTTCCACCGAAGTTGAAAGATCCGGGGAGTTTCACCATTCCATGCACAATTGGGAATATGTCATTCAACAAGTGCTTATGTGATTTGGGGGCAAATGTGAACCTTATGCCGTTATCAGTTTATAAAGAATTAGGTTTGCCAGCTCCAAAGCCTACAAACATCTCATTACAGTTGGCGGATAGGTCGGTCACGTACCCGAGAGGCATTGTGGAGGACATATTGGTAAAGGTTGACAAGTTTATATTCCCCGCGAATTTCATTATTCTAGATTTTGAGGAAGATAAGAACATCCCAATTATCCTAGGGAGACCTTTCGTGGCTACGGGTAGGACACTCATCGACGTACAAAAAGGAGAGGTAACGATGAGTGTCCAAGATCAAAAAGTAAAATTTAATGTTTTCAAGGCCATGAAATTTCCTACGGATGAAGAAGATTGTTTTCGGATGGATATCATTGATCAGATAATCAGCGAAGACATGGGCAAGAGTTTAAGTTAACGATCCATTGGAAACGACATTATTGGGAGATGAAGAAGCAGATGATCCAGAATTTGTGGACTACTTACAGATGCTAGACTCCTTGCCACGAGTTAGCAGATTTAGAGCACCCTTTGAACCATTGCACACGGATGAAAATGCCACAACAAGAATAAAATCGTCATTGGAGGAGCCACCTACTGTTGAACTTAAGCCATTCCCTAAACACCTCAGGTATGTATACTTAGGCCATTCTAATTCTTTACCTGTTATTATTTCTGCTGCACTTAACGAATTGCAGGAAGAAAAGTTGTTGAGAGTGCTTAGAGAACACTAATCGGCCATAGGATGGACAATTGCGAATATCAAGGGAATCAGCCCATCCTTTTGCATGCACAAAATTCTGATGGAAGACGATGCAAGACCGACAGTGAAGCAACAGAGACGGCTCAACCCAATCATGAAAGAAGTAATGAAGAAGGAAATCTTGAAATGGCTGGACGCGAGTATCATCTACCCGATTTCAGACAGTAAGTGGGCCAGTCCGATGCAATGTGTGCCGAAAAAGGGAGGAATGACCGTAGTTCAGAATGATGACAATGAGCTAATTTCGACAAGGACAGTGACTGGTTGGAGGGTTTGCATGGACTACAGGAAGTTGAATAAGGCGACCCGCAAAGATCACTTTCCTTTACCCTTTATCGATCAGATGCTGGACAGATTAGCGGGACATGAGTACTACTACATATTGGATGGATATTCAGGATATAATCAGATCGTCATTTCTCCTGAAGATCAAGATAAAACTACTTTCACGTGCCTATACGACACATTTGCATTTAGGAGAATGTCGTTCGGCTTGTATAATGCACCCGCGACCTTCCAGAGGTGTATGATGGCCATCTTCTCGGACATGGTGGAGAAAAATGTGGAAGTCTTCATGGACGACTTCTCTGTCTATGGGGATGATTTTGATGCGTGTCTGGAAAATTTGGTAATGGTCTTGCAAAGATGCACAGACACGAATTTGATCCTTAACTGGGAAAAGTGCCACTTCATGGTTGAAGAAGGCTTAATTTTGGGGCACAAGGTCTCGACTCAAGGATTAGAGGTTGATAAAGCGAAGTTAGAAACAATTGAAAAGCTTCCTCCACCGAGTTCAGTTAAGGGAATTAGAAGTTTTCTGGGACATGCTGGGTTCTATAGGAGATTCATAATGGACTTCTCTAAAATTGCAAAACCTTTGTGCAGTCTTTTAGAGAAGGATTCGATTTTTAAGTTTGATGAGGAGTGTAAATTGGCATTCAAGCTGTTGAAGAAGAAATTGACCACAGCTCCCGTAATCATTGTACCGGATTGGACCATGCCCTTCAAGTTAATGTGTGATGCAAGCGACTATGCGGTGGGGGCTGTTTTGGGTCAACGCTGAGAGAAGGTATTACATGCCATATATTATGCAAGTAAGACACTCACGGAGACTCCAATGAACTACACAACTACGGAAAAAGAATTTGTGATGCCCCTAAAATAGGTCCATTCCACCCAACCCATTCTGAGTCGCCAAATACATGGTACAGAAAATAACTACAACTTCATTATTACAATTGTCGTGCAAAATACGACAACACATATACTGCGAGTTTAAATACAAATATATACCAACTGTGACTCTTATCCCAACCTTGGATAGCACGTCACAATGGCACCTTATATAAAGGTATAGTCAATAACTGTTTTAAAAATTAAAATCTTTGGAAAATGCTCAAGAAAACCTTCGTACATGGGAGGCCATGCATCTAAGTTATAATAGATATTATATGACTGGAGAATTATCCTGGGTTGACCCAATAGACCCTACAGAAAAATAAGAAGATTGTTATCATGTTCTTTCCAATGGTGAGTCTTCTCTTGACATATAATTATCTCCATTATTTTTAATTGAGAATTATATTTCAACCAAACTCCAAGATTATATAGGTAGTGCTCGTAGATATACTTAGCAAGTGGATGTGCACAACCCTTTTTATGATAACACGAGGTTGTATGTCATTAGACATCTTGTATGATAGTGGTAAAACACCTTTTCAAAGTTGAGTTCACCTCACCCTATTCGGTTCACCAAAATTAACGGTTAAACGACGTATAAAATACAACACACTTATATCAAATTCTCAATAAAATTATTTCCATACTATTTTAGGAGAAACCTCAACAGCTATAGACCACCCTTCTATTCCCCTGTTACCCCCGCTCGACCCAGCTACACTCTTATCACCTGAAAGGAATTGTGAAGCAAAAGGGTGAGCACAACTAGCCTAGTAAAGAATATCATGACTAAGATAAATAATTTATCAATAGCCTTCGTCAGTAATAAATCAGAGATTTAGAACATATGGTAGATGATAAAACTTTTCAACCATTGTTGTAGCGGAACGAGCAATCCATTAGGAGAGTCAAATAGACCATAAAGTCTATTATCTTCTCCATGTTAAAAGTCCACCAACAATGTTTTATCCCTATAACATCAATCAACAGTTCCTGTCCATGACATCAAAGATCATGGTTATACCAAATCACAGTTCATGTTCACAATCATACTAATACGTTCATCTTTGCACTACGGGCCTAAGAAATTCATTAATAGTTCATCTTTGCACTACATGCCAAAGATATGCAACAACAGGCCAAAGATATCAATATCTCAAAGAAATATATAATTATTTTAGAATTTATATAAACAATAATTATAACCATGTTGATCAATTTACCTTTGCACTTAAGCTAAAGATATTCAATTATAAATTCAATGGTCATGATCATACCAGTCAACAATTCATCTTTGCACTACTAGCCAAAGAGAACCCATAGTCACGATCATACCAATAATCTACCCATCTTTACACTCAAGTTAAAGAGAAATTTCATCACCTGGATTAGAAAAATGTTATATCTGATAATAAAAATAATATGATCAAAATATGGATTTAATTTCAAGAGTAAGATTCATAAATCAACAATAATTTGGTCAGAAAAAGAAACCAATTTTGTCATGTATAGTATCTCGTGAGTAGTAACTCGTGAATAGTAACTCGTGAGTAGTAACTCATGAATAGTAACTCGTGAATAGTAGCTCATATTCGTATATAGTACCGTATACGTAAATATTACCGTATACGTAAATAGTGCCATATACATGAATAGTGGTGTATAAGTGAATAGTGTCGTATGCGTGAATAGTAATCTCAACATGAAAAGATAAAGTTTCACAATAAAATCCATATCAATATTTCAGTATAATGATATTAAAGGAAATAACATCATTTACTTGAAAAAAATAACATCCCTTACCATCCCTTACTATCCCTTACAATCCCCTACCTCAAAAGAGCAGTACTTCTGACTGGAATATCAGATATAACGCTGAAGGGAACTTGCACCGTATAGCAACACTCAAGATATCTAAATACTTACAAAAAATACGCTCGATAATATAGAGAGAGAAAACTTCAGTTTCTGGTGTATTTTTTAATTCTAACTTAAGCACCCTATTTATAGAAAAATGCTTAGAACACAAAAGTTGAAAATTTAATAAAATAATATTATTTATAAAAAATTTCTTACGCCCACTTTGAATTCAGATTCCAGCATTTCCTACATGCAAGTGGGGTCCACCAAAATGAAAAATATGTTTAAAACATTTTTTATAACAAAATCAATTCAGACCCAATATTCCGAAACTTCAATAATTCATAATAAATAGCTCTTTTATATAAAAAAATCGAATCTTATGTCCATTCCATAGGAAATTCAATTATCTACAACTTTGTAAGTTTATGTTTTTCCAAATTCTAACAAGAACTTGATCGAAATCCACATACGGACGAGTTTGTAGGATATAATCAAATTTCAGTTAAAAATGGGGTCTATATACAAACAAAACATGTGTTAAATATTTTTTGTAACAAAAATACTCTTCCTCCTCATTTATTCAAATATCACACATTCATTATAAAAATATCACTATTATTATATTATTGTAATATAATAATATATTTTATCAGAAAAGATAAAATATCAATTTTCAACAATGATCACTTTTTTAAAAATTCCTTCATTTATATCCACATAAATAAATATTTTTCTTATCATATAAATCAATAATTAATTATTCACAAATAATATTACAAAATCATAATAATGACAACCAGGCCGTTCCCAGAAAGAGGGGACTTTCCAATAAGGATTTCTACTTACTGGCGCGCAATTAGGTGACAAAACCTCTCCTTAGACAGAACTTTCTAGACATTACCAATAATGCTATCTAATAATATTATTAAAATAATATGATTTATTGATCTGATAATAAAAATACTGTGCAGTGACAATTATTGAAACAACAATAATATAAAATATCAACGTAGTAATTATTGAATTAATAAAATATAATATTAAACAGTAATTACTGTAACAATTATTGAGTAGTACCTTCTTACGTAAGAATAAAAAATACTGTGTAATACCGTGTGCTATTGTGTAACCACGCGTATTACTGTATTTTAACCACTAGGTATTCCAACAGTGTTAACGGTAACAATTACGCCGTTATTTATAAAAACACATATTTGTCGTTTTCTTCATCCGACAGTTATTCTGTTATGGGGCCCAAAAATGGCTACGCCATCGTACGAATATTCCTCGACAGCAAAAATATTCTACGACTAAACGAATATTCTCCGATAACAATGAATATTTTATAACCACTTGCGTATTTTATAAACTTTACATATATCGCCCTTAACTTTAACTTTTATCAATTTAACCATTTACTGAATAATAATTATAAAAAAATTAAATAATTTTATTTCATAAAATTTGGGGTCTTACAACCTTCTCTCCTTATGAAATTTCTTCCCCAAAATTTACGTACCTGATATTTCAAAGAATTGAGAATACCTTGCTTTCATTTTAGATTCCATCTTTCCTGTCATCATGATTTTTCCGTTGCTCATCTCATGTATTTCAGATATCATTTTAGAATACAGCTTCAAAATAAAGGTTGATTGACATATAACAATTTGTCAACTTAAGTAAGAAAATTTAGCTTAGGTAGGACACACTAGCGAAGGATATTACTCGTCTCTCCCCTCCTAGTTCTATTTCCCGATCTCCGCCAGAGACCATATCCCTAAGCACTGATACCAACTGTGACGCTCCCAAAATAGGTCCATTCCACCCAACCCATTTTGAGTCGCCAAATACATGGTACAGAAAACAACTACAACTTCTTTATTACAATTGTCGTGCAAAATATGACAACACATATACTATGAGTTTAAATACATATATATACCAACTGTGACTCTTATCCCAACCTTGGATAGCACGTCACAATGACACCTTACATAAAGGTATAGTCAATAACTGTTTTAAAAATTAAAATCTTTGGAAAATGCTCAAGAAAACCATCGTACATGGGAGGCCATGCATCTAAGTTGTATAGATATCATATGACTGCAGAATTATCTTGGGTTGACCCAATAGACCCCAAAGAAAAATGAGAAGATTGCTATCATGTTCTTTCCAATGGTGAGTCTTCTCTTGACATATAATTATCTCCATTGTCTCCAATTGAGAATTATATTTTAACCAAACTCCAAGATTATATAGGTAGTGCTCGTAGATATACTCAGCAAGTGGATGTGCACAACTCTGTCTTATGATAACACGAGGTTGTATGTCATTAGACATCTTGTATGATAGTGGTAAAACACCCTTCCAAAGTTGAGTTCACCTCACCCTATTCGGCTCACCAAAATTAATGGTTAAACGGCGTATAAAATACAACACACTTATATCAAATTCTCAATAAAATTATTTCCATACTATTTTAGGGGAAACCTCAATAGCTATAGACCACCCTTTTATTCTCCTGTTATCCCCGCTCGACCCAGCTACACTCTTATCACCTGAAAAGAATTGTGAAGCAAAAGGGTGAGCACAACTAGCCCAGTAAAGAATATCATGACTAAGATAAATAATTTATCAATAGCCTTCGTCAGTAATAAATCAGAGATGTAGAACATATGGTAGATGATAAAACTTTTCAACCATTGTTGCAGCGGAACGAGCAATCCATTAGAAGAGTCAAATAGACCGTAAAGTCTATTATCTTCTCCATGTTAAAAGTCTACCAATAATGTTTTATCCCTGTAACATCAATCAACAGTTCCTATCCACAATCATGTGAATAACTCATAATCATAATTGTGGTTCTAAATTCATCTTCTCATCAAGGACGAAGATAATTTTCATCACATGTCTTTACCTGAAACATCAAAGATCATGGTTATACCAAATCACAGTTCCTGTTCATAATCATACTAATAAGTTCATCTTTGCATTACGGGCCAAAGATACTCATTAACAGTTCATCTTTGCACTACATGCCAAAGATATTCAACAACAGGTCAACTTTGCACTACAGGCCAAAGATATCAATATCTCAAAGAAATATATAATCATTTCAAAATTTATATAAACAATAATTATAACCATGTTGATCAATTCACTTTTGCACTTAAGCTAAAGATATTCAATTATAAATTCAATGGTCATGATCATACCAGTCAACAATTCATTTTTGCATTACTGGCCAAAGAGAACCCATAGTCACGATCATACAAATAATCTACCCATCTTTACACTCAAGTCAAAGAGAAATTTCATCACCAAGATTATAAAAATGTTATATTTGATAATAAAAACAATATGATAAAAATATGAATTTAATTTCAAGAGTAAGATTCATAAATTTACAATAATTTGGTCAAAAAGAAACCAATTTTGTCGTGAATAGTATCCCATAAATAGTAACTCGTGAATAGTAACTCATGAATAGTAACTCATAAATAATAGCTCATAAATAGTAACTCGTGAATAGTAGCTCATATTCGTATATAGTACCATATACGTAAATATTATCGTATACGTAATTAGTGTCATATACATGAATAAGTGCATATACGTGAATAGTGCCATATACGTGAATAGTAACCTCGACATGAAAAGATAAAGTTTCACCATAAAATCCATATCAATATTTCAATATAATGATATTAAAAGAAATAACATCATTTACTTAAAAAAAATAACATCCTTTACCATCCCTTACAATCCCTTACCTCAAAAGAGCAGTACTTCTGACTGGAATATCGGATATAACGCTGAAGGGAACTTGAATCGTATAGCAACACTTAAGATATCTAAATACTCACAAAAATACGCTCGATAATATAGAGAGAGAAAACTTCAGTTTCTGGTGTGTTTTTTAATTCTAACCTAAGCACCCTATTTATAGGAAAATGCTTAGAACACTAAAGCAGAAAATTTAATAAAATAATATTATTTATAAAAAATTTCCTATGCCCACTTTGAATTCAGATTCCAGCATTTTCCACATGCAAGTGGGGTCCACCAATATGAAAAACATGTTTTAAATATTTTTTGTAACAAAATCAATTCAGACCCAATATTCCGGAACTTCAAAAATTCATAATAAATCTTTTATCAGAAAAATTTGAATCTTATATCCATTCCATAAAAAATTCAATTCTCTACAACTTTGTAACTTTAAGTTTTTTCAAATTCTAAGCAGAAATTGACCGAAATCCACACACGGACAATTTTGCAGGTTATAATCAAATTTCAGTCAAAAATAGGGTCCATCAACACACAAAACATGTGTTAAATATTTTTTGTAACAAAAATACTCTTTCTCCTCATTTATTCATATAGCACACATTCATTATAAAAATATCACCATTATTATATTATTGTAATATAATAATATATTTTATTAGAAAAGATAAAATATTAATTTTTAACAATTATCACTTTTCTTAAAATTCTTCCATTTATATCCACATAAATAAATATTTTTCTTATCTTATAAATCAATAATTAATTATTCATAAATAATATTACAAAATCACAATAATGACAACCAGGCCGTTCCCAGGAAAGAGGGGGCTTTTTAATAAGGATTTTTCCTTAGTGGCGCGCAATTAGGTGACCAAACCTCTCATTAGACAGAACTTTCTAGACATTGCCAATAATGCTATCTAATAATATTATTAAAATAATATGATTTATTGATTTGATAATGGAAATACTGTGCAGTGACAATTATTAAAACAACAATGATATAAAATATAAATGTAGCAATTATTGAATCAGTAAAATAAAATATTGAACAGTAATTACTATAATAATTATTGAGTAGTGCCTTCTTACTTAAGAATAAAAAATACTATGTAATACCGTGTGCTACTGTGCAACCACACATATTACTGTATTTTAACTACAATGTATTCTGTAATGCCCCGAAATCCGGTCTATTTTCACATCCGAATTCCGTACATCACTATCCCATTTTCTTCCAAACATACATCATTATATACTAAAATATAATAACATATATTCTAAAATCCCAGGTTCTATAACCACAAACCTATTTCATTACAAATAATGATAATTACATTATTCTTTACATCTTACACGAGTGACTTTCATCCGCCACAAAGGATTCATAACTGTTCATTAAACTAGTTTATAGTTTAATTCTATCATTCTATATTACAAGTCTTCACTTGCTCTTCAGTGACATTCATACCTGTAACGCCACGAAATTCGGTCTATTTTCACATCCGGATTCCGCACATCACTATACCATTTTCTTCCAAACATACATCATTATATACTAAAATATAATAACATATATTCTAAAATCCCAGGTTCTATAACCATAAATCTATTTCATTACAAATAATGATAATTACATTATTCTTTACATCTTACACGAGTGACTTTCATCCGCCATAAAGGATTCATAACTGTTCATTAAACTAGTTTATAGTTTAATTCTACCATTCTATATTACAAGTCTTCACTTGCTCTTCATGCACATTCATATAATGAATGTCACTTCGTCTGAATACCGCTCAGCTTGATCTTTATGGGATCCTTAAATTCTTTCTAACATCGTTCGCTGAAAATATTTTTCATTTAAAGCAAGTGTGAGCATTCAATTGCCCAGCAAGTCATAACAGTTGAACAAACAACTTCAAGAGTGTAAACATTCTTCAGAACTTCAATAACCGAACAAAGGTTATGAAGCAGCTTGAATAATAGGAATAGTCTTGATTCCTATCATTTTAAAACATTAGTCACATGCACTTTGAAATACTTTCATTCTCTACTTTCTTTCATGCACAATCGGTCTGGCTAGAATCAATAGCACAGACTTAACAATAACGGTTCATGTATAAACCGAACATACTTGTATTGAACAGTTCGATCACAAAACAGTTCATCTCATAAAAACACCGAAGTGCTCACATTGTGGCACAAGGCCTCATACATACTACCATCTTGTACAAATATCGCACATTCACACATAGACAGAACCTCTCAAGTTCAACATCTGAGAAGTTTTAGAAACTAGCATTCATTTAAAATATGAATGAAGTTAGGAAACTTGCCTTACGCACAGCTACAGCTTACGCTGAACTGCTTATTCCCAAAACCCTATATAACAAATAAGGAAATAAAAAGTACACCAATTAGTCATATACTTGACTTATGCATTGGTTTACTTAACTTTACTTCTTAAGGTTCGCGTTCTTGTAATTTAAGCTTACACGACTAACTTTCATTACCAGATTATGGCTTTATGACATACTGAGACGTCTTACTCAACACGTTCATCATCTTTGATGATTCACATTCTTATCTTCTTCTTATACTTCTCTAGGACTCAGCACACATCGCTTTTCTGCTAGTAGTCCATATGGTACTCTGAGTGGTTTCCCACAAACAACCAACAAACAAGTTCCCGTCTCATCTACACTGCCCACACAGTGAGTTAGATCGGTTGCTAGTTTTGTATATACCTTCGCTCTCTGAAGGAATTGTTTAGCCCAGCTCCCATATGTCAACCATCAAAGGTTATGATTGTACTACAACCTAACTTACCTTAACATATCCGAACCATTAAACTATAATGTTCGTTAAGTCAACTTCTTATTCCTTATGGCTTTCTGGCAACTAAATGCCATACCTCAGGAATCATTCTTTATTGTCTAAGTCATACAATCTTTTGTATACTCGGAACGATCATTCAATGTCAATACTATGAGACCATAGCGTTAAACATTTCATATGAACTTATTCATATCTTACAACGTCCGGTTCCCTCAACTCGGAACATTGTCCAAGTTATACTTATTAACTCGGCTTCTTAACGTTATACGTTATTATCTTCAATTTAGTTTCTTCACCGTTCACGGTTAATCAACATTCTTCATTATATTACGGTTAAACCATACATAGGGTGTAGGTTCTGCCCGTTTAACACTCGCTTACACTCAACCCTTACGCTGGTTAAAGTGTTCAGCGCTTACTTTTCATTCTATCATTATCACCCGACTTATATTCGGCTTTCAGTAATCTTATTACCGTTCGTTACGGCTCTCTTGATACCATTCGTATTTTACTTACTACTTTCATCAACGTCTATGTCATACAACCATGGTATACTTAGAACGTTCGTCCAACGCGAATACAATTCACAAGGATCGTTTACGTATTCAACGTTTTACTTGTTCGTCTTTTAATCTCTCATTCAACATTTACTCAAGGTTTCAATTACTTTCATCATTATCCAACCCATGAACCCCATGCTCATTATTCTTTCTTAATGTCGAAGCCATACCGTTCGTTATATGCTAAGACCGATCGTTCATTGTAACTACGTTACGTTCACAGCGTCTATACGCTTTACATTCAGCTCTCAATGCCATGTCATAACATCAAAATGTTATACATTAACATCGTCAACCAACATCTAAGGAATCATAACAATAGCAATCCCTCACGTTCGTTTATCGCGACTACGGTCCCCAGACATCGGTTTCGTAACCCGCATCTACATTCTTTGTCTTTTATTCTCGTTTAATCTTTTCGTTCAACATTTGCTAAAGGTTTAAAACACTTGACTAAGTGTTACATTACGTGAACTATATGTTCATACTTCTTTCTTGCACATCCCCCAGTATCTGAGAAATAAAATTCTCATTTCTGGGCAGTGCCTTGCACCGGCGCTGCGACGCCGTGCCTTGCCTTTCCTCTCGCGTTGCGGCGCGACTCTCTAGAAGTGAATGGCCGAGCTTGCGCTGCGGCGCCCCTTCTCGTGTTGCGGCACCCCTTCTCGTGCTGCGGCGCCCATTCTCGCGCTGCGGAGCCCCTTCTCGCGCTGCGGCGCCAAGACAAAAACCTAGAAAATTTTTCTAAGTGTTAAGTCAAGTTTGAGATGCTTACTTTACGATCTCATAACTTCTTCGTTATAATTCGGAACGAGATCGTTCCAAAGCCATTCTCTTCCTTATCTTACGTACTTTAATATGCCTTGGACAGAACTTCATTCTGAATCCGTTAACATACCATTCAATTGGCTTAATCTTAACCCTTCGTTCATTTTACGCTTTTAACGTTCTTCGTTCGTTCGTCCGTAATTCGGTCATCCGAACTCGAAATTCGTTCGTTCTTCAGTCCACGATTCACGTTTTATACGTTCTCTTACATTCTTATGAAATCCTAAACGTTCGGGTTCATTTACTAACTTTCAAATTCTCATTTGTCTTTTACAAAAATTTCGTCATAACTTCGTTATAGCTCAATTTAAATCCGTTCTTCATGAACGTTTCTAACGTTTTTACCAAGAAAGAAGCAATTAACTTATACACGATGGTTTTAAACTTGTCCATCAACAATATTTACACTACGATGGTTTTAAATTTGTCCATCAACAACGTTCTACGCGTTCTTCGCGTTTTTTATTTTTAATCGATATTTTGGATTACGATTTCACTTTTTCTAGGAATTTGATATTATAGAACACCATTCCTTACTTAATTCACCTACTCGTTCATAATATTCATTCGGATCGCTCAAAATCCTCACGAATCTTATACTTGCTTAAGAAATTTATAAACTAAATTTCTTATTTCTCATTTCTTATTTTCTCATGATTTCAACCATATGAAATCATTACTAACATCTTTTACTCCTTATTCTCATTAAGTTATGTTTTAAACATATTAAACTTAAAGAAAATAGTAGAAGAAACTAGGGTTCAGATTACCATTTTTTTATTTCTCTTCCGTTAGACAAAGCCAGCAATTTGCGAGCTTTTCTATTTCACGATCACTTTTGATCCGAGCGTTCATGATCATGCTCTTCCTCTCCTCTCCCAACCGAGCTCTCTCTCTCTCTCTCTCTCTCAAGTTCTAGGATTTTCAAAATCCTAGAAAATGAAAGTTAAGCTTTCTATTTATAGAAAACCAAAGCAAGGGCAAAATAGTCATTTCTCCCTTAACCTCCTTACTATTCCAAACTTTGCAACCAAGTTTACTTGGCCACCACCCTTACTTGGTGGCCAAGTGGCTGCCCCTTATGCCCATGGGTCATCCCTATGGGTTGCCCAATGGTTTTTACCCATCCATTTATCCATCGGTTCGATCCGCGGTTTCTTTTCTTGGTTTGGGTCTTAACCCTAATTCTTATTGGGCCTAAATTGGGCTTAACTTCACAAATCATTGGGCTTGACATAATCCAAGTCCAATTGGATTCTACAAAAGTCTATGAACACAAAGTCCATTAAGACTAATCGTATTCTACGCATTCCATTCTCGTATGCTCGTATTCTCTTCGTATATTATTCGTACGATATTCGTATTATACGTCGTACTAATCTTCGTAATATACTCGTATAATAACTTATATCATACTCGTATTTCTCACGCATAATAACCCTAGTTATTATACGTACTCATAACATTCCCGGAACTCACTTTCCCTAACCCTTAGGTTTTGAGTCCGCAGGCGAAAACTTCGTTTTTGCCATAACTGAAATATTATTAAATATTCCATCACGTCTTAAGATTTCACGCAATCAAAAACTTCTTGGAATTTCAAAATAAATCTCCGAGCAGAAACGGGTGAATAGTGCCTATTTCGTCTTTTTTCCCGAAAAATATTTTGTTCCCGGAAAAATTTCATTTTCGTCTTGAAAATTCTTACTCGTTCAGTCTAGCTCGTAGCCAGAATCCTCCCGATTAATAATCAATCTAGGTTATAGAACGATTAATGAACACATAGCACAGAATAGTATTAATAAAAATTCATTTTATTAATAACTAATTCTTTAACATAAATTCTTGACAATCCGATTTTCCGGGTTGTCACATTCTTCCCTCCTTCAAAAAATTTCGTCATCGAAATTTTAGCTTACCCTTCTTCTCAACTTCTCTTCAAAGAAGTTCTTATCTTTCCATCATTCCTAACCTCCATAACCTATCAAGAATCATGAAGCGAAAGGAATAACTAGGAATATAAAGATTCCTTTAAAACATTTCATTCTTTTGCTGAGGGGTCAAATTGACCATGAACTCTTACAAGGTTAAACAGCCTCTCGCCGTAAACCTTTCTTACACGGTAAGTTTACAATCATAAAGAAGGTAAACTACATCTTCCATATGTAGGTGATCAGCCTAACGTATAACCCCATTTCAGGGTATGTTCACCTCAGACTTAGTACCAAAAATTTGGATATTTCTTGAAACATTCGTCTAGTCAACTTGCTTGACATCGACTACTTCTTTAAATTCTTTTCAAAACGTTTCATGACGTCGTGATACCGTACTCTTCACAATACGTTGAGGACTTCGTCAGTTTATGACTTCGTCATTATACATCATACCATAGCAGGTTGTTGATCCTCTGATCAAATTCCATACCAGGTTTAATGGCATTAATAACTCCATCTTTTTACCATCGTTGCATCAAATGCACAGATGATATAAAATTCATTTTGATATTTCAAATCAATTTCTGTCTAGCCGAAACAATTGGCATAGACATAAAAACATAGCTCTTTTAAAATCCATTGGTTCCAAAAAGTTGAACCAATTCTTTTCTTTTTCAAAATGTATAATTCAGCACGATTTGAATAAACTTCGAAATCTAGCATAGCTAGAGGATTTGGAATATCCTATTCTCCATCTTCCTTCATTGTCGTTCTGCGACAATACTTAAACTTCTCTAGCACCTTCAATGCTAAGTCTACTGAAAATACTTCGTTTTCAATCTTAACATTCCTATTTCTTAGTACAGTCCATCAACTTACCACACATTATGGGTTCAGGAACTTTCCACAATAATATGAGTTTAAGAACATCCAGACAGACCTTTGGCGTCCATTCGCTGAAATATTCAAAAACATACCATACTATTATGAGTCACAAACTTACCATAAGTATGAGTTTCAAGACTCGCACCTACCTTAACCTTCTCTATCTATCAAGTATATACATGAGAAAAGATTCACCTTCTCGTCATATACATCTTAATAGCGCGACCAATTCCAATGATTATCACTGTAATAAACTGAGTAGTTGTTACACCAAGCACAAACCTCTGCCCATACAAAGGTTCATACAACTCAGCCATCACATGAGTCCTCAATTGAAATCTTACAACTTCTGACTTCCTCTGTACTTAATACAAATTTTCTTTAATTCGTATAGTAACCTTTACAACTCAATCTAAGTTCTTCTTCCTGTACTAATTCGTAGTACCATTCATTCATAGCATTAGCTATAAATCATTCATCGTTTAACAGCTCATCTGTTACTACGATTTACTATGATCACGTGGTGATCTTCTTATCATTCTCTCTACGATTATAGTCTTAGGTACTCTTACCTAAGATTTATAACCTATCAGCTCTGATACCAACCTGTAACGCCCCGAAATCCGGTCTATTTTCACATCCGGATTCCGTACATCACTATCCCAGTTTCTTCCAAACATACATCATTATATACTAAAATATAATAACATATATTCTAAAATCCCAGGTTCTATAACCACAAACCTATTTTATTACAAATAATGATAATTACATTATTCTTTACATCTTACACGAGTGACTTTCATCCGCCACAAAGGATTCATAACTGTTCATTAAACTAGTTTATAGTTTAATTCTATCATTCTATATTACAAGTCTTCACTCGCTCTTCACGCACATTCATATAATGAATGTCACTTCGTCTGAATACCGCTCAGCTTGATCTTTATGGGATCCTTAAATTCTTTCTAACATCGTTCGCTGAAAATATTTTCATTTAAAGCAAGTGTGAGCATTCAATTGCCCAGCAAGTCATAACAGTTGAACAAACAACTTCAAGAGTGTAAACATTCTTCAGAACTTCAATAACCGAACAAAGGTTATGAAGCAGCTTGAATAATAGGAATAGTCTTGATTCCTATCATTTTAAAACATTAGTCACATGCACTTTGAAATACTTTCATTCTCTACTTTCTTTCATGCACAATCGGTCTGGCTAGAATCAATAGCACACACTTAACAATAACGGTTCATGTATAAACCGAACATACTTGTATTGAACAGTTTGATCACAAAATAGTTCATCTCATAAAAACACCGAAGTGCTCACATTGTGGCTCAAGGCCTCATACATACTACTATCTTGTACAAATATCGCACATTCACACATAGATAGAACCTCTCAAGTTCAACATCTGAGAAGTTTTAGAAACTAGCATTCATTTAAAATATGAATGAAGTTAGGAAACTTGCCTTACGCACAGCTACAGCTTACGCTGAACAGCTTATTCCCAAAACCCTATATAACAAATAAGGAAATAACAAGTACACCAATTAGTCATATACTTGACTTATGCATTGGTTTACTTAACTTTACTTCTTAAGGTTCGCGTTCTTGTAATTTAAGCTTACACGACTAACTTTCATTACCAGATTATGGCTTTATGACATATTGAGACGTCTTACTCAATACGTTCATCATCTTTGATGATTCACATTCTTATCTTCTTCTTATACTTCTCTAGGACTCAGCACACATCGCTTTTCTGCTAGTAGTCCATATGGTACTCTGAGTGGTTTCCCACAAACAACCAACAAACAAGTTCCCGTCTCATCTACACTGCCCACACAGTGAGTTAGATCGGTTGCTAGTTTTGTATATACCTTCGCTCTCTGAAGGAATTGTTTATCCCAGCTCCCATATGTCAACCATCAAAGGTTACGATTGTACTACAACCTAACTTACCTTAACATATCCAAACCATTAAACTATAATGTTCGTTAAGTCAACTTCTTATTCCTTATGACTTTCTGGCAACTAAATGCCATACCTCAGGAATCATTCTTTATCGTCTAAGTCATACAATCTTTTGTATACTCGGAATGATCATTCAATGTCAATACTCTGAGACCATAGCGTTAAACATTTCATATGAACTTATTCATATCTTACAACGTCCGGTTCCCTCAACTCGGAACATTGTCCAAGTTATACTTATTAACTCGGCTTCTTAACGTTATACGTTATTATCTCCAATTTAGTTTCTTCACCGTTCACGGTTAATCAACATTCTTCATTATATTACGGTTAAACCATACATAGGGTGTAGGTTCTGCCCGTTTAACACTCGCTTACACTCAACCCTTACGCTGGTTAAAGTGTTCAACGCTTACTTTTCATTCTATCATTATCACCCGACTTATATTCGGCTTTCAGTAATCTTATTACCGTTCGTTACGGCTCTCTTGATACCATTCGTATTTTACTTACTACCTTCATCAACGTCTATGTCATACAACCATGGTATACTTAGAACGTTCGTCCAACGTGAATACAATTCACAAGGATCGTTTACGTATTCAACGTTTTACTTGTTCGTCTTTTAATCTCTCATTCAACCTTTACTCAAGGTTTCAATTACTTTCATCATTATCCAACCCATGAACCCCATGTTCATTATTCTTTCTTAATGTCGAAGCCATACCGTTCGTTATATGCTAAGACCGATCGTTCATTGTAACTACGTTGCGTTCATAGCGTCTATATGCTTTACATTCATCTCTCAATGCCATGTCATAACATCAAAATGTTATACATTAACATCATCAACCAACGTCTAAGGAATCATAACCATAGCAATCCCTCACGTTCGTTTATCGCGACTACGGTCCCCAGACATCGGTTTCGTAACCCGCATCTACATTCTTTGTCTTTTATTCTCGTTTAATCTTTTCGTTCAACCTTTGCTAAAGGTTTAAAACACTTGAATAAGTGTTACATTACGTGAACTATATGTTCATACTCCTTTCTTGCACATCCCCCAGTATCTGAGAAATAAAATTCTCATTTCTGGGTAGTGCCTTGCACCGGCGCTGCGGCGCCGTGCCTTGCCTTTCCTCTCGCGCTGCGGCGCGACTCTCCAGAAGTGAATGGCCGAGCTTGCACTGCGGCGCCCCTTCTCGCGCTGCGGCGCCCATTCTCACGCTGCAGCGCCCCTTCTCGAGCTACGGTGCCAAGACAAAAACCTAGAAATTTTTTTTTTAAGTGTTAAGTCAAGTTTGAGATGCTTACTTTACGATCTCATAACTTCTTCGTTATAACTCAGAACGAGGTCATTCCAAAGCCATTCTCTTCCTTATCTTACGTACTTTAATATACCTTTGACAGAACTTCATTCTGAATCCGTTAACATGCCATTCAATTGGCTTAATCTTAACCCTTTGTTCATTTTACGCTTTTAACGTTCTTCGTTCGTTCGTAATTCGGTCATCCGAACTCGGAATTCGTTCGTTCTTGAGTCCATGACTCACGCTTTATACGTTCTCTTACATTCTTATGGAACCCTACATTTTCGGGTTCATTTACTAACTTTCAAATTCTCATTCGTCTTTTACAAAAATTTCGCCATAACTTCGTTATAGCTCAATTTAAATCCGTTCTTCATGAACGTTTCTAACGTTCCTAACCAAGCAAGAAGCAATTAACTTATACACGATGGTTTTAAACTTGTCCATCAATAACATTTACACTACGATGGTTTTAAATTTGTCCATCAACAACGTTCTACGCGTTCTTCGTGTGTTCTTCGCGTTCTTCGTTTTTAATCGATATTTTGGATTACGATTTCACTTTTTCTTGGAATTTGATGTTATAGAACAGCATTCCTTACTTAATTCACCTACTCGTTCATAATATTCATTCGGATCGCTTAAAATCCTCACGAATCTTATACTTGCTTAAGAAATTTATAAACTAAATTTCTTATTTCTCATTTCTTATTTTCTCATGATTTCAACCATATGAAATCATTACTAACATCTTTTACTCCTTATTCTCATTAAGTTATGTTTTAAACATATTAAACTTAAAGAAAATAGTAGAAGAAACTAGGGTTCGGATTACCATTTTTTTTATTTCTCTTCCGTTAGACAAAGCCAGCAATTTGCGAGCTTTTCTATTTCACGATCACTTTTGATCCGAGCGTTCATGATCATGCTCTTCCTCTCCTCTCCCAACTGAGCTCTCTCTCTCTCTCTCAAGTTCTAGGATTTTCAAAATCCTAGAAAATGAAAGTTAAGCTTTCTATTTATAGAAAACCAAAGCAAGGGCAAAATAGTCATTTCCCCCCTTAACCTCCTTACTATTCCAAACTTTGCAACCAAGTTTACTTGGCCACCACCCTTACTTGGTGGCCAAGTGGCCGCCCCTTATGCCCATGGGTCATCCCCATGGGTTGGCCCAATGGTTTTTACCCATCCATTTACCCATCGGTTCGATCCGCGGTTTCTTTTCTTGGTTTGGGTCTTAACCCTAATTCTTATTGGGCCTAACTTGGGCTTAACTTCACAAATCATTGGGCTTGACATAATCCAAGTCCAATTGAATTCTACAAAAGTCTATGAACACAAAGTCCAGTAAGACTAATCGTATTCTACGCATTCCATTCTCGTATGCTCGTATTCTCTTCGTATATTGTTCGTACGATATTCGTATTATACGTCGTACTAATCTTCGTAATATACTCGTATAATAACTCGTATCATACTCGTATTTCTCACGCATAATAACCCTAGTTATTATACGTACTCATAACATTCCCGGAACTCACTTTCCCTAACCCTTAGGTTTTGAGTCCGCAGGCGAAAACTTCGTTTTTGCCATAACTGAAATATTATTAAATATTCCATCACGTCTTAAGATTTCACGCAATCAAAAACTTCTCAGAATTTCAAAATAAATCTCCGAGCAGAAACGGGTGAATAGTGCCTATTTCGTATTTTTCCCGAAAAAATATTTTGTTCCTGGAAAAATTTCATTTTCGTCTTGAAAATTCTTACTCGTTCAGTCTAGCTCGTAGCCAGAATCCTCCCGATTAATAATCATTCTAGGTTATAGAACGATTAATGAACACATAGCACAAAATAGTATTAATAAAAATTCATTTTATTAATAACTAATTCTTTAACTTAAATTCTTGACAATTCGATTTTTCGGGTTGTCACATATTCCAACAGTGTTAACGGTAACAACTACGCCGCTATTTATAAAAACTCATACTTGTCGTTTTCTTCATCCGACAGTTATTCTGTTATGGGCCCACAAATGGCTGCGCCATCGTACGAATATTCCTCGACAGCAAGAATATTCTACGACTAAATGAATATTCCCCGACAACAATGAATATTTTATAACCACTTACGTATTTTGTAAACTTTACATATATCACCCTTAACTTTAACTTTTATTAATTTAACCATTTATTAAATAATAATTATAAAAAAATTAAATACTTTTATTTCATAAAATTCGGGATCTTACAAAATTACTTGCAGTGGTGTATGCGTTCGAAAAATTCTGGGCATATTTGATCGGCACAAAGGTAGTAGTTTATACGTATCACTCGGCTATTCGGTACTTAACTTCGAAAAAAGATGCTTAAACCACGCCTTATCAGATGGATTCTCCTTTTACAAGAGTTTGATTTAGAAATTAAGGATAGAAAGGGGACATATAATCAAGTTGCCGATCATTTGTCAAGGCAGGAAAATCAGGGTAAAAAGGAATAAGACAAGTGTGTAATCAATGAGTCATTTTCGAATGATCAACTATTTGGGATAAATGCAGAATTTCCATGGTAGGCGGACTTCGTAAATTATCTAATGAGTAACATTCTTCCTCCTGATCTTACAAGACAACAGAAAAAGAAGTTTCTTCATGACGTCAAGTGGTATATGTGGGACGAGCCTTACTTATTCAAAAAGTGTGCCGACAAGATGATTAGAAGGTGTGTGCCCCACAGTGAAGTGAAGAACATACTGTATAAATGTCACTCATCTGCGTATGGAGGACATTATGGTAGTGAAAGGACATCAACAAAAGTGCTTCAAGCCAGATTTTATTGGCCTACGTTATTTAAAAACGCCCACCAATTTGTTAAAAGCTGTGATAGATGTCAACGAGTGGGCAACATATCGAAAAGGAATGAGATACCACTACAAACAATTTTAGAAGTTGAGATTTTTGGTGTATGGGGCATAGATTTCATGGGGCCATTCCCTTCCTCATTTACCAATCAATAAATTTTGCTTACGGTGGACTATGTAATAAAGTGGGTTGAAGCCATAGCACTTCCGACTAACAATGCCAAAGTGGTTCTCAAATTCTTGCAGAAGAATATTTTCACGAGATTTGGCACGTCGAGAGCTATAATAAGTGACGAAGATAGTCACTTCTGCAACAGATCGTTTACAACTCTCTTGGTGAAGTATGGGGTCAACCATAAGGTAGCTACAGCATATCATCCCCAAATCAATGGGCAAGCTGAGGTTTTGAATAGGGAGGTGAAGAGAATCTTAGAAAAGGTGGTAAATCCGAATAGAAAGGATTGGTCTCTCAGGTTAGACGATGCACTATGGACTTACCGGACTGCATATAAAACATCGATTGGTATGTCACCATACCAATTACTATACGGAAAAGCTTGTCACCTACCTGTCGAGTTACAACATAAAGCCTACTGGGTAATTCAGAAATTAAACTTCGATCAAGCAGCTGCGGGTGAAAAAAGGCTACTCCAGTAAAATGAACTCGATAAATTTTGACTTCAAGCATACGAGAACTCTAAGTTATACAAAGAAAAAGTCAAGAAATGGCACGAAAAGAAAATAGTACAAAGAACGTTCGAGTCAGGGCAATCAGTTCTATTGTTCAACTCAAGATTGAAGTTGTTCCTAGGCAAACTAAAATCGAGGTGGTCGAGACCATTCACCATCAAAAGAGTTTTCTCACATGGCGCCATCGAACTCTACAATAGAAACCCGTTAGAGACTTTCAAAGTAAACGGTCAAAGTTTGAAGCATTATTGGGGTGGTGAATCCAACATGGATGTCATCGCAATCACATTATCCGACGTACCATAAACACGGAGTAGTAAGGCTGAACAACTTAAAGTTAAGCGCTAATTGGGAGGCAACCCAATCATCTTTTTATTTTTCATATGTTTTAGTCATGTTAGTTAAATTATAGTTTAGATTAAGTAGGATACATTAAGTAGTTAATAAAGTTTATTGTTCTTGATAATATATCTACCATGCTAAAAATGCTCAATCTATACTCATATTTATGTTTTATGGTTTGCAGGTACTTAATATACTAATGGTGTGGAATTGCAAGGAAGAAATAAGAAAATCAGAGCCCAATTGCAGTGTGCATGCCCGCCGGGGCAGGTCTCTAATACACTATACCCCCCGCTGGGGCGGGGGTCTCTCCAATCCGAAGTCAGGGAGCATGCCCGCCGGGGCGGGCTTCATAAGCTTGTTACCCCCCGCCGGGGCAGGGGTCCTGAATCCCAACTGACTTTTTGGCAGTTACATGTGCATAACCCACTTCTCCTCCTTATTCCTCCATTATAACTCAAACTCCCATCTATTATACCCTCTCAACCACGGTTTTAGTAATCGTAACTCCATCACCCTCCTCCATTACAAATTCATTATTCCATTACTCCTTACCACAACCATACACCATCTCTATATAAACACACCCTCTCAACCCAAGTTCACCACATCCTTTCATCTCTATCTTCAAAAGCTATGAATTAGGGTATTCATTGAGGTACGCATATAACAATTGAGAGTGAGCACCGTATCATCCATTTCTTCCTTTCCTAGCACCATAGTTGAAGCACAAATAATCAAGTTTGGGGGATAGAACAGAGTGCACACCAAGTGTTCGATAGTTTGTGTGAGTAAAATTTGGGGATAGAATAGTGTGTTAAGGCATCCAAAATTCAATGGCGTCTCAACCCACATCAAAATGACAATGGGGAGAAAGTTCAAGGCCCGCACAACCGACACATACCTTTGATCGCTGTAAATTTAAAAGTGCCACCGCCGCTGACCGCTACGACTACATGGTGACCAAAGCACTTACACCAGAGCGGGGGTTGGCACCAGATCATGTGGATGGGGAGATGATGCATCAAATATATCAAAAAGGGTGGAACAAGTTTATGGAGGAACCCGAGGCAGCCGTTGTCAATGTGGTCAAAGAATTTTATACAAACGCTGAGGACAAGGTCCCTTTTAACGCGTTCGTGCGGGGTAGATTGGTTCCATTCAGTGCTGATGCAATCAACACTTATTATCAGTTACGAGTGCCGAGACATTGTTAGTATGCTCACTTACGTGACAACGATTCGAATTTTGATGCTATTCTGATGGACATGACTAAGCCGGGTACAACATGGATCAAGGGTCGGAAAGGAGGCACAATTTTTCACAGCAAGGATCTCAGCAGGTATAGGAAGATATGGTACGCATTCTTGTGTTTCAAGCTATTTTCGTCCACACACACATCAGGCATGACCAAAGAAAAGGCACTACTTTTATATGCAATTGTACAATATTTTATCATCGACGTTGGGGCCATAATCAATTTTTCCATTCGCTGATGCTTACGAGGAAATTTTTCAAGCGGCTTGCCATACCCATCACTTATTTGTGGGTTGTGTCGCCAAGCGGGACATAGATGGTCCGATGATGAACCCACCCAGATGCCGCTGTAGCTACTAGATTCTAGAATGATTGTACAATATTTGGTGTGGGCCGGAGGTGACTCGCATCTGAGAGGATTAGGCTTTGTATTTCCCCCAATTTCAAAGGATGAAGTTGACGCTAAAGACACCTCGGATGATTCCGAGTTTTAAGAGGATGTGACGATGGGAGAGCAAGGAACAGAGCATGTACCACATTCTGGCGCTATATCTAGCCCTCAGTTTCTTGCATTTCAACGCCAAGTGGATGAGCACAACAAGGAAGTACGCCGAGAGATGCGCCGACTCGCAGCGAGGCAAGACCACGTGTTTGAAGCTATGAATACGTCCTTCGCTTCTTTGAATGCGATGCTCTAGAGCTTCAATCCAACTGCTCAATTCCCATACCAGCAGCCAGCTCCTATGGCAAGGTTCCTACCAAGTGACAATGAAGAAGAAGATCAACCACCACCACCTCAGACTTAGGCGATTACAGGGAAGTCCTCACACATTTTATTACGTTATTCATACAATGAGGACATTGTAGTTATTAAGTTTGGGGGAGTTAGTTTTTATTTTGCATTTCATGTTGCATACATAATATCATTTATTAGAAATTTAGTGAGGTTTGCATTTGTTAATGCACTTTAGTTTTGCATGTTAGTTAGGATTTGTAATGTTGCATTCAGGTAATCATCACTACAAGAAAAAGGCTTAACAGCGACCAATAGTATCAGCGACCGCATGTCCAGTCGCTGATAATACTAATAGCGACCAACATCAGCGACCGTTATTTAATTTAGTCGCTAGTTAATATCAGCGACCGCGTGCGGTCGCTGATCGGTCGCTGAGATGAATTTCCCTCCCAAAAAATTGGTGCCAAAAGTTGGCGCGTTTGTTTTTTGTGACCAATACATATCAGTAACGGCAGGCGGTCGCTAACTTGTCCACGTCATTAAAAACCAGCGACCGCATGTGGTCGCTGGTAGCGGTCGCTGATCGTCTTAAACTTATTCAGACTCAGGCTTTCGTTCTTTCAACAGACGAGAGAAGAAAAGAGGGAGAACAGAATAGGGAGAAGAGGGAGAAGGGGGAGAAGAGAAGAGGGAGGGAGGGTGAAATTGATCGCCGCCGTCGCCGCTCCTCGTCGCCACTGTCCACTGCCATCGCTGCCGCCACAAGTAACTAATTTATTGTGTACTAATTTATTGTCGAGCCGAGAGTTGTTTTAGTATAAAAATTTCTCTTCATACTGTAATGTTTTAGTTCTTGAGTTAATTTAGTACACATACTGAATTAGGATTAAGACATTAGCAGACCTACCCTAGTTCTAATTATCTATTTATTTGATTTATGACTTTGTGTAATTTGTATTCAGATAGTTTCTGTTTGAATGAGCAAAGCAATGTTTTCAATAATTTGGAGGAGAAGTGATTTTAGTATACAAGAGCAGTGTGGGTGTTTTCAGTTAGGAGGTGGCGATAACATTCTGTTTTATTGGGGAAACAGAAAAATCGAGCCTTTTCTTGTGATAATTAAAATGTAGGGGACTAGGCCTTTGTTCATGTACTACGAGATTTAGACTCTATGCAGAAATGCCCAACTAGTTCTGTTTCCATGTTTAGGTATGGCGGAGATGTAGCATGTAGAAATGCCCAACTAGTTAGTGGCTTTGCAAGTGAAAATGGTTTATTGAATTTGTTGCAGTCAATAGTACTAAGTCAAAAAATTAATGAGCCCAGTTCATTATCGATATGACCTTGCTTGCCACCAAAAATGTAAAACAATCAATCAACCACATTTAGAGATAAAATTGGTTTAAAATTTTAAGGTTGCCTACTATTTGACTTAGAAACATTTATTAGCATTACAAAAACTAGGCAAGATCATAAACATGTGTCATTTACAAACAATAGGTATAAGCTATACTCTTTACTAAAAATATCTAGTAAAATAACTATCATATACAAAATGATCGAGGTGCAACAAATGAACCATATCTATTTTTGAAAAGGTACCTTCAAGCAACAAATTGAAGCTTTACCATCCAAACAAAAACCCATATTCAAATATGATTAAATATGATGGTGGTAATATAATAAAATTAAAATATAATATCATATAAATATAATATAAATTAAAATATAATATCACATTAAATATAATACCATTATATATATAATTAAATTAAAATAAAATATAACTAAATAACATTTACTTAGTTCCATTACTAAATATAATAAAAATAATAGAATATACTGTTGTATCCAAGCTATCCAAGCAATTAAGACACTCTGAAGATTGTAGTTCATTCTTTAGATCTATCCATTAGGAAGTTTTCCATTGCTAAAATAAACTAACTTCAATTTCGTTAGATATTCACTGCTAAAATAAACTAAGTAACACGTGCTTAGTTTCTCAACGAACCCATACAGATATTAATGAACAAAAGCAATATCATACTCTAAAGTTAAAGAACTAAGAGACTAGTGCTCTAATCAGAAGTAAGTTAATTATTTAGCTCATGTGTAAAGTAAAGATAGAAGCTTGCAAAAATGAAAGTGCGAGTTTTTGGAACTCTGAATTTGTAGTATACTCCTGAACTTTTTACTGCTTTAATTTGCATTCAATTGTTATTGTGTTAGTCTTATTATATTGGGAATTTGTATATTTCTCTTGGTTTGTATCTTGGGTGCCTAGAAATGACTATATATACATGCCGTCGTGCATGTGGCTAGTCCATATTATAGGGGAGACTCTGGCGAATTTTTTTTATTGGTTGTATAGGAGTCTCAGTCTCAAGGTCAACATATCCATTGGCTGGATGTGTACGTGGCCACCCGTGATGGTCTGCCTGAGGCTATCCAGATAGTGGTAATAAATTTTAACAACTTGATCTTTAATTAATGCTTACAGAATTAATTTATTTTTAACTATTTAATTGTTAACATGATGACAGGACACTTATAAGCGTTTATTGAATGAGCGCTATCCTGAAGGCACTCCACGTCCGTCTATCGATCAAGAGTTGTGGGAGAGGGCGTCTGTTGTGAAGAAGAACTACATTAAAGGTCAAGGACAACGACGACGCCCATCCTTCAGTGGCTCAGGCTGCTCTTCTACCCAGTCTACACAGTCATCGAGCCATCCAGCTGTTCATACTCCGGCTGACTGTGTGAGAGCTATCTGTCAAGATCGAGATCTTCTGAAGATACTAGGCGGACATCTGGGGGGTCTGAGTGCTGAGGAGTTAGTTGAAGCAGTAGCGGCAGCAGCAGCATCACAACACGGGGATGACTACGAGGTATAAAATCAATTTGTTGTATATTGTCGTAATATACCAATATTAACATAATTAGTATATATTTGTAACTTGTTTTATTATTTTGTTAATTATAGGGTGATCAAGGAGGCGGTGATGCTTGACGTACCCGCTTTAGATTAGTTTTATAGTTATAGTATAAGTTTGTACTTGTATATTCATTTTAGGATGTTTGTATGTTACTTAAACAAGTTTTGAAATGTTATTATATTTATTCAAAATCATATTGGTTTTGAATGGTTTATATACTAGTTGGTGTATGTGTTGGTGGATGATGGATGTTTATATTGTTATGTATGTTGTTGTTGGGTATGTGTGTTGGGATAAAACAGGTACAAAATAGGTACAGGTTTTTGGGATTTCTGCAAAACAGTAAAATTCTATTTTTTTATTTTTCCATATCAGCGACCGCATGCGGTCGCTGATAGGTAAATAGCGACGGATAACTATTTGTGTATACCAGCGATTGGATGCGGTCGCTGATACCGGTCGCTGACACGTGGAACACGTCAGCGTTGGCCCTGGACCATGTTGACTCAGCTTAGCGACCGTATTTATCATTACGGTCGCTTATAGTGGTCGCAGATATATCGGTCGCTAATAGTGGTCGCGGATGTGCATCTCAGCGACCAGATTTTGTGCGACGCCTTTCAGCGACTGCATGCGGTCGCTGATGGTTATCTGCGACAGTATGCGGTCGCTGATAGGCGGTCGCTGATAAAGCTTTTTCTTGTAGTGCATATAGTTGCATAATAGCTTATGTAATTTTGTTATTCTGCATTTTGTTATGTAATAAAAAAAATTAGTTAGAATTTTATGTTTTGCATATGTCCAACAGTTGTGGTAGTCGTGTTTATGTTGGCTAATGATGACATTGGGATTAAGTAAACAAATACAGTACCCAGTATTTGAACTGTGATGTAATTTTGAGTTATGAATTGAATCTTGAGCATGTTTGAAATTGATATAAAAACGGTAGCGCGTTAATAACATCTGTGTTGATTGAGTAGTTTAAATTAATACATAAATAGTTTCTAAAGGATAATGCTAGTGTAAATCATAGAATGACAAGAATAGGCAGTAAAAACAAGGAATTAGGCAAGAACCTAAGTTTGGGGGAATATTTGGGGTATATAAGCTATCTAACAAAAAGTATGAATAAGCACAGTGGCGTGCTTGTCTAGTTTTGTGGCCTTTGTTACTTGAGTAAGTAAGCTTGAGGGGATTGTCTTTACACCTAGTGCCCTAAGGTCTTAATGGTCTTGGAGGCGTTGGTCAAAAGCTCGTTAAGGTAGCATTGAAAAGCCTAAGGGAAGAAGACATTACATAGCCATGTGTGTGTGTGTGTGTGTGTGTGTGTGTGTATATATATATATATATATATATATATATATATATATATATATATATATATATATATATAAATTAATAAAACAGGAAATAAAAGCAAAAAGCCCCGTGTATGGAAAATAAAAGTATTAGTATCCTATGTTGACTCTCGATCTTGGTAAATGTTTGATTTTAGTTAGAACTCGTCTATTTTTAAAATTTTTGAGTTTATTATGTATGATTTCTAATAAGAGATTGGTTATGTATTGAATTTGGATTATTATCAGTTAGCATAGATGTTGATCACACACACACTATATCAGTAATGATAGTCTAAGATTCGAGGATTGATAAGAAGTTATTGACTGGTTTTAATATGAAGTGTTGTAGTGTTTGCTTGATTTTTTTGAGGTCGAAGGAATAAGTTTTGAGTTTATGATATTGTTGGATTTGTAGTCATTTAGTTAGATACATTACATCTCATTGCATTGCATTGCATAGCATGTAGTTTATTTTGTGCTCGAGGACTAGCACAGTTTAAGTTTGGGGGATTTTGATAAGTAGATTTTATATCCACGAATCGGGTTCTAATTCAAGCCTATTCGTTGTTAAACCTTGATTTCATGTTTAGTTTTACTTGTTTATTGTTGTTTTATGTGTAGGGTGGTTGGTGTGAAAATTGGATGAAAAAGGGAAGGCATTGGAGCATAATTGGAGCAAGTATAGAGTTTCACCAAAGTCAGAAATTAGAAGGCTAGCCCGCCGGGGCGGGCCTATTTAACCCTTATACCCCCGCCGGGGCGGGGGGTCTTCATGTCTGGAAGCAGTAGTCTAGCTAGTGTATGGACTCTAAATGACATGGGACTTCGACCAAAACTCGTGTGTTGGTATATATATCGAGTAACGAGCAATGAAATCAGGATGATGCAAAGCAATTAACAGAGATTAAGGACAGAATTGGATAGCTAGCTTTGGAGTGAAGATTTTGAAGAACGATCATATCGATTGCGAATTAAGGCTAAAGTGAAGGGTGTTTTGCGTTATTCTTCTCCTTTAGTTTATATTTATTATTGAAAAGATGTTATCTTTGATTTATTCGGTTATTATTTCATCCATGATGAACTAATTTCTTTTTAGGCTTAAAATGGATCTTTAAGTGGAACGATGATTATGTAATTTTTGATTTCAGTTTAATAAGATATTATCCGATTTATCTATATTAATTTGAGCTTGAATTTATGAATTTCTTGATCAACAATTCTTTGTGGACTTGAATGAACTCGAGAGATGAAATAAGAGTCTAGGCATAGTTAATATAGCATGTGTTCTTGAATTTTGTGAATGAATAGAATCTTAATGAATGTTAGGGTAGAGATATGCTTGACATCACATGTAATCCGAT
Organism: Panax notoginseng; assembly: GCA_016801055.1. NCBI lineage: Eukaryota > Viridiplantae > Streptophyta > Magnoliopsida > Apiales > Araliaceae > Panax > Panax notoginseng. Next base: position 233,598,533 of record CM029013.1, on the reverse strand, counting down.
AAAGAACTTGAACTTAAACCTTCTTTGATTGTAATTCACATAGAGATATAGTGAGTTAGTTGATTAAGGTGTTTAACTTGATTCTATCTTAATTGTGGATTGAAGTTAATACAATATTAGTACATCGAGAAGTGGCTAGTACTACATACGTGTTCTTGATTAATAAATTGGGATAATGAATTAAACTGGAATAAATGTGTAATAATTAGAGTGATGCTTAAAGTGAATTCGAAAGCCTAATTCTCCATTATTTATTTGAAAATTCAATTTTTAGAATTTATTGATTGTTTGGTGATTTTAAGCTTTTTAATACTTTTAGTTACAAATTGGAATTTGATTAGTTTAGTAAAATTAGGATTAATAGGAAATTGGTAATTGTGAGAGTTAATTTCTTACTAAGTCTTTGAGGGAACGATACTTTACTTACTATTATATTACTTGTTGACCACGTATACTTGGGTGTTGTGCGTAATTAGATTTTACCAAACAATGAGACCCTTCTGGAATTGTTCAGGAAGGGTGTCGCCAGGGTCGCTGCGCCAAATGTTATTTCTGAAACTGCCCTGGGGCAGCGCAGCTGTTCTGCTCCCATAGTTCCGCACAGCGCAGCTACGCCGTGCTCCAGTACCTGGTGTTGGTGTTTTTTGCTATAATATGATAAGCTTTAGCATGTTGGTAGAACTTAGTTATGCATGAAAACAAATTTAACATGTGTTCTAGAGTTCACTTGCATATATGAGTTGCGTGGTTTACATTAATGTACATTTTCTAAAAGAAAATTTATATTTTGAAAGCAAACTTTAACGAAGCTTGTGTACCTTAGATTATGATCTTGATAGCATGTATACGAAGTCTAACTATGCATGATATAAGATTCAAAGTTGTTTCATGTGTTAGATTTCTTTGATTGGGTTTATAAAATGATTTCAAAGGCAAACTCGGATATTTTTGCAAACTAAGTTTTATAGACATGGAGTGGTTATACTTTGACCTTATAAGCATATGTAGAAACATATACAAATGAGTATGACATATAGTCTAGAGTTTCCTTTACATAACATGAGTGGCTCTACTTGCTTTAATGTATGTTTTCTAAGGAAAACTTGAAGATTTTGAAAACAAACCTTGACGAACTTTGAGTCATTTAAGTTTTGACCTATAGCATATATATATGGTTGATTCATGCGAGCATGAAATGTGATTTTAAGTTGCCTTGCATATAATAGCTTGCATAGCTTGGATAATACATATTTTCAAAGAGAAATTCAAGTTTTGGAAACTAATATTCATGAGCATTGTGTTGCTTACATTCTAAACTTGTAAGAATTTCATGCTACTACCCCTTATGTCAATTAACATGGCCGATAAGTGCAGTCACCTAGTTTGACAAAATAAAAGTCATTCAAGCATGTTTTAAAGTAAATTTTTAAGTGATAAACTATGCTAGTCATATGTAAATAAGATGAATGTATGTGAGCATGCGTATTGAAAGTTGTTTAATATCGTTATTGGTTACATAGTTAGACCCTTATTGCATGAACTCGCTTAGCCATGAAATAAATGGTAATAAGTCTATAAAGTATGAAGATAGCTTAAAGTAAACACAAGAGGCACCAAACTTGGACAAAGACCTCTTAAAGTGTGTATGTGTTACGTGTTAGCATGCTAAGAAATGAGGTGTGAATTAGAAAATAAAAATGTTAATCTGGTCTGGCCAGGGGACGGCGCAGCTGCGCCCATCCTAGTCCAAACTACAGCATAGTTGCGCTGTAGGGCAGTTTTGTCTAACTATTTTAATGGTAATCTAAACCTTAAAACATGTGTGTATGAATGTCTTAAGCTATAATTCTTAACTTAAGTAATGTTTTAAGTATACAAGCATGTAATGGTTATATAAAACCCAGATTTGTTAAGTTTTATTAAGATTTGCAAAATGAAAGAACAATGTGGATCATTTATCTATGAGTTGTAAATGTGTATCAAACACATAGCTAGTCAAGTGTGTGATAAATTTATATGAATGTTGATGTCAAGTATGTGTGACTAAGGTATAAATATACACACATAGTTATCCTAAGAGTATGATAAGAAAGTGAAACGAAGGTTTTAAGAACTGAGTTAAAAAACAATGTAACAATTATTATTACATTGAGAATGTAAGGAAAAATGTATAACTAATGGGTATGAATCCATGATTATAAAATTGTGTAGGAATTGACAAAGTGTAGATAGCTATAAACAGTTAAGTTGTAGTTGATAGTCTACGAGCCAGGAAAGTTTTTCAGTTCCTGTTTGTTATATGAATTTGATAACTGTTGGCTGAATTATATTTTTCCATGAAAATGTTGAGTTATATATATGAAATGCATATGAGATATGTATGAAACTTGAAAGTCAATCTATGATTATATGTTTAAGAAGTTAATCTCTATAATAGCTATGTGAGAAGCAACATGCATATTGTATTTAAATGGTTATGATTTTATAAAATGCACATGATATTATATGTTATGTGATGCATGAAATCTGTTAGAATGGATGGGTTGTCGAGCTCACCCTTGCAAATAACCACTTTTACAGGTTAAGGACTTACGATAAAGTTACAAGCTACTTGATTGATAGAGTTTAATAGTATCACAAAAAGATTGATTTGTTTACCTGAAGTTATGATTTTGAACCATGTTTTTGATGATGTACTTGATAGTTGTTGAACTCTTGTAGAGTTATAAAGTCATACTATTAAATATATAAAGAACATCGAATTGAGATGTAAATTCTATAATGTAACTCTGATGAATTGAAGCATAGAATAAATTTGATTCAAAGAAATATAAATGATGAAGGTTGTGATTCAGGGAAATGAATAAAGAATTCAAAAAAGTTTTAATTATTCTGCATCTTATTAAGTATAACATCGAATATGATGTAAAGACAAGAATGGTTAACGACCAAGATTGGGAATTGATTAATGAAGGTTTTGGGATCAATTCATAGATCCTAGAAATAGAAAGGAATTAATATATTAATTATTATCAAAGTTAAGTGGTATTCATTAAATTATGAATGGAAGTTGTTAATAGTTAGACGAAGATAGTATCGTGACGCACCAGGTCCGAGGTAACGGATACCCAAATTTGGTGGCGTTACAGTTGGTGCCAAGGGAGTCATCTTTGCTGGTCACAGTTGTTGGTTATGCCGCTGGGTTTAAGGAGGAGAGGTTATCGGATGATGAGGATGAGATAGAGATGGATGAGGAGGATCCTGTGGAGCTACCACAGACAGATGAGGAGGAGGAAGAAGAAGAGTTTCCACTGAACTTTATTGCAGCTCAGATGTAAAATGAGGTGTATGGCCGCAACATTGAGCTGTAGGATAGAGTAAGAGAGTTAGAGGAGCTGACAGATGAACGTCAGACCGCAATGGCATAGAAGGATGAAAAGATCCGGTATCTTTACGAACATCTCAGTAATGTGGAATGGAAGCTGGTTCACACAGAGAGTGACAAAGAGCAGTTGTTGGCAGAGGTTACAAAGCTGAAAGATGATTTGAAAGAAAAATCCGTCAAGCGAGTAAGAGCTGAAGATACTTACTAGAAGGCTTCCCAGCGTACAGATGTAGCTGAGGAAGAGGTGCAGGCAAAGAAGGCCAAGATGGGAGAGATGGATTATGTCTTCCATACTGCGATGAACAGAGCTCAAGACCGAGTCATCTACTATCCGACTCAGTTCGAGGAATTGCCATAGTATATGTTAGATCGTAGAACGATGTTTCGTATCATGGAAGAGGAGCGCAGTAAGGCTGTGCAACGTCTTACCTTGATAGAAAGTGTAAATATTATGTGAATAATTATAGAAGAAGTTAGATGTGACTAATGGGATATGATGATTGTATCCTGAAACTTTACCAGTTTAGGAAGGTTGATGTGAATAACATTAATGCTATCTTTTTCATGTTTTTAATAGATTATGAATGAATAAAATGTCAATATTTATTCAAGATGTTATGTGTTACGTGTTGATTTTAAAATGTGCAAGTTAAGTAGAAAATACTTAATAAATTAAGTAACGATCTAGTAAATATATATTTTAAACAGAAAATGCCTCCAAAAATACGTTAACCATGACAACAAACCCCTGAGGAGTCTACCAATAATAACAACGCCAATGCTAACCCAATTCAGCAGTTGATGACTTTACTGACTGGAGCAATACAAAATCAACCGCAAAATTAAGATGTGACCTTTAAAGATTTAAAAGCGGTTGGACTGCCAGAATTTCGTGGGTCCATGAATCCAGTGGAGGCACAAACCTGGATCATGAAATAGAGAAGGCATTCGACGTTGCTAGAGTCAGTGACGACCAAAAGACTGCTTTCGCAATGTTCATGCTGAAGGCGAAAGCCAGCTACTGGTGGTAGGCGAATTAAACACGAGGTGGACAGGGAGTGATGCCATGGAACAAATTCATGGAAATATTTTTTGAGACCTATTTTATAGAGAGATCACAGAATCAGATGGAGGTCCAGTTTTTAGAACTGAAGCAGGGTGCAATGACGGTGTCAGAATATGCGGCAAAATTCAATGAGCTGGCGAGGTTTGCGACGTATCAGGTTAATACATATGAACGCAAGGTAAGAAGATTTGAATAGGGACTGAAACCTTGGTTGTACAGCAGAGTCTCGATGTTTCAATTGAAAACATTTGCAGCAGTACTTGAAAAGGCGATCATCGCTGAAGGTGGAAGCGATGCTTTAAAGAAATACAATCAGGAATAGAAGAAGAGGAAGAATGAGAATGAAAACAAAGTTGGTGGTAGCAGTAGTGAGAACAGTAACTAGAAGAGGAAGTGGAATAAGAGTGTAGGTGTTGGAAGTCAGTAGAGTAGCCAGCAGAAGAGGAAATTTGAAATGTGTGCTACATATGGGAAGAATCACACTGGCGTGTACCTGAGGGGTAAGCGGGTGTGCTTTAACTGTGGTAAGAAGGGCTATATTGCTCTGAATTTCCCTAATTTGAAGAAATGTGCTTGCTTCAATTGTCGATCGAAGGATCATTTAGCTCGCAAGTGTCTTAAGAAGGCAGCTGGAGGTATAAGTGGAAACAAGGGAGGTGGCAGTGGAGGTACTTTGACAATTGTTGGACCAACGTCGTCGAACAGACCCACAACCAGAACCTTCAACATGACCGTTCAGGATGATGTGCAGTCAAAAGATGTGGTGTCAGGTATCATTCCAATCAATGATATAAATGCATACGTATTATTTGATTCGGGTGCTACTTGCTCATTTATATCTGATGATTTTGCCAAGAATTTGGGTCTGCCTAGTGAAGAGTTAAATTTCCCTTTGAATATAGAAATTGTGATTAGGGAAGTGATTCCTGTTAAGTACGTATATAAGAATTGTAGGGTGAATAATAAAGGAAACGTAATGAAAGTAGATTTAATCCAGATTAAACTTGGGGAATTTGATGTTATAGTAGGGATGGATTGGTTATTCAATTATGAAGCGATAATTGATTGCCAAAAGAAATGTGTAAACCTTATGACTTCGTCAAAGGTAGTTTTCTATGGTAGTAAGTCGCATAGACAAACGAGTTGTTTGACGATGATGCAAGCCAAAAAGTTATTAAGACAAGGTTGTGTATGATATTTAGCCTACATAGTGGATACTCAGAAGAAGGGTGTGAAACTGGATGAGATATCAGTTGTTAGGGATTTTGTAGATGTGTTTCTAGATGATTTTCCAGGACTTTCGCCAGATAGGGAAATTGAGTTCGTTATCGACTTAGCACCAGGGACTACTCCGATATTGAAATCCCCGTACAGAATGGCCCCGGTGGAGATGGAAGAATTGATGTTACAACTGCAAGAGCTACTAGACAAGAAATACATTCAGCCGAGTGTATCGCTATGGGGAGCACCTGTGTTATTCGTGAAGAAGAAGGATGGGTCAATGCGTCTTTGCATTGATTATAGGGAGTTAAAAAAAGTCACTATTAAGAATAAGTATCCATTGCCAAGAATAGATGATTTATTTGATCAGCTAAAAGGAGCTAGATACTTCTCGAAGATAGACCTGAGAAGTGGGTATCATCAGCTAAAGGTAAGGAAAAAGGATGTACCACAAACAACATTCAGAACTCGGTATTGACATTACGAGTTTCCAGTAATGTCTTTTGGTTTAACCAATGCCCCGCAACATTCATGGATTTGATGAACAGGGTGTGCCATTCTTAGATAAATTTGTGGTGGTGTTCATAGATGATATTCTGGTGTACTCCAAAACTCAAGAGGAACACGTAGAAAATTTACGTTTGACGTTGGAGACGCTAAGAAGAGAAAAGTTGTACGCTAAGTTTTCTAAGTGTGAATTCTGGCTAGAACGCGTGCAATTTCTTGGGTATGCGATTGACGAAAATGAAATTTCGGGAGATCCATCAAAGGTTGAAGCTGTAATGAATTGGGAAAAGTGGAAGACACCATCAGAAATGAGGAGTTTCTTAGGATTGGCAGGTTACTACAGACGCTGTATTCAATACTTTTCCAAAATTGCCACTCCGTTAATGAATTTGACAAGGAAAGCAATAAAGTTCGTTTGGACGAAGAAGTGCAAAGAGAGTTTTTAGGAATTGAAAAATAAGCTAAGCATGACACCTGTGTTGTCATTACCGGATAATACAGGAAACTTTTTGGTGTATAGTGGCGCATCACATAAAGGACTAGGATGTGTGCTTATGTAAAATGGAAAAGTCATTGTGTATGCCTCAAGGAAACCGAAAGACTATAAGAAAGGATACCCGACTCATGATTTGGAATTGGTTGCGGTGGTGTTTGCTCTGAAGATATGGAGACACTATCTCTATGGGGAGAAGTGTGAGATATATATGGACCATAGGAGTCTGAAATATATTTTCACACAGAAGAATCTTAACATGCGTTAGAGAATATGGTTGGAACTGATAAAAGATTATGATTGTGAAATCTTTTACGATCTGGGTAAAGCAAATGTGGTTGCTGATGCCTTAAGTAGAAAGGGTCGGGAGAAGTTAATATTGTTAACTGCTCAGGAGGAGCTAATTTCAACAATGGCAAAACTAGAGTTGTAAGTGATATATCCGAAGGAATCAGATCCAGATGAAGGCTAGTTTAACTTTGGTGGAAAAGGTAAAGACACCCAACTTCAAGACGAAGGATGCGAGAAAATCAGGGAAAGAGTGTCTGAAGGTAGTGAGTTAAAATTCAAGATCGATATCAAAGGGTTACTAAGATTCGAGGGAAAAATCTAGGTTCCGCCAGTACTCAAGATTAAAGACAAAATTTTGACCGAATCTCATAATTCAAGATATTCAATTCACCCGAGCAGTACGAAGATGTACCAGGATCTACAACAGCATTTCTAGTGGCCGAATATGAAAAGAGATGTTGCTGAGTGTGTTGCAAAATGTTTGACATGCCAAAAAGTCAAAGACGAGCATCAGAGACCATGTGGATTGTTGCATCCATTGGAAATACAGGAATGGAAGTGGGAACATATCACAATGGATTTCTTGGTAGGTCTTCCGACTACACAGAAAGGCTATGATGTAATTTGGGTAGTAGTGGATAAACTGACGTAATCAACGCACTTTTTTCTAATCAAGGTTAGATTCAATCTATATCAATTGGCAAAGTTATTTGTCAAGGAGATCGTTTCGAGGCATGGGGTTCCATTATCAATTGTGTCAGACAGAGACCCACGATTCACGTCAAACTTTTGGAAGAGACTACAGGAATGCATGGAAACATAGTTGAGAATTAGTACGACATACCATCCTCAAACGGACGGCCAAAGCGAACGAACAATTCAGGCATTGGAAGATATGTTGAGAGCGTGCATTATGGATTTTAAAGGAAATTGGGATGGTCATTTACCATTGGCAAAATTTTCCTACAATAACAGTTACCACGCTAGTATAGCAAGCCGCCTTATGAACCGATGTACGGTAGAAAGTGCATAACTCCACAATGCTGGGATGAAGTTGGTGAACGTCAACTGCTAGGACCGGAACTAGTACAGAAGACCGCTGAAATTATTAAAATCATAATGGCAAGATTGATAGCTGCTCAAGACAGACAAAAGAAGTATGTTAATCAACATCGACAGAATCGAGAATTTGATGTCGAAAGTTTCGTTTTCCTAAAAGTTTCTACATGGAAGCGGAAAATCCGATTTAGTAAGAAAGGGAAGCTAAGCCCAAGGTTTATTGGGTCCTTTGAGGTGCTGCGAGGAGTTGGTGAAGTGGCTTATGAGGTAGCTCTACCTCCAGAACTGGAACATGTTCACAATGTCTTCCATGTTTCAGTGCCGAGGAAGTTATGTGGGAACTCGAAAATAAAATGATGAAAAGCTATCCTGAGTTATTTGTTTGATCTGTGTCTTTGATTCTGGGGACATAATCCTTCTAAGGAGGGAAGAATGTGACGAATGAATTGATTGAGCTGTGATTCTGGGGACAGAATCCTTGTAAGGAGGGAAGGATGTAACGATAGACAATTTTTATATGTAGTTTAAAATATTTATTGAATTAAATAAATATTTTAGTTGATGTGATTATTGGTTAAATAAATATTTGATTGATTTATTTATTTATTAGTTAAATAAATAATTCATGAGTTATTGTGAATTAACTTAATTAAGTGTAATATATTACTTAAGTTGATATTTGGTAATTTTGTGTTTTGAAGTAGTTAATTAAATTAAATGAATTGTTTAATAATTATAATGGTATTCTAATTTAATTTAATAATTAAATTAGAGATTTAATATTTTATTAAATAAAATTATAATTTATAATAAAAAAAATTATAATTTTGTAGCAATTTGATTGTGTAGTATTTTGATTTAATAAGTTGATGATTACTTTAATTCAATTTGAATATTAGAATTTAATTAAATAAAGTGTGACAAGTAAACTATATGGTAAATGAATTATTAAAATAAAATAAGAGGACTTTAATTTAGTTTTAACCAACAAAGGCTTAAGGATTTTAAAATTTTATTTTAATCTAGTTTTTCCAAACAAACTGTAGACACTCAAAATTTTGCATTCCTGTTACTAACCATGCATGAGGGCAGAATCATCTTTTATCTTCCAGAGATAACTCTGGAAGTCAAAATCATCAAATCATACCCCGGAGACAACCCCGGGAGATCAAATCCAACCCCGGAGACAATACCATGAGATTAAATCTAACTCTGGAGACAACCTCGGGAGATCAAGTCTAACCTCGGAGACAACCTTGGGAGATCCAATCCAAGCCCCGACGACAACCCCGGGAGATCAAATCCAACCCTGACGGCAACCTTGGGAGATCAAGTCAAACCCCGGGAGATCAAATCCAACCCCAAAGATAACCCCGGGAGATCAAGTCCAAGCCCCGGAGACAACCACGGGAGATCAAATCCAAGCCCCGGTTACAACCCCGGGAGATCAAGCTAAAACCCTGAAGATAACCTCAGAAAATCAAACCAACCTCAGAGACAACCCTGAGGACTGTCAGGAGTCAACAGCAGTTCAATCTCGGAGATGACCCTGAGAAAATACAGCTACAATCGCATCAAACTCGAAACCAACCCGGGAGGGGAAAAATAGTAATTTTGCCAACTCAACATCAATTCAACCCAAATTAATGCAAAAGAAGTCATGCCGAACCATAACATCAATCCCGAGTGAAAACATCACAAGATAGCTCAACAGATGGATTACGAAGACTCAAAGATCTGGTCATGGACCCCATCTTCACGAATTCGGAAAATGTCAAATTCCATGTCATTGTGTAGCTCTTGTCAAGGGCTTTTCGAAAAAGTATAGCACGTCTCCATTGGATTCTCGAATTAAAAGTTATGAAAGTTTGAGCAGACAACGTGTTGGCACGAGTGCACGTACTTCGAGACAGGGACCCACGGGGCCCGGGTTCACCCGGGTAGCTGCAGGTAGACCCGCGGCCACTTTGGTCTATAAATAGACCCCCCCATAAGCCAAAAAGAAAGAAAAGAAGAAAAAGAGAGTAAACTCTATCCATTTCAGCTCTTAACCTCTTCTATAGTGTTCCAAACGTCAATATTCTTCTTTATAAACACTTGTATACATATATTACACAACATATCAAATTTTAACTGGTGGAAACCGAGTTTTCAAGCTCCAAAACCGGTCTGAAGCCTTCTGTACAACACACTGTAAGATTTTTTTTCATATTTGAAGCTTTCTATCACTTTCATCTATATATATATATATATATATATATATATATATATATATATATATATATATATATTAACTGTTTACTACGTTTAAATATCTATTTTAACTGCTCGTTCAATGAAAATCCATAATATCTAAATTTGTGGACTAGATTTATCTAAATCTAGCCATATCAAACATTTAACCAGTTCAAAAGTTGAAAAACTGGAACCGTTGAGCTAGAATGGCTAAGATTTATTTAAATCTAGTTTTCTTTCTAGTTTTTTGTAAATATTAAACAATCATGTGAGCTTAGGAGCCACGGGATCTAAGATCCAACTAACAGATCTAGATCTGGTTCCCATGATGAATCTGTTTCAGTTGTACAGCCAGCTTGTAAATTATGTGTGGTGTTTGGACATCCTTCGATGGCTTTCATTCCCACAGGATCCTAAAAATTATATGTATATTATTTTTTTGAAGATGCTTCGCATCTCAAAAATAAAATCAAATCAAGTCGAATACGGAATAAAATGGAAGTATTAAAGGCCTCAATTATTATGTGAGCATAAAGGTTTGAAAACCTACTTTCAAAACACCATTGCTGTATCTTGCTTAAAATTGAACTTTTATACAAATCAAACCCTTTGTATATAGGTGCAAATGAGGCATAACATTACTTCCAAATAAATGTACTTAGGCCCAATTAATCACACACACACACACACACACACACACTTTAGATAAATCAAGGAATTGAAAAGACGTGGTAACTGTGTTTTCACGGAAGTCGGGGGGTTCCTAACACCTTACCTCCGCTTAATCAATCCCCCGAACTCTATGAATTTCGGTTTCCATGGCCTGTTAAATAGAGTCTAACAATTGGGCCTTCATGTAAAGCTTTACAAAATTCAGTTGAGTTGGTACAACCATTTCAAAACTACCAACTGGGAACTCTGAATTTTCAAATCATCGATATTTTATGTCGAACTCTTTTCAAACTCGTCATTTCAAACAAAAGTCAAAACATAGAGAACATAAAGGGTAAAAAGAGGAATTCCAAAGAAAAGAGAAAATTTTTCTCGGCGTCGACATGTGGCGACTCTGTTGGGGACAGTAGAGGGCTTAAGCCGCATTTCAAACTTTTCAAAAAGACTCTTTGTGACGCCCCCAAAAATAGGTATACATCACCCATCTTGAGTCGCCAGATACATGGTACAGAATTCAAATACAACTTAATAATACAACAGTCGTGTAAAATACAACAAAACATATGTTGTGATTTTTAATACAAATATTGTCGTGTAGAAAGTATCCACACTCAATGGAGTACTCATTACATTTATTGTCACACTATTTAACAGAATAGTGAGGACTACTAAAACTATCATCTGGTCCATCACTCTGTTCCCCGACTCGTCCCAGCTATATTCTCATTTCCTGAAGAGAACAGTGAAAGAAAGGGTGAGCTCAACTAGCCTAGTAAGAAATATTATGAATAAGATAATGCAGAATAAATTATCATTAGTCTTCAACAATGTTAAACTGATAAAATACAATAGACATCAAGTTTAACTGCAGCGGAACAAGAAATCCATTAAAAGAGTCAAGTAGAGAATAAAATCTACTATCTTTTATGATTTAAAAGGTTTTTCATGACTTTTATCGCTGAGACTCAGCTCAATAAATAATCCACATCATTAAATCATCCCTGCACTACAGGCCAAGAATATTCTTTAGTATCACGACCACGAATTATCCATACACCACGGCTAAAGATAATCATGTTTTCATCAACGGTGCCAAAGAGAATCCATAGCCATAATCATACCAAAAACTATCCATCAATGCACTACGGGCCAATGGGAACTTTTTCCACATCATTTGTAACATTACGGTCATGATTACAACGAATAATCCCTGGTCATAATCATACCAAGTCCATCTATGCACTACAGGCCATAGATGACTTTCAACAAAATATAAACATGAGGATGATGACAATGATATAAGAATTCAATAAAACAAATTCAAGAATTAATTTATCTAGGAACTGATAACGTCTAAATTGTCAACATGATACTGCTTTGTAGAGTAAAATTCAAGAATGCTCAGAAGAATATTTCCATGAAAAGATACTGGATGAAGCGCAAATATCAAGGATACTCCACTAATTTCATGGAGTATAGAAGTTAAAGTTTTAACCAACTGAGTATAATAAAGAATGGAATAACAAAAGAAATCACCATGCATGCGATAGACCGCATAAACAGGTTATTCCAACAGAAAAATAAATAGTGGAACCAGGTCATGCATAAATGCACCGACAGGATATTCCGACAGAATAATAAATAATGGAACCAGGTCCGGCGTAAACGCACAGACAGGATATTCCGACAGAATAATAAATAATGAAACCAGGTCCGGCGTAAAGCACAGACATGATATTCATACAGAATAATAAATAATGAAACCAGGTCCGGCGTAAAGCACAGACATGATATTCTGATAGAATAATAAATAATGGAACCAGGTCCGGCGTAAAGCACAGACAGGATGTTCCAACAGAATAATAAAAATGTAATAACAGAAGAATTTCACCAAATATAGGGTAGCCCGCGTATACAGGTTATTCCAATAGAATAATAAAGAATAGAATAACAAAAGTTCTCTTCATGAATAAGAAAGAAAGAATACCCTTTACGAGTACAATAAATAATAACCCTTACCGTAAAAGAAACTTGATATCGGAGTAGTGAAGTAGCAGAATACTTTTCTTCTCTCTCTCTATAATTTCTCTCTCTAGAGTTTCAGTGAATTCGTAAGAAATAATGAAGGAATGAGCTTCTATTAATAGAAAAATGAACTGCATAGTAACTAACTCATGAACGGTCTAGATTGATTTACTTTAATTTGACGGTCCATATTTAAATCAAAATCGTTTAAATAAAATATAATAGATTTTATTTATAATCTAATAAAATGAATAACTTTATACAAGATTTTACTATGCAAATACTATGCAGGCACTATGCAAATACTATGCATAATAAAATATAATATATTCTAATTATTGTCTAATAAAACATATAACTTTATAAAAGTATTCTGTTTTATATAAAAAGATTTTACTAATAGCCTAATAAAACGAATAACTTTATAAAAGTATTCTGTTTTATATAAAAAAAATTTCCTGTTTTATTACATTAATAATACTAATAAAACAAAATAGAGTGACTTATCACGTAAGCCTCAATAATTAATACCGTATGCTACTATGCAACCACACGTATTACTGTACTTTTACTATCGAGTAGTTCAACAGTATTAACGGTAAAAATTCTGCCGTTATTTTCATAAAATATTTTTGTCGTTTCTCAATCAGACAATAATTCCGTTGTGGGGTCCACCAATAATTGTGCCGTTGTACGAATATTTCCCGACAAAAATAATATTCCCCGACCAATCGAATATAATACAACAACTTGCATACTTTGTAAAATTTATAAATACTACCCACAACTATAACATTATCTCAAATTCACACCATTATATTTAAAAAAATATTTCGAAAAAATTAAATCTTTATTCATAAAATCTGGAGTTTCACAATCTCCCCTCCTTATGAAATTTTGCCCTCGAAATTTACGTACGTACCTGGTATGCCGAACAGATGAGGACACTTCGTCAGATTCTAACTCTTGAGGTATAACCTTTGAGTGTTGAATACATTCCAGGATTTTAACAGGTACATCTTCATACGTTAAATTATCTGCTATCTCGTCCGGTTCTAAATTAATAATGTGGTTCGGGTCGTCCACATATTTACATAACATCAATACATTAAAAATATTATGAACACGCGACATACTTTGCGATAAAACGAGTCTATAAGCCACAGTTCCTACTCGATCGAGGATTTCAAATGTGTCAATTAAATCGAGGGTTGAGATTTCCTCTCTTCATCGATTCTTGCTTCTAGAATAACGCCATCTTGAACCTTCTCCTTCAAATTCATCAGCTCTGAGTATGTAGCTTGAGCGGCTTTAACTTTATCGATTAAAGTCGATTCTACTCGTATATTCGTTATCTTCACGTGGGTTCTTATATTCGCACTTGTGACTGCATACGATCTTCTACTCAACGCGTCAGCTACCACGTTCGTACTTCCACGATGATATTGAATGGTACGATTGTAATCTTTAACAGCTCGAGCCAACGTCCTTGGCGCATGTTACATTCGTTTTAAGTAAATAAATATTTGAGGGTTTAAGAAATGGGTTTTGTACTGGGGTCAATACAAAATTTGATTTCACGCTCTAGGGTAGGCCAAGAAGTCTTCAAGAATACGTTAGGAAATTTATTAACAATAGAAATATCATTCAAAACTGTGACTCTCATCCAAGACTTGAATAACACATCACATTGATACCTATCAACTTGCCATCGTCATTCACAACGTCTCCTACGGAAAGTCTGGCTTCGGTGCATCACACACAAGGAAGTCAACAACGAAAGAATTGGGGCTCTTTACTTATGGCTTGATATGAAAATGATTGACTTTAGTGGTTTGGTTACTTTGAATTCACATAACAGGTTGGTTAGGAGTATAAAAGCTAACAACCTTATGAAAAGCATGATGAGTAATTAACCAATCGTTTCCAAAAATCACATCAAAGGCAAGTATTTTCAAAGAGATAAGATTGACAGGTAACGTGAAAGTGTTGATTTGAACAAGATTTATAAATAGTGGAGGTAACGAAGTTTTAACCTATAAGTTAAAGTCTAACTTCTCTAGAGTTAAATTTAAACGTTGAGCGCAAGCAAGAGAGATAAAAGAATAGGTAGAACCGATATCGAATAAGGCATAGACTTCGCAAGAATTTATAATTAACTAACCCGTGATAACTTCGTTCGATTCCTCCTCACGAAAAATGCTCTCCCTTAAACTACCGAATTTGACTTGTTCGGGACAGTCTTTGGTGTCGTCATTACCACTGGAATTGACTTTCGCTATAGGGCATATTCCACCCCCAACTGCTTCGTCATACTCCTGCTCCATGATCTGAATCATTAGCCTTCGATCTATATCGAATTGGGGTTGACAGCAATGTATAGGGTAATTCAAAACTCGATGCTGGGTTCTCCCAATTGCTGTCAAAAAAGAGAAATACATATCATCTATTTTAGCTTTCTTGGATCGGACTTCTCTTTTCACAATATCAACGCGTCGTGTGGCTTTTACCCATGCATCTTTCATTCTCACTCGTTTAGTTGTTTCTTCTTTCTGCTGCTCCTTGACATTTGAATTCTTAGATTCCAGCTTTAATATCGTATACTCTGCCAAAGAGCTCTCCTGTTCAGCTATCGCACATCGGGTAATACAATTTTGAATTGTTACATTCCTTTGCTCCACGACCGCCTTCCGTTCTTCAGCTTGCTCTTCTAACTCACGAATACGATTTTGTAATTCTACATTTTAATCAATAAGTTCTTCTAATAAATCCTCCTCAGGTTCCTCTTCTTTCTTCACTCTCAGTTGCTACCTTTGCGACTAGCTTGAGTGCAACTTTTAATTCCTCAATCAGCACATGGATATCTCTAATCACATTATCTTGGTTGGAGATTAGAGGTGTCTCCACGGTGTCATGTGCTCCATTGCTATTCTCAATATTCTCGGATGTCATTTTCAAATACTGCCACAAAATAAGGGTTAATTAACCTATCACATATTATCCCTATACTCTGACCGACCAATTAAATACCAAATAAACTTAGGTAGGTCATACTAGCGAAGGAATTACCCGTCTCTCCCCTCCTAGTTCTATTCTCACATCCTAGCCAGGGATCATATCTCTAAGCTTTGATACCAACTGTGACGCCCCCAAAAATAAGTATACATCACCCATCTTGAGTCGCCAGATACATGGTACAGAATTCAAATATAACTTAATAATACAACAGTCGTGTAAAATACGACAAAACATATGTTGTGATTTTTAATACAAATATTGTCATCTAGAGAGTATCCACACTCAATGAAGTACTCATTACATTTATTGTCACACTATTTAACAGAATAGTGAGGACTACTAAAACTATCATCTGGTCCATCACTCCGTTTTCCGACTCGTCCCAGCTATATTCTCATTTTCTAAAGAGAACAGTGAAAGAAAGGGTGAGCTCAACTAGCCCAATAACAAATATTATGACTAAGATAATGCAGAATAAATTATCATTAGTCTTCAACAATGTTAAACTGATAAAATACAATAGACATCAAGTTTAACTGCAGCGAAATAAGTAATTCATTAAAAGAGTCAAGTAGAGAATAAAATCTACTATCTTTTATGATTTAAAAGGTTTTTCATCACTTTTATCGCTGAGACTCGGGTCAATAAATAATCCACATCATTAAATCATCCCTGCACTACAGGCCAAGGATATTCTTTAGTATCACGACCACGAATTATCCATGCACCACGGCTAAAGATAATCATGTTTTCATCAATGGTCCTGATCATGCCATAAAACAGTTCATCTTTGCACTACGGCCAAAGAGAATCCATAGCCATAATCATACCAAAAACTGTTCATCAATGCACTACGGGCCAATAAGGACTTTTTCCACATCATTTGTAACATTACGGTCATGATTACACCGAATAATCCCTGGTCATAATCATACCAAGTCCATCAATGCACTACAGGCCATAGATGACTTTCAACAAAATATAAACATGAGGATGATGATAATGATATAAAAATTCAATAAAACAAGTTTAAGAATTAATTTATCTAGGAACTGATAACGTCCAAATTGTCAACATGATACTGCTTTGTAGAGTAAAATTCAAGAATGCTCAGAAGAATATTTCCATGAAAAGATGCTGGATGAAGCGCAAATATCAAGGATATTCCACTAATTTCATGGAGTATAGAAGTCAAAGTTTTAACCAACTGAGTATATTAAAGAATGGAATAACAAAATAAATCACCATGCATGCGATAGACCGCACAGACATGTTATTCCAACAGAAAAATAAATAGTAGAACTAGGTCATGCGTAAATGCACTGACAGGATATTCCGACAGAATAATAATAATGGAACCAGGTCCGGCGTAAACGCACAGACAGGGTATTCCGACAGAATAATAAATAATAGAACCAGGTCCGGCGTAAAGCACAGACAAGATATTTCAACAGAATAATAAATAATGGAACAAGGTCCGGCGTAAAGCGTAGACAGGATATTTCGACAGAATAATAAATAATGGAACCAGGTCCGGAGTAAATCACAGACATGATGTTCCAACAAAATAATAAAAATGTAATAACAGAAGAATTTCACCAATTATAGGGTAGCCCGCGTATACAGGTTATTCCAACAGAATAATAAAGAATTGAATAACAGAAGTTCTCTTCGTGAATAAGAAAGAAAGAATACCCTTTATGAGTACAACAAATAATATCCCTTACCATAAAAGAAACTTAATATCGGAGTAGTGAAGTAGCAGAATAATTTTCTTCTCTCTCTCTATAATTTTTCTCTCTAGAGTTTCAGTGAATTCGTAAGAAATAATGAAGGAATGAGCTTCTATTTATAGAAAAATGGACTGCATAGTAACTAACTCATGAACGGTCTAGATTGATTTACTTTAATCTGATGGTCCATATTTAAAGCAAAATCTGTTAAATAAAATAAAATATATTCTATTTATAATCTAATAAAACGAATAACTTTATAAAAGATTTTACTATGCAAATACTATGCAGACACTATGCAAATACTATGCATAATAAAATATAATATATTCTAATTATTGTCTAATAAAACAGATAACTTTATAAAAGTATTCTGTTTTATATAAAAAGATTTTACTATTAGCCTAATAAAACGAATAACTTTATAAAAGTATTCTGTTTTATATAAAAAAAATTTCTTATTTTATTACATTATTAATACTAATAAAACAAAACTGAGTGACTTATCACGTAAGCCTCAATAATTAATATCGTATGCTACTATGCAACCACACGTATTACTGTACTTTTAATACCGAGTAGTTCAACAGTATTAACGGTAAAACTTCCGCCGTTATTTTCATAAAATATTTATGTCGTTTTCTCAATCCAACAATAATTCCGTTGTGGGGTCCACCAATAATTGTGTCGTCGTACGAATATTTCCCGACAAAAATTATATTCCCCGACCAATCGAATATAATACAACAACTTGCATACTTTGCAAAATTTATAAATACTACCCACAACTATAACATTATCTCAAATGCACACCATAATATTTAAAAAAATATTTCGAAAAAATTAAATTTTTATTCATAAAATCTAGAGTTTCACACTCTTCTTATCTGCTTGTGTGTGAATGCTGTATTTATATTGAATGGATGTGAATGAATGCTTTATTTACCGCACTTTAGTGCCTCGCACAATCTTCGCATGTTGTATTAGTGCTTCGCACAATAACATCATTCCATACAGCGAGACATGATGTATGTGAATGTATGTTGTGTGATTCCTCCACCAAGAGGCAAATCCATCGGTGTTTGATTACTGGACTGAACGGAGACTAATCATGCGAGGCTCAAGAAAGGCACCACTCAGATCCACTGCAATTGAAAGATCGGATTAACTTCCCATCTAGTAAATTGCAATGATCTGGGAACTTTCATGTCGAAAATCTACGAGAGTCGCCCGAGATAGGTCAGCCTCTGATAAACCAAACACGAAGGGAAGTCTCTTCATGCCTTTCCCTTTAAATTTAACGTAAATATAAAGAAAGATGTAAATATGCATTCCTTTCCCTATCAAAACCTGTCATGCTATCCTATCATCAAAATAACTGTCATCTGTTTTGTAGGAAAACATTAAAAAAACTCCTAAAACAGACACATTGCATAGCATGCAGACTATTAATGTTTACCCAGACTAAACTACATAGTCTTTTTATAGGGAAATAATTACTCTCATTACCTGTTCAAAGTCAAAAAGGCACTAAGCCCACCTTCAGATTTGGCTGCAAGTGCCCAACCTAAATCTACTCATGTTTCTTGAGAGGAGTTCAAGGTACTAAGAAATTAGATAGCATAATTAATTGTCTTTTTGAAAGAACAAAACAAAAGGACTCAGGGTCAACAAATACCCACTCAAACATAATCTTCTGCATAGGGAGGATGTGACGAACGAGATTTTTGTAATTTAATTTTAATATTTATTGAATTAAATAAATATTTTTCGATGATTTAATTATTGGATTAAATAATTATTTGATGCAATTGTGGTAGATTAATTTAATTATATGTGTTATATTTATTAAATTAATGTAGAGAATAATTATTATTTAAATATTTAATTATGTGAGCTTATCGAATTAAATGAAATATTTAATTAAGCATGATGTTATTTAATTAATTTAATTATTAATTAGAGAGTCAATAATTTGATATTATTTATTAATGAGAAAATTAATAATGTGACTATGTGAAATTATGAGAAATTATTATATTTTATTTAAAATAAATTAAATAAAATATTGTATGTATTTTGATGAAGAAGTGTGACCTTTATTAAACTATATTGTAAAGGTTTTATTAAATTAAAAAATTTTGTAATCTATTAAGCAAGCCAAACATGGCATTAGGGGGAGTTATGGGCAGTTAACCCATGATGGGTAACTGACCATTATGCGCATCGATCTATTTAAATACGACGTCTGATTTCCTTCATTTGTTACTAAGTCTGATAAAATATCCCAGAGAGAAAATCAGAGAAAGTTGTCAGTGAGAATTTGTGAGTCTGTGAAAGAGAATTGAGAGTGAGGAATCTAAGCCTACTAATTTTATTCTACAGGGTAATCTTCTCCTTCCCAAATCCTACTTTACGTATTTTAGTTTTCATGAAAATGACTTTTAAAGTTTTTGGTTTAACCTCTGTAATTGGATTAGGAGTAATGATTATGGGTTGTATGTGTGTTATGACATATAAAATCGTGTTTAATTATATATATTATGTAAACCATATCATCAAATTCATGAAAACATGTCGTATTATTAATGACTTGTTATTTCAAAATATACAGAGTTTGGGTTTTGGCCATATGGCCTTATACGTAACTTTAAGGTGTCAAACATAAATATTTTCGTAAAATTTACACTCTTATTTGATTATGCATGTTGATACGAAGAGACCAAGCCTTAAACGAACGGATTCGGTGTTATAACGAATCCGTAGTGTTAAATTATATGTTTTTATTCAAAATCTTCAAGAACATCAAGAACAATACAATTTGCATAATTTAATTATGTGATTATGCGTTGTAAATGGTTAAAATCATTTTATAAATGTTGGGTTATGTTTATGCATGAATTATAACATGTGTATATGATTAATTTCGTGTAGTAGTAATTTAATTGGAAATTTTTGGGCTGTGTTCTGCAATTTTCGTGAATTGCAGAACAGTTTCTGGCTCGCCGCGCCGCGGCGCCAGTCCAGCGACTTAAGTCCCGCGCCACAGCGCCACCACGCCGCAGTGCCACCGCGCCGCAGCGCCGTAGCGACGCAGCGCGAAGATCAAGTGTAACAGTGGCGCCGCAGCGCCACTCTCCAGAAAGTACAAAAATGGAATTTTTTTAAAAAAAGTTTAAGTCTAGCAATGTGTTAGTAACTTAATGTAATGAACATAAAACTATGTTAGAAGTATAATGTGATGTTAAAATAGATGTTTAACATGTAAATAACATAAATACATGTGGATTGAATTATTGACTTCATAATTAAATTATTATTCATGAAGTGATATTATGTGACAGTAAATGTGATAACTTGACTAATATAGTTAATAATCAAAGTAGACAAAGAGAATGAATTTTGATGATTAGCTAAGTTATAATTAACTGATATTGTGAATGTGAATGGTATGTAGGATTAAAATCAAAGAACGAGTGTAGTTAAAGTGTAATCTACGCACGAGGCAAGTTCCCTAACCCTACTTGTCATTATTGTTCAAGTTTATTATTTACCTTGAATAAATTATCGTTACTATTATTCAAGTTCAAATGTTATATTAAAGATAGATTATCTTTTCAAAGTATGATTTAGTTATACAATAATTGTTCTATTGTATACTTCTTGAGATTATTATTCAAATTGAATATCATTATTGTTGAACCTTATTAGACTAGTGAAACCTTAATGATTCAACTAGTCCATAGTTGATGAGCGTTCTAAATTTCATAACCCTTGATGAATTATCCAAACCAAACTTCTTTGGTGCAGACTCGAATGTCAAACTAAGATGAACAACCCTGTATAGGGGATTATTTACGCTTTAGCGTTAAGATATTGTGCACAGTATGGTACTAAGGGCTGATCCCCCTAAGTACGAGAAGAAGTTCCATAGTCTTATGACTGTAAAAAGTTTCAAGTATAACCCTTGTTAACCTAGGACATAGTTCAAGGTCTTATGACCCTCAGAATTCTTTTGATTCTTGTTATTCAATCTTGATTCAAAAGTTGAGCTTTTATTCAGATGTCTTTGATTTATTCGTATGTTATTATACTGTTATTTCATTTTTATACTTGTGGACATTTTTTCTCACTCTTGCTTAATAATAACATTGCAGTTAAGAACGAAAGAGCTGACGAACCTTCCACTAGTAAGGGCAAGGGCAAAGTTAGCAAATGATGGAGACTTGTTATTTGATATGACTTGTTGTTTTATATGATGATGTATTTGTTTAAGACTTGAGTTAATGTTATCGTTTAAGACTTATTTGTTTATGATTCTGCACAGATATTTAAGGTTAGTTTAACCTGGGATTGTATTATTATTATTCAGATGTTGTAACCCTTAAGGGGAAGATTTTATTTCTATCTATTGCATGGTTTGCATTTTAATAGGTAGATAAATAGATAATATTTGTACAGTGAACACCAAATCCCGTGGAATCGAAGTCCCTAGATTTGGGGGTGTCACAGAGGAAGCCATGGTACTGACAAGGAAGTACAAATACTTGAACCTCAGAATAAAAAGTCCAACAAAACCCCTAAAATCATTAATCTTAAAGAAGATCAAGAAACTGGTGATATTCAAAAGAAAGTCCAATAGATGTAAGAAACCATCCGGTCAATCAAAGGGACTGGAGCGTATGGCAGCGTGACTTATTCAGTCCTTTACATCTTTCTTGGGGTTCATTATCCTGTCAAAACTCCTAATTTTAAAAAATATGACGGATTGAGAGATCCTTAAAATCATCTAAATGTGTTCATTGGAGAACTCAGATCCTATGCCAAGGATGAAAAAAATGAGAATGCAGTTATTTCAAAAGAGTTTAACTAGAGAGGCCAGAGTACGGTACACCAGATTGGACAATTCCAAAATCTATAGCTGGGAAGAACTAGCCCATGCTTTTCTAAACCAATACAGTTTCTAATCACAAATGGCTCCACAAAGATATCAAATTATCAAAGTCAAAAAGTAGAATACTGAGTCATTCAGAGAGTATGCCCAAAGATGGGGACGTCTGGTTGCTCAAGTAATCCCATCAATGATAGAAACTGAGATGGTAATGACCTTCATTGACATACAAGAAGCTCTATTTTATAAGAGGGTCCTAGCAGGCATAGGAAAACCATTCTCATAAATGATTAAACAAAGAGAAATTGGCTGAGATGGGGTTAAAGTCTGGGAAGATTAAAGACCTCACTGCTTTAGAAGTCGTGGCTGAGCACATTCAATCTGGAAATTATAGGAATAACCCTCAGATGGTTCACAAAAAGAAAGAAAAGGATGTATCCTTGGTGCTGCAAGGACAAACTCAGAACAAAAATTAAAATTTGCCCATCCAAAGGAAAAATTATTCTTCTTTTCAAGCATCTACACAATCCTCAAATCCTCCCTTGCAAAAAGTTGGAGAGGTTAGACGTCAAAGATTTTTCACACTCTTAGGGGACTCATTGGAAAATATATTCAAGCTTCTGACAGCGCAGAAGAAAATTATCCAGCTCCTTCCTTCAACCAACCCTAGTGGAAATAATTTTGATACAAATAAGAATTGTGCTTATCATTTTGGAGCTCCGGGGCATGACACCCAAGATTGCTGGTCTCTTAAACACAAATTTCAGGATCTGATAGATAGTGGTGACATCGTGGTAATAAAACCATAACAACCACATGTGCAAGACAACCCCCTCCCTCAACACAAGGAAGAAAATGTCAATATAATCAGCAGAGGGCGTGGAGAAAGTTCCAATTATCTCAAATATGTAGATGATTCTCCCTAAACTAGCAAAGATAATTCTTATAAGTGGGATTATTCAGAATTCTAGTTTATGATATAGTGAGAAATGAAGTCTATCAAAGAACATGTTGATCAACTGGCAGAACTGGTGATACATCAGCACCAAGTAACTCGGCAGCTGATCAGTCAAGTTGTAAGACCCCGAATTTTTTTTAAATAAAATAGAATTTCCTCTAATTATTATTTTGAATAATAAGGTGTTAATTTGATATAATGATTTAGTTATGGGTGAAATGTGCAAATTTTGCAAAATAAGCAAGTGGTTACAAAATATTTATTGTTGTCGGGGAATATTCGTTTGGTCGTGGAATATTCTTGCTGTCGAAAAATATTCAGACGATGGCGTAGTCATTTGTTGGACCCCATAACGGAAAATGATCGGCTAAAGAAAACGACAAGTTTGAGTTTTTATAAATAATGACGTAGTTATTACCGTTAACACTGTTGGAATACCTGGTGGTTAAAGTACAGTAATACGCGTGGTTGCACAGTAGCACACGGTATTGCACAATATTTTTGAATTATTGATTCTTACGTAAGAAGGCATTACTCAATAATTGTTACATTAATTACTGTTCAATATTTTATTTTTTTGATTCAATAATTGCTACGTTAATATTTTATATTATTGTTATTTCAATAATTATCACTGCACAGTATTTTCCATTATCATATCAATAATTCATATTATTTGAATAATATTATTAGATAACATTATTGGCAATGTCTAAGGAAGTTTTGTCTAGAAAAGGGGGTTGGTCACTTAATTGCGCGCCAGTAAGAAAAAATCCTTATCAGAAAGCCCCTTCTTTCTTGGGAACGACCTGGTTGTCAGTATTGTGATTCTGTAATATTGTTTGTGAATAATTTATTATTGATTTATATGATAAGAAAATATTTATTTTATGTGGATATAAATGAAGGAACTAATGCTGAGGTGTTTTTTCAGTATTTTGTCAGAATGGGGGTATTTTATCAGTATTTTGTCAGAATAGAGGTATTAAAAATCATTCGAATGTGGATTTCAGATATTTTCTGTTTAAAATTTAGAAAAACTTCTTCTACAAAGTTGTAGAGAATTAAATTTCCTATGGAATAAACATGACATTCGAATTTTTCTTATAAAAGGGGATACTTATTATGAATTATTGAAGTTACAGTAATAAATGTTTTTATTAAAAAGATGGGTGGGCTCCACTTTTGGTTGGTAAAAAATGTGCTAAAAATTTATTTCAAAAGTGGTGTGAGTGATAGTAGCAGGTAAAGCCATCAGGTAGCAGGTTAGTCTACTTTGGTGTTCTAACATTTTTCTGTAAATAGGGTGCTTAGTTAAAATTGAAAATCACACCAGAATCTGAAGTTTTCTCTCTCTATTATGTCGAGCGTATTTTTGAGAGTATTTAGATACTTTGAGAATTGCTATTCAGTGCAAGTTTTTTTTAGCATCATATCCGATATTCGAGTCAGAAGTACTGTTCTTTTGAGGTGAGGGATGTTATTTTCTTCGTAAATGATGTTATTTCGTTCAATATCAGTATGCCAAAATATTGGTATGAATTTTATTATGAAATTTTTACCTTTTTATGTCGAGGTTATTATTCACATGTACGACACTATTCATGTATACAACACTATTCATGAATACGGTACTATTCACGAGTATTATTCACGAAGTATGATTTTTCTTGTGAAATTTCTACCTTTTCGTGTCGGGATTACTATTCACGTATACGACACTATTCACGAATACGACACTATTCACCGAAAAATAAAATTTTCTCTTCTTTGTCCAAGATGTCTATTATGGTTACTATCTTTGATTGTGTCCATGTTTTAATCTTCATTCTTGAATTTTGCTCCACTATGGTTTATTATGGAGTATTTTTGAAATTGGATAAACTAAATTACGAATCCCTAATCATGTCTTTTATCTCACTGGATTTGTTCTTTAAAATATTTTTCATCATCCTCAGTCTTAAATGGTGATACTTAATGAATATCTTTGGCCTGTAGTGAAAAGATGAATGATTACCTGATGAATATCTTTGGCCCATAGTGCAAAGATGGACAGGTGTTGAGATGAACGTGACCAACTGGTGATACAAATGAATATCTTTGGTTCGTAGTGCAAAGATGAATAATTGATTCAAGATGTATATTGATTGATGTTACAGGGATAAAATATTGATGATAGACTTTTAAATCATAGAAGATAGCAGACTTCATTCTCTACTTAACTCTTCTAATGAATTGTTGTTTTCGCTGCAGTTGTTGATCTAAAACTTGTTGTCTATTGTATTCTATCAAATTTTTTCCCGTTGAGGATTAAGGATATTTTGTTCTACATTATCTTAGTCATAATATTCTTTACTGGGCTAGTTGAGCTCACCCTTTTCCTTTTTGTTTCATTTTTCTTCTTAGGAGGTGAGAATATAACGGGAACTAGTCGGGGTGTGGAGTGATATTTCAAAA
The DNA here is from genome assembly GCA_016801055.1 of Panax notoginseng. NCBI lineage: Eukaryota > Viridiplantae > Streptophyta > Magnoliopsida > Apiales > Araliaceae > Panax > Panax notoginseng. The sequence goes on along the minus strand of CM029013.1, from coordinate 233,572,522 downwards.
CAGTTGTTTTAGTAGTCCTCACTATTTTGTAAAATTATGTATCAATAATTGTAATAAGGACTTATTTGAGTGTGGATATTGTCTAGAAGATAATATTTGTATTCAAACTCACAGTATATGTGTTGTCGTATTTTGCACGACAATTGTAATAATGAAGTTGTAGTTGTTTTCTAAACCATGTATTTGGCGACTCAGAATGGGTGATGTATACCTATTTTGGGGGCATCACAGTTGGTATCAGAGCTTAGGGATATGGTCTCTGGCAGAGATCGGAGAATAGAACTAGGAAGGGAGAGACAAGTAAATCCTTCGCTAGTGTGTCCTACCTAAGCTTATTTGTTGGTCGATCAGAATATAGGGGTATTATGTGATATTTCAATTTCTTTAATTAACCCTTGTTTTATGGCAGTATTTAAGAATGACAGCTAAAAATTTTACCAATGGAGTGAATGAGATCGTGGAGACACCTTTACTCACCAACCAGGGGAACGTACAACAGGACGACAATGTTCCTCCTGTAAACAACACTATCGAACAAACGATGAATAATGGGATGTTTAGAAGCTTTTTACAGTTCATGCAAAATCAGACGAGGGAGACTCGTGTACAAAATACGGGTGAAAATGATAGCAACGTGCGGCTTGTCACAACCAAGAAGTTCAAAGAGTTGGGACCACCAGAGTTTTTGGAAAAGCCGGATCCGATCAAGGTGGAAACGTGGGTTAAGCAAATTACCAAGATATTTGATATCTTGGGATGCACAGAGGAACAGAAGGTTCCATTCGCCACCTTTATGTTCCATGGTGAGACAGATTACTAGTGGGAATCTGTGAAGCGTACCCAGCCAACCGCGCTCAATATGTCTTGGAAAACGTTTCAAAAAATGTTCAATGATAAGTACTTTCCTGAAAGTATTCGTCATATGAAAGAGGTAGAGTTTATTAGTCTGGAACAGAACAACATGACTGTGTCCCAGTACGAGGCTAAGTTCATGGAGTTATCCAGGTTTGCACCTCATTTGGTAGAATATGAGGAAAGTATTACACGGATGTTTCTGAGAGGTTTGAAACCCGAAATTCATCAATCCCTCATTTCTCACAAATTTTCTCTATATTCAGATGTTGTGAACATGACTCAATTATTAGAGCGAGATAATGAGTATGCTCAACCGAGGGACCACAACCAGGGTCATACCGGTGGCAGCAATGATAACCAGCAGGGAGGAAAATATCCAGACAAAAGCGGTAACCACTCTGGTGGTAATCTTGGCCATGATAGTAGAAGAAGCGAGTCGGGGGGAGATTTCAAAAAGAGAAAGTATAATAATGACAACGTGAAGACGTCAGTACCAACATCAACTATTCCTAGGGGAGGAGAACGACCATCGATCGTATGTTATAAATGTGGGAAAGAGGGACACATCAGCCTAAACTGACCACAATAATTCAAGGTGTGTTATAACTGTGGAAAGGAAGGTCATATAGCCCAAGATTGTCCTGTAGCGAAACCAAGTCCAGCGGGGGATGGTGGCACCAAAGGCAGATATGGACAAAATAAAGTCGGTGGTTTCAAGAAAAGCGTTTTTCGTGAATTCTCAAAAAACGAGTAAGTCGAATGAAGTTATCACGGGTTAGTTAATCATAAATTCTTGTGAAGTCTATACATTACTAGATACCGATTCTACCCATTCTTTTATCTCTCCAACTTATGCTTAACGTTTGAACTTGTCCCTGAGAAACTAGACTTTGACTTATCTGTTGAGACTCCGTTAGGAGAAACTTTCATTACATTCACTGTTTATAAATCTTGCTTGATTCAAGTTGGCACCATCAGATTACCTATTGACCTTATCTCTTTGAAGATACATGCATTTGATGTGATTTTAGGGATTGATTGGTTAATCACTCATCATGCTAAAATTGATTATTTTTGTAAGGTTGTTAGTTTTCATATTCCTAACCAACCTGTTATGCGAATTCAAGCAACCAAACCACTAAAGTCAAACACTTTCATATCAAGCCTTAAAGCCATTCGTTTATTAAAAAATGGATGTCAAGCTTTCTTAGCCCATGTCATGAACTTGAACAAAAATATGTCAGATTTGAAGGATATTTCTGTTGTTAGTGAATTTCCTAACGTATTTCCTGAAGAACTTCCTGGCCTACCCCCAGAGCATGAAGTTGAATGTTGTATTGACTTTAAACCCAGTACAAAACCCATTTCTAAAATCTCATATCGAATGGCTCCTATTGAACTTCATGAGTTAAAAACCCAACTACAAGAGTTGGTACCCGAGCCTCTTGCTGGTGACTTCCTTTCTAGAATGCGCCGAAGCCAGACCCTCCGCAGGGGACTCCATATTCGTGCGGTGGTAAACTGATAGGTTCCATTGTGATGTGCTATCCAAGATTGGGATATGAGTCATAGTTGAGATCAACCTAAGTTAGTAATTGAAATACATAGCTTTCTAGGCTTAGCTGGTTACTATCGAAGATTCATGGAAGAATTTTCTCGAATCGCTACTCCATTAACTCAGCTGACTCGAAAAGACACAAAATTTGTATGGAGTGAGGAATGCGAGAAGAGTTTCCAAGAATTCAAGAGAAGACTCATTTATGCACCTATTCTAACAATATCATCTGGTTCAGATGGATTTGTTATCTACAGCGATGCTTCAGGCAAAGGGTTAGGATGTGTTCTCATGCAACATGGGAAAGTCATAGCCTATACCTCGCGACAACTCAAAAAATTTGAGAGGAATTATCCTACTCATGATCTGGAGTTGGCATCAGTCGTTTTCGCGTTGAAGATCTGGAGACACTACCTGTATGGGGAGAAAGTGGAGATTTATATATGTATTATAAAAGCCTCAAATATTTCTTCACCCAAAAGGAACTCAACATGCGGCAACGACGTTGGCTCAAGCTGTTGAAAGATTTTGACCATACCATTCAATACCATCCTGGAAAAGCGAACGTGGTAGCTGACGCATTAAGTAGAAGATCGTATGCGTTTACGAGTGCGATGTTGTTAAGACAAAGACCCATTTTGTACGACTTATAAAAGATGGAGATAGAGTTAAAGACTCCAAGAACATATGTGAAGATAACGAATATACGATTAGAATCAACTTTAATCGATAAAGTTAAAGCTGCACAAGTCATAGACCTGGAGCTGATGAATATGAAGAAGAAGGTGCAAGAAGTCGTTATTCCACAAGCAAGAATCGGCGATGTGAGGAAAGCTCAAACTTTCAATTTATTGGTCCATTTGAAATCCTCGATCGAGTAGGAACTGTGGCCTATAGACTCGCTTTACCGCAATGTATGCCGCGTGTTCATAATATTTTTCACGTATCAATGCTACGTAAATATGTGGATGACCTTAACTACATTATTGAGTTAGAACCAGATGAGATATCTGAATATTTAATGTACGAGGAGGTACCTGTCAAGATCTTGGATAAGAAGAAGCATGCCCTACACACAAAGGTTATACCACAAGACAAAGTTTTGTGGAGGAACCATGCTACTGAGGAAATGACCTAGGAGTTAGAATAGAAAATGAAAGCGAGGTACCCTCACCTTTTCGAAATACCATGTAAGTACATCAATTTCGAGGATGAAATTTCATAAAGAGGGGAGGTTGTAAGACCCCAATTTTTTTAAAATAAAATAGAATTTCTTTTAATTATTATTTTGAATAATAAGGTGTTAATTTGATATAATGATTTAGTTATGGGTGAAATGTGCAAATTTTTTAAAATAAGTAAGTGGTTATAAAATATTCATTGTTGTCGGGGAATATTCATTTGGCTGCGGAATATTCTTGCTGTCGAAAAATATTCAGACGATGGCGTAGTCATTTATGGACCCCATAACGAAAAACGATTGGCTAAAGAAAACGACAAGTTTGAGTTTTTATAAATAATGACGTAGTTATTACCGTTAATACTGTTGGAATACCTGGTGGTTAAAGTACAGTAATACGCGTGGTTGCACAGTAGCACACGGTATTGCACAATATTTTTGAATTATTAATTCTTACGTAAGAAGGCACTACTCAATAAGTGTTACAATAATTATTGTTCAATATTTTATTTTATTGATTCAATAATTACTACGTTGATATTTTATATTATTGTTGTTTCAATAATTGTCACTGCACAGTATTTCCCATTATCATATCAATAATTGATATTATTTAAATAATATTATTAGATAGCATTATTGGCAATGTCTAAGAAAGTTCTGTCTAGAAAAGGGGTTTGGTCACCTAATTGCGCCCTAGTAAGGAGAAATCCTTATCGGAAAACCCCCTATTTCCTAGGAACGACTTGGTTGTCAGTATTGTGATTCTGTAATATTATTTGTGAATAATTAATTATTGATTTATACGATAAGAAAATATTTATTTTATGTGGTTATAAATGAGGGAATTAATGTTGAGGTGTTTTATCAGTATTTTGTCAGAATGGGGGTGTTTTATTAGTATTTTGTCAGAATAGAGGTATTAAAAATCATTCGTATGTGGATTTCGGACATTTTCTGTTTGGAATTTGGAAAAACTTTCTTCTACAAAGTTGTAGAGAATTAAATTTTCTATTAGATAGACATAAGATTCAATTTTTTTTATAAAAGTGGCTATTTATTATGAATTATTGAAGTTACGAAAATAAATATTTTTATTAAAATATGGGTGGGACCCACTTTTGGTTGGTGAGAAATGTGCTAAAATTTTATTTTAAAAGTGGTGTGCGTGAATAGTAGCAGGTAAAGCCATCAGGTAGCAGGTTAGTCTGCTTTGGCATTCTAGCATTTTCCTATAAATAGGGTGATTAGTTAGAATTGAAAATCACACCAGAATCTGAAGTCTTTTCTCTCTATTATATCGAGCGTATTTTTGTGAGTATTTAGATACTTTGAGAGTTGCTATTCAGTGCAAGTTTTCTTCAGTATCATATCCGATATTCCAGTCAGAAATACTGTTCTTTTGAGGTAAGGGATGTTATTTTCATCTTAAATGATGTTATTTCGTTCAATATCATTATGCTGAAATATTGGTATGAATTTTATTATGAAATTTTTACCTTTTTATGTTGAGGTTACTATTCACGTATACAAAACTATTCATGTATACGGTACTATTCACGAATACGGTACTATTTACGAGTACTATTCACGAAGTATGATTTTTCTTGTGAAATTTTTACCTTTTCGTGTCGGGGTTACTATTCACGTATACGGAACTATTCACGTATACGGCACTATTTACGAATACGACACTATTCACCGAAAAATGAAATTTTCTCTTCTTTGTCCAAGATGTCTATTATGGTTATTATCTTTGATTGTATCCATGTTTTGCTCTTCATTCATGAATTTTACTCCACTATGGCTTATTATGGAATATTTTTGAACTTGGATAAACTAAATTACGAATCCCTAATCGTGTCTTTTATCTCACTGGATTCGTTCTTTAAAATATTTTTTTATCATCCTCAGTCTTAAATGGTGATACTTGATGAATATCTTTGGCCTGTAGTGCAAAGATGAATGATTACCTGATGAATATCTTTGGCCCGTAGTTCAAAGATGGACTGGTGTTGAGATGAACATGACCAACTGGTGATATAAATGAATATCTTTGGCCCGTAGTGCAAAGGTGAATAATTGATTCAAGATGTATATTGATTGATGGAATAGAGATAAAATATTGATGATGGACTTTTAAATCGTAGAGGACAATAGACTTCATTCTCTACTTAACTCTTCTAATGAATTATTTTTTTCGCTGCAGTTGTTGATCTAAAACTTGTTGTCTATTGTATTCTATCAGAATTTTCCTTGTCGAGGACTAAGGATAATTTGTTATACATTATCTTAGTCATAATATTCTTTATTGGGCTAGTTGAGCTCACCCCTTTCCTTTTGTTCCATATTTCTTCTTAGGAGGCGAGAATATAATGGGAACTAGTCGGGGTGTGGAATGATGTTTCAAAGAAGTTATTTTTGTAGTCCTCATTATTTTGTAAAATAGTGTATCAATAATTGTAATGAGGACTTATTTGAGTGTGGATATTGTCTAGAAGATAATATTTGTATTTAAACTCACAGTATATGTGTTGCCGTATTTTAAACGACAATTGTAATAATAAAGTTGTAGTTGTTTTCTGTATCATGTATTTAGCGACTAAGAATGGGTGATGTATACTTATTTTGGGGGCATCACACAAGGGCATACAAGTCTTCTCTCCCTTATCATAAGGAATCAACAACAAGTCCAAGAGAATGAAATCTTAGAAGAAAAAATTATAAGGAGAGTAAGATCCCAGGCTCGTCGGGACTATGCAGACCAAATAAAGTTCGCCCCTTTGAGTCAACCAATGGAAGAAATTCTGCAGATATGTTGATCAATTAAGATAAGATCATAGCACTGCTACCCCCAATCAATCAACGTTCTTAGAGATTTGATGCTAGCAGGGTTTGCCAATACCACTCCAATACTCGGGGTCATAACACTAAAAGTTGTTGGGCACTTCGTCATCTAATCCAGAATATGATTGACAGTGGTGACCTGCAAATGGTAAATAATGATGTCGTGCTGCCTAAGGAAGAGAAGATATTTCCTCCAAGAACATAAAGATGGAGGGAAGTTATAGTAGTCATATCATCTGAAGGAGATTAGTCTGCAATACCTCTTGCAATTCAAGAAATAAAGGTCAAAGGAGTAAAGAAACCTTTAAAGATGGCAGCACCTGAACTATTAGTATTGCCATTCAGGTCACAGTATCCCATTATCAGCCTGAAAAGAGTCACATGGAACTATGGGGAGGTTGAGGGATCAACTTTAAATCAAACTGCTGCTAAATTAAAGGAAAAACCGTTGTATCTACCTCAGCGAATAATGAAGCCAGTCATCAAATCCAAGGGGAAAGTGCCCGAGGATAAAGTTGAAGAATTCCTCAGCAAAATGGGGCATAATGAAGCCAAGGTGGTGCAAAGCTTGAAACAAGCACCTCAACAGATATCCATTTTAGACTTAATATTATCCTTTGAAGATCATCGGAAGGTCTTAATGAAAGTTCTGGAAGAGGCTCACCTGCTGAATACGGTGGATACTGAAAAGTTTCATTATTTTGTAGATCACATTTTCAACAGCAATGTGACATCTTTCACTGATGACAACATACCACCCGAAGGGATGAGCCATTGCAAGCCATTACACATAGTAGTGATGTCTTCAAGATATGTGGTCGGATGTGTGTTGATAGATGGAGGATCTTCCTTGAACATCTGCCCTTATTCCACGTTGGAAAGAATGAAGATCAATCCCAACCAAATCCGAAGCAGCCACATAGTCATAAGAACCTTCTATGGATCTCGATGAAATGTTGTAGGAGAAATTGAACTGACAGTGGAGATCGGTCCACATACCTTTTATATATCCTTTCAAGTGTTAAATATCACCACATGATATATAATCTACTGTTGGGAAGGCCATGGATCCATATGGCAGGAGCATTTCCATCCACCCTTCATCAACAGGTCAAATACGTCATCAACGGTAATCCGATAACTCTCAATGTCGAACCAGAATATCCTATTCATACACAAACTGATATGCCTTTAATTAGTCTCAATGAAGGAATTTAGCCTGTCAGTTTTCAAGCCCTTGAGGTGAGCAACACTCAATATCAACCTATCGGGGCCTCAACTTTGAAGCCCAGAGTTTCCACTGAAGTAATGTCGGCTAGTCAAGAAATGATATCCTTGGGTTTCCAGCCTAGACAAGGGTTAAGGAAAACTCAGCAAGGAATCAGAAGTCCAATTCAAATTTCTAGCTAAACAGGGAAGGCTGGATTAGGCTATTCCTCTAGATCAAATCATCGGAACCCGCACAAGCATCCATCGGTTCCTTCCTCTACAATTTTGCTACATAATCTTAAATATACAGGATTTGTAAAGCCTCTTAGGAAAATTCCTGTTTTCGTGGCGGGTGTGCTAATTCCTAGGCCCAAGTCAGGTAGTGGAAAAAAGTCCTAATTTCGGATCCAAAAAGCGAGGAAAGGAATCAGATACTCACACAAGAAGTGCAAAATCGGTTATCAAAGATGTAATTTTTGGTGCATAATGAGGGAATGAACGAGGATATCCTAGATGATGACTACTCAGAAGATCAAACTCTGACCCCTCGCATAAATAGGGCTAAGGAGGACCCATCAAAAGAAAAAACTGACCCTGATATGAATTCAGTCATGGTTATCATCAAAGAGGATGAGGACATCAAATATCCATTCATCACAGTTATCCACAAAGACTTGACCTTAGGAAAATGGAGCAGCACTCCTTGCATCTGCCAAAAAGGGTAAAAAGGCCAGAAAATCCCTCTGCCCTACTATGTAGATATTATTAACTGCTTACTTTTATTGCACAGTACTAGCAGTTACTTTTGTCATGATTTTTCTGACGATTTTTATGATCAAACAATCTCATATATTGAGTGAAAGCATTTTATTTTTAGGACTCCAGAGTTTGGTTTGTCTAGCCTTGCTAATGGAATGCCAAATCTCCACAATGACTACAACTTTGTTGTAGAGTTGGACTTTGACTTGATGGGGATTGAGCAAGAAGAGATAGAGGACTATGAGGTGCTTGAGGAGATCAAAGAATGGGTCGAAGAAAAACCAAAACCAAACCTTGATCAAACCACCTCTGCCAATATCGAAACCTCAAAAAACCCTAAAGAAATCCAGATTGGCATGGACATTACCCCAAGCCAAAAAAAAAAACATGGTTGCTCTACTAACCTAGTTCCAGGATGTGTTTGCATGGTCACATGAGGGCATGATCTAATTGTCTACTAATATTGTCATTCATTGCCTTCCCATTAAGGAAGGATTCAAGCCAGTCAAACAGAAGCTCAAGCGATTGAAACTTGAGTGGAGTCTGAAAGTTAAAGAAGAAATTGTTAAACAATTTAAAGCCGACATCATCATGGTATCAACCTACCCAGAGTGGTTATCCAATATAGTTCTTGTGCCTAAGCCCGGAGGGAAGGTACGAGTGTGTATCGATTATAGGGATTTGAACAAAGCTTGTCTCAAAGATAATTTCCCATTACCTTTTATCCACATACTAATAGATAACACGGCTCAGTATGGCATGTATTCTTTTGTTGACTGCTTCGTTGGGTACTATCAGATCATGGTTGCTAAAGATGACCGGGAGAAAATAGCCTTCATCACTCCATGGGGAACCTTTTGTTACAGACGTTTATCATTCGGCCTTATCAATGCTGGTGCCACCTATCAGCAAGCCATGATGGCCCTTTTCCATGATTTGATGCACAAAGAAATAGAGGTCTATGTGGATGACATCATCGTAAAATCTCGAAAGGAAGATGACCATATCGACTATCTCAAAAAGCTTTTCAACTGACTTTGCAAATACAACTTGAAGCTGAATCCGGCCAAGTGTGCCTTCGTTGTCAAATCATACAAGTTACTAGTATTTCTAGTAAGCCACAAAGGCATTGAACTGGATCCCACCAAAATTGAGGCAATCACCGAGATGTCTGTGCGCCGAACAAGAAAAGAAATACGGGGATTTTTGGGGAGAATCAATTTCATCAGCAGATTCATCTCTCAACTCACAGCAACGTGTGAGCCCATCTTTAAGCAAATAAGGAAAAATTCCTCCATGAAGTGAAATGAAGAATGTCAAAAAACCTTTCTTTCCATCAAAAAGTAATTGATTAAAGCTCCCTTCTTGGTACCTCCAAGGGATAATGTTCCCATATTTATGTACCTGTCAGTTAATGACAATGCTATAGGTTGCATGTTGGGACAAAAAGACGATAGAGGCAAGGAAATAGCTATCTATTACCTCGGCAAGAGATTCAGCAGCGGTGAGCAAAAGTATACTTTGATTGAAAATACCTGTTGCGCATTAGCATGGGCCGCCATAAGATTACAACATTATCTTCATAGGCACATAACCTATCTCATATCCCGCATAGATCCTCTAAAGTACGTATTCAACAAACCCATGTTGAATTTCCAATTATCCAAATGGCAGTTGATCATCCAATAATTTGACATCATCTACGTGACTCAAAAGTTCATCAAAGGTCAAGGAATTGCCGATTAATTGGCCGAAGCACCATCAGGGAATTTCAAACCTTTGGAAACGTATTTCCCAGATGAAGGAATAATGATAGTTTAACAAATCCATCAGGAAAATATATTCCTATCTTGGAAATTAGATTTTGATGGAGTAGTAAACATGGAAGGTGCCGGAGTAGGGGCAGTTCTGGTATCTATTTTGGGAGAACAGTATCTCGTGGCTACAAAGTTGCAGTTTGTTAACACAAACAACATAGCTGAGTATGAAGGTTGTGTAATGGGATTGAAACTGGCCCAATCCATGGATGTCAAACAGTTAGCTGTCTTTGGGGATTCTGAACTGGTTATCAAGCAAACCACTGGGGCATATAACAGCAAAAATTGCATTTTCATTTTCTATGGAGTTTAAAGAAATATCATTTTTCCATATCCCTCGGAATAGGAATGATTTCGCTGATGCACTAGCAACCCTGGCTTCCTTAATTAACATATCTAAAAGGGGAGGAATCCCAGGTATCAAACTTAAAAGCCAGAAGGCACCAGCCTATGGAAATTACGTTGGAGAAGTATCAGATGAACTACCTCCCATCAAACAACCCTGGTATCATGACATCAAAGAAAATCTTCAAGATGGATCTACGCCCGGTGGGGAAAATTAAGTTGAAAAGAAGCAGATTCATAAAATAACCATGAAATTCAACCTAAGCGGAGACGTACTTTACAAAAAGGGATCGGGAATAGGCCTTCTAAGATGCCTAGACAAAGACCAAGCCCAAAGATGAAGTCCATGGTGGAGTATATGGTCCACACATGAGCCCAAAAGATATTAAGAATAGGGCATTATTGGATCTCTCTCAAAGCCTACTGTAACGATCACGTCAGAAGATGCTAGGAAATGCCATCCACTCTCCTCCAAATGAACTCCACAATATGAGTTCACCATGACCCTTTTCAATGTGGGGAATGGACGTGATTGAGCCAATCGAGCCCAAAGCCATCAATGGTCATCGATTTATCTTTATCGTGATTGACTATTTCACCAAATGGGTAAAAGCGGCCTCTTTTCTCAAAGTCACCAAAGAGATAATAATTAATTTCATCAGAAATAATGTCATATGTCGATATGGACAACCGAAGGTGATCGTATAGAACAATGCCAAAAATCTAAACAACCAGATGATAGAGGAGGGCCACAACTATCTTTCATGGTCAATTATATCAACAGAGGATTGCTCGGTCATACAACAAGAAAGTCCGGCTTCGAAAATTCAAAGAAAATGACTTGGTACTAGAGAAAGTCCTTGCCAATCAAGATCAATCTAAAGAAAAATTCTCCCCGAACTGGGAAGGCCCTTTCATTGTCAAAGAAGTGTTGACGGGAGGAACCCTAATATTGCAAGAAATGGATGGCAAATAATTTCTCGAGCTTATCAATTCAGACACCGTGAAAAGGTATTATGTCTGAAATCACCTGCAAACCATCCTAGGTCTAAAAAAAATCAAATTAAATCAAATCAATCAAGTCAATTTAGGTTTTCAAGCCGCTTCTTGAACTACGTAGACCTGATCTTCCCTCATCAATGGGAGTACATAGGTAGACAACTATGGTGTGGTCAAACTAAGCAAAAAACCCAAAAACCCAAACAAACATTTCTCAATCCATTCAGCTTAAGTCGCATCAGGAACTATGGAAGACCTGATCTCCCCTCATCAACAGGAGTACGTAGGCAACCATTTATGGTGATGTCTAACCCCTACAAAAATCCAAAAACCCCTTCAACCAAGCTCAAACTCCAACAAATACTTTCCAACCTTTCAAGCCAAAGCCTGAACTACGTAAGACCTGATCTCTCATCCAGGGGAGTACGTAGGCAACCATCTATGGTGCGATCGAACCCTCAAAGAGAAAAGCCAAACCCTTTGCTTAAACCTTAACCACATCAAAGACCAGTCCCAAGACACCAAAAACTAGAAAGACTAAAGATCAACGACTCATTCTAAAAGATCCTAGGACATCTCAATGTTAATCAATCAAGGTGAAGTTCAAGACACATTAAGATAGTAAGTTATAAAGAAAATGGAAACTATCAAGCAAGTAACAAGACATATCTAAAGGGGAAGTGAATCAAAATATATTTCCTTGCCATATAATACTTTTTGATATATACAATGTATCATGTGCATGACAAAAATGGCTAACCTAGTCTATGCAGGAAAATGAAAGTTGTCTACAAACCCGTAGATAAACGGGCCAGCAAGTCTAATATGGCGTCCCTCTCAGAAGATGGAGGTGAATCAATAATCTCCTACCCTAGGGTGTCCATCCGAGTCAGAAGATCCACAACCATCTTCATAGTGCTACCATGATCACCTATGAATGCACTCATATCTGCTACGATGCTAGTTGTGTGGGATATAAGTGCAGTACTATCAGCAGTGGAAGAGTCTCGGGTAGCTCAAGCCTCATCCCGCTCAACAAAAGTAGCATCCCGAGTTGCTCGAGCCTCATCACGCTCAATAAAATCAGCATCTCTAGCCGCTCGAACCTCATTCCGCTCAAAAAAAGTGGCACCCCGACTAGCTCGAGCGTCATCCCTTCAGTAAAAGTAGCATCTCTACCAGAAAGAGTTGTCAACATTAAAGCCCTAGTCTGATCCCTCTCAAATGTCATTAGATGTAACCTCTGCTCCAAATACTCTACAGAAGGTGGAGCTGTAGCGGTGGGAATGCTAGGGAAATCATAGACCAAAGCTGCTATCAAACCAATAAATAGCTCTTACTTGGTAGGAGAATAAGGGTCCTCCATAGACTCCTCATCATCAGAATCAATACTCGGCTTTGAGTGAACAACCATAGCCGATGCAATATCTGCCTTCAGCCTTGCAAAATACTCTAAGGAACGACCCAGATGACTAGTCAAAAAATCAGCCCTCTCTTGGCAAGTCCAACAATCATAAATCCTAGTCAAGTCATCTGCTGACAAAAGCCGAGCTGACAGTCGCTGACCCAATGCCCCGTCAAAGGTGTGAATATCTTGAAATTGATCAAACTATCCCATGACAGCCAGTGGATGATACATGGTCACCCCTCTCAAACCAGTCAGGGGTAGATAGTCCATGCAAACTGCATGAGTAATAAAGTTATAGGGAGAGCTGAGTCTTGAACAAGGCAAGATAGCAAATGGATCCTCAGTCCCTGTCAAAAAAGCCAATCAGGATGTTGCATCTATAGACACAGCCGGCTAAAAGGAATAAGATATGGCTATCTCATGAGTAAAGCAGTACCTATGATGTCTAAATGTGCAAATCAGTGTCAAGTGTTATAATCACACGTACAACAAAATGGCACTGCCTCTAAAAAACCCCACAGGATGGGTATGCCAAAATATGTCCAACCTTAAGGTCTCTTCCAATATCATGCACGGACTACCATAATTAGGCCAATATCTAGCTGATCCATATAGTGGCATGTATAAATAGACCACAATGCACATTAATAGAATATCTACGCGAGCAACATGGTACTTACCCTCAATAATGGTGAAATCCCCTGAATGTCGTAGATAACTTCCAGTGACCCATATCAGTCAATTAAGAAATCCATGGACACTACATGCCCTTAGGTAATCTCGTCCATAACAACTCTACGTTGTAAGCCCGTCTAGGTCATAAACTGTCGGCTTATATCACCGACAGCCATCCTAGCGCAAGGTCGGTCCAAGGGCAAATTAGTGAGACGCTCATACTCCTCCAACATAGGAGCCAACTCATAGATATCAAATCTAAAAACCCGTCTCTCTGGTATCCAACAAGATATCATGCCCTCTACATAGCCCAACGGCACCTGGAACGTCAAGTGGGTTATAAAATGCCTCAATAACTGATCAACTGTTACCCGATCTGTGGGAGACAAACTGCTATACCAAGATCTCAAATAAAAGGTTATCAATAAGGTGGGGTATACTCAATCTGGCTAACGATAGATGAAGACATCTGTAGGCCGTATCATAAGACCATCTAGGGGTCAACGCTAAACTCACCTCTGTGAATGCATATCCATGACATAATGCATGTATCATGATAAATGATAAATGATAAATGACAATATAATGTAGGAAGTAGAAACCATTATGCATACATTCCTAAATACATTATCTTTGTATGCAACCAAAAATAAAAATATAGGGAAATAGGGCACAACCGCCCAATATCTAACAGAGGCCTATCAAAAGATATAACGAGAAATGGGGCACAACAGCCCAATATCTAATAGAGGCCTATAAAAAGAGATAACAAGAAATCTATCAAAAGAAATCAATGATGTCCACATCATTCAATCAATCCATCTGATGTAACTCCTCCTGATTCACTGAGTCTCTGCCACAAGGGATGTCAGGTCGATACAAATTGGGATCTGCACTGGTAAAGCTATCGGAATATGGTTCACCTGAAAGGCTAGCGCTAGAGCTGGATGGATCAATAGAATCTGCCTCTGATGGATCTCTGCCCAAATGTCGAATAAAAAAATGTGCCCGGTCCAACCTCTGGGTCAAACTATCAATCTACGTCAAATGAGTGGGCTTATGGACGCACGTAATCCATTTTGTCATCCTAACAAACCCAGGGACCATATCCCCCATAAACTGTGTGGCTCGGGTCTGAGCTCCAATAGTGTGAGGGAACCTCCAGCGGTAGAAAGCCACCCGAGTAAAGGGACCCTCTGATAAAGTGAAGCCATCTAAACCCATTAGGGGAATCTCGAAGATCTACTGAGATAAAGGCCAATATCGCCTAGCAGGAGGAAAGAACGGAACGCGAATCTCCCCTCTGGTGCTCCTAATAGCACACTCTCCTAAATAAAGCTCCCAGCCTCCGTCCGTTAGGAGGGGAATCTGATAGGTGGATAATACATACTCGACTCCAATTGGAAAGCCACTTTTAAAGCCTACTATCAAATGGTCCTTGAAGTAGGGAACCCATGTGATGACATCGGCTATCAACAACTCCAATTGTAAATGAGAATGGGTAACCCCTCGGCTACAAGAACCTCTGCAAGATTGAAGTAATGTCATCGCCATCCCTATTGATAGGTCTCCAAACCTAATATAGTAGCGGGATGAAGGCATGAAACCTCTCATAAGCCCAAAATTGAAAATGCAAAGATCAAATACCTTTAGTTATGAAAACTGATAGCCCGAGTGGGGGAAAATGAAAGATAAAGAGAAAATACTCACTAGAAAAAATGGGTAAAAGCCTAGCCAAGCCTCTGTCACACCCTCTTAGCGTAGGCGCATCCCTCTAAGGAAGTAGGCAAAGGTGTATGAGCCCCAGTTAAAGTCTCTAATACGGTCCACATCACGAGTGGCGCTAACTAAAGTGAAAGAAACCGTCGAGGAGTTGTCTGCTAGGAAATAACCCCTGATGATGATCAGGAACAATCGCCGAAGAATGCGATCTCTAATCCTCAGATCATCAGGCAAAGGCTCAGTTAGAGCCCCATTCATGGCATTTACACTCAAGGGCCCAGAACGAATAGTTTGACCCTTGAGGGTCGTGGTCAGAACTCCCAAAAGGGATCAAACGGTAGTCAGGTGATGAGTGAATTTTATACCTACAAATCGACTTCTAATTTGAGCTTAAACTCTGTTGATCCTGTATATTTATGTTTATTTTTACTTGTTTATTGTTATTTTATGTTTAGGTATGGTGGTGTAGCTTGTGTGGCATAAATGGTGGTTTTGTGGTGAAACTTAGCATAAAATGAGCAAAAGTGTGCAGATTACAGAATGACCCCCCACCGCGGCGGACTATATACAAGCAAACCCCCCCCCCCCACCCCGGGGCGGGGGTACTTGAGCAAGAACATAAGGATCCCCGCCGGGGCAGGCCTATAAAGAAGAAAAACTCCCACCGGGGCGGGGGTACGGGCAAGACTAAGAGTTCTATTTCAAGTAGAGTTCTACAGTAGCGTTTAGGAAGGAAGTTGGCATGGCATGGGACTTCGTTTAGCGTCAGTTTATGGACTAATTATGTGTCTTATGCTGGAGAATAACATGACAACAAAGGGGATGAACATCATCCATTCAATTATCAAACTTGAACCCTAAAATTGAGAAAATTACATTGGAGGAAGAATTGAAAGTTAGAGTCACGAAGATTGAAAGTTAGATGGTTTTGTATTCATTCTACTTCTTTAATTCGATTATTGTAATTTAGATGATGGATTCTTTTATGATTTTAGTATTTAATTCGTTTATGATCCACTAATTTACTTATTAGGCTTATGTTGGATCTTTATTGTTAAACGATGATTGTTATGCCTTAATTTTAGTTTAATATATCTATCTAATCAGTTTATCTATTGTGATTTATGATTTAATTTATGAATTTCTTGATCAGCAATTCTGTGTGGATTTGTATGGATTCGAGAGATGATGTATGAATCTAGACTTAGTCACTATAGCATGTGTTCTTGAATTATGTGTTTGAATGGAATCTTGATAAATGTTAGGGTAGAGATATGCTTAACATCGCATGTAATCGGGTAGAGAACTTGAAATTAAACCTTATTTGATTTTAATTCACATAGAGATATAGTGAATTAGTTGATTATGGTGTTTGGCTTAATTCTATCAAATTTGTGGATTTAAGTTAATATGTTATTAGTGCATCGAGATATAGCTAATTCTACCTAAGTGTTCTTGATTAATAAACTGAGATAGTGAGTTAAACTGGAATAAGGTGTGATAATTAGAGTGAGATTAAAGTAAAGTTGTAAGCCTAATTCTCTAATATTTGCTTAAAGTTACGGGTTTTAGTTATGATTGATTGTTTGGTATATTTAGTTTCTTAGTTGTTGTTAGATTTTCTTATTTATAATCATTGGTTTGGATAATTTAATAAAATTTGGATTAATAGAAAGCTAGTAATTGTTAGGATTAATTTCATACTAATCTGTGTGGGAACGATACGTGTACTTATCATTATATTACTTATTAACTACGTGCACTTATGTGTGAGCGTAATTAGATTTTGACCAACAAGTTTTTGACGTCGTTGCTGGGGATAGTATAGATTTTAAGTTTTTTTCAATATCAGTTTAATTTGTCCAGTTTTACTTAAATAATTTTTCTTTTGTTTTGTTCTTTTCTGTTTCAGGTTCTTTGAGTTAGTTTATTCAAACTCGGATTAAGAATCAAGACTTGCTTCTTTTCGAGGACGATATCGAGAAATGGTTTCAAAGGCTAAGTAAGTGGATTAAAGAGACTAGTGAAAACTTCGAGAACTCTGAGAAGGAAGAAATAATGGCTGCACAAGATCAAAAAGCGTTGAGGGATTATGCTACTCCTAAGGTGACTGAGCTTCAGTCGAGTATCACCAGGCCGGCGATTGCTGCAAATACATTTGAGATTAAGCCTGAGACTATTCAGATGATTCAGAACTCAATTTAGTTTGGGGGATTAGACAACGACGATCCGGATGAGCACTTGGTTAGTTTTTAGAGATATGTGACACCTAAAGATACAATGGGGTGTCAGATGACGCAGTCAGACTTTGCTTATTCCCGTTTGACCTGCGGGACAAGGCGAAGAGTTGGTTATATTCTCTGTCATCGGGATCAATAACTACTTGGGACAACCTCATTCAAAAGTTCCTGTCTAAGTTCTTTCCACCCGTAAAAACTACAAAGATGAGAAACGAGATCACCATGTTTGAGCAGCAGAATGGGGAGTCTTTATATGAGGCATGGGAATAGTACAAGGAACTAATCAGTAAGTGCCCTCATCATGGACTACCTAAATGGCTGAATATGAATATGTTCTATAACTGGTTAAATGGGAATCTCAGGACTATTATAGATGCATCGTCGGGTAGAGCGTTTATGGATAAGAGCTATGAGGAGGCATATGAGTTAGTTGAAACAATGGCAGCTAATAATTACCAGTGGCCTACAGCGAGAATGACATAGCCCAAGGTAGCTGAGGTATTAGAGGTAGACGGGGTAACGGTGTTGGCGACATAGATTTCAGCCTTATCAAAGAAAATGGATGCTCTGATAGGTGCACAACCACAACAGGTGGCATATGTTTACGAGTTATATATAGGAGAACACCTTACAGAACAGTGTGTCATCAACCCAGCGTCAGTACATTTTGTGGGAAGCTACAATAGGGTTTTACAGAACATGTATCAAAAGGCCTACAACCTGGGGAATAGGAACCATCCCAATGTTTTATGGAGTAACAATCAAAATCAGCAGGCTCCGCGACCTTTTTATCCCCCGGGGTTCCAAAATCAGCATCAACAAGTAGCTCCGCATCAAGAGAAGAAGTCAGACTTAGAAGAGCTGTTGTTAAAGTATATAGCAGGCAATGAGGCGGCCGTGAAAATGCAAGCGGCAGTGATAAAGAACATAGAGAATCAGATGGGACATCTTACATTGGCTTTGAACAACATGCCTCAAGGGATGTTGCCTAGCGATACAGAAAAGAATCTGAGAGGAAATCACGAGT
This sequence comes from Panax notoginseng, assembly GCA_016801055.1. NCBI lineage: Eukaryota > Viridiplantae > Streptophyta > Magnoliopsida > Apiales > Araliaceae > Panax > Panax notoginseng. The sequence continues at coordinate 233,553,884 of CM029013.1, read as the reverse complement.
AATGTAATGAGATTACACTTATAAGTGGTAAGGAATTGGGTTCGAACTTGGATAGGAAAGCAAGTACAGATGATGATTATGAGAATGAATGGAATGAATTAGACAGGAAATCTAAGGAGAAAGTGGTGGAAAAGCCAAAGGAAGAAAAAATAGAATAAAGTTGCACCACCTGTACCTTTTTCTCAAAGGCTAGAAAGTCAAAAGTTAAAGGACCAGTTTTCAAGGTTTATGGATATATTCAAACAATTGCACATCAATATTCCATTTGTCGAAGCACTTGAGCAGATGCCACGTTACGTCAAATTCATGAAAGAAATACTTTCAAAGAAATACAAGCTCAAGGACTTCAAAACAGTGGCATTAACTGAAGAATGAAGTGCAATACTGTAGAAAAAGCTTCCTCCTAAATTGAAAGATCCGGGAAGCTTCACAATTCCGTGCGTAATTGGCAATCAAGATGTGGGGAGAGCTCTATACAATCTAGGAGCGAGTGTAAATCTTATGCCACTATCCATTTTCCGAAAGATGGGGTTAAAGGAAGCAAAACCAACTAACATCAGTCTACAGCTCGCAGATAGATCATTAACATATCCACTAGGAATAGTTGAAGATGTGTTGGTAAAGGTTGACTCATTGATCTTTCCAGCTAATTTTGTGGTGTTAGATTTTGAAGAAGCTAAGAACATCCCTATCATCTTGGGACGACCATTCCTTGTGACTGGACGAACACTGATTGACGTGCCTAATAGAGAACTGATTATGAAAGTGTTCGATCAGGTAGTGAAGGTGAAAGTGTTCAAAGAAATCCCAATCCCGACTGACAAGGAAGAGTGTGAGTTGCCGCTAGAGGGAGTAGTGGTCAGTCAAAACGTCATCGTTTTGACTGGCCGCTACTCCCTCTAGCGGCCAGCAGAGAGGATTTTTTAATTTATTGCTGGCCGCTACTCCCTCTAGCGGCTGGGCATTCATCTCAGCCATTAACTCTAATATTGGACGGCTAGATTAACGTTAGTTCAAATAGTGCTAATAGCTAACATTTTCCACGGATCATTCCTATATATATATATATATATATATATATATATATATATATATATATATACGAAAGCAATTATATATATACAAACTGAAATGAAACCACGGACCGAAGTCCGGGCATACACACGCAACACAACTCTCAACGTGAAGAACGGTGTGTGCAAAGATGAAGAGAAAGGCTATAAAGTGTGTAAGAAGGCTTATAGTGGGCTACCAAAGAAGACTTCTATAGCTTTAAGTGGATGAACACTCGGCTCCCGCCGGTAAAAAGTAGCTATATATGAGCTTACAAGTGTTTAAAATGAGAAAGTACTCAGTTTAGGGTGAATACAAAGTAAATTAGACAGGGCTTTCTTGCCTTTTTCTCTTTCAAAATGGCCACCCCAAGCCCTCTATTTATAGAGGGGGTAGCCACAGATGTACCTGCGGCTGCCCGGGGTGCCTCGGGCTTCGCGGGTCCCGCTGTCTCGAAGTACGTGCATGCATACAACGTGATGTCCGCTCGAACTTTTAGAACTTCAATCCGGGCATCCGACTGAGGTGTGTAAGACCTATTTTGGACCGCCATTATCGAGAGTTACGCAATGACATAGGATTAGAGGTTGTACGAAGTCAGGAAGATGGGACCATGCCCTCCGGTCTTCAAGCTTCAAATTCTATCTGTTACCCTACATAATAGTCACTCGGGATTGGACTTCCTTGGCTCTTGTGGGACATTACTATGTAAAAATGTATGTATGAAATGTTAAGAAGGCGCGATGTGGCGTCAAGGTGGCAAGATGATGACTTTGCCCCTCACCGGGGTTATCTCCGGTTTGGGCTGATAAAGCAGACGTTGCTCAGGGTTATCTCTGAGATTGGACTGCTGCAAGTGTTAAAGGTCCTCAGCGTCATCTCTGAGGTGTGCCTGTCTTCCCGGGGTCATCTTTAGGTCTTGTACCGAGTGCCTCGGTGTGAGTGCTGAGTGTTCTGAAGCTACTTGCATGGCTTTGAAATAAGCATTTCTGGGGTTATCTCCGAAACTACAACTACATTCCTTGTGGTTATCTTCAAGGTTGGTGCTACTATTCCCGGTGTCGGGACTGAGACTGAATATCTCAGGGATAAATCGGTCTTCTCCGATGGAATTTCTGGTATTGGAACTGCAGGCCTCGGGGTTATCTCCGAGGTTAGAATTAATACTCCCGGTGTGTGTTTCGGGGTTGAAATTGAGCTTTCGATAGTATTCAGACTGGATATGAGTTGTATTCCAGGGTTATGTCTGAAAGACGAATCTGCTCTCCTGCAATGTCAATAACAGCTGTGCAAAAAATTTTGAGTGTCTACAGATGCCCCTTTTTATCATATCCATGCAATGCAATGGCATGGATAGGATAAAGAATCCTAGACACTTGAAATGTAACAAGGTAAATATGATGCTATGTGTAGCAACATGATGCAAGTGTATGATGCATATGTTTTATTTTCCTACATGTCGGGGATGGTTGTCGGCTCCCTATTGCTTCAACCGGGGATGGCAATAAATAAGCAGCCTGATGAACTGTCATGGACGTGTGATCCACAACGAACAGGAATCTCTAGGATTGTTGACATTGGGGTTATCACCAAAGTCCTAAATCCTTGACGCGGACTTTATTTCGAAGAGGTATCTCTTGTGTACAAGAGATCTGTGGGGTAAAGCTTTTGTCTGCTCGAGGATGTGTATAATATATTCCATCATCGATCCTCCCCGATGATGTTGATCCCACTGGTTTGTATTGCCAGGACATATTAATGTTTTGTTGGATTTATTACCAACAGTATGTGTTGTCAGGGCTACCTGACCTTCGTTGATGTGTGAACCAATGGATGACCACGCGTTGTAACCCCCGCCGGGGATCCACTTGACCTCTGCTGATGTGTACATCAATGGATGAATTCCTTGTTGGGGATAGATGCCAAGGCTGCTTGACCTTTGTTGATGTATGTATCAACTGATGCAATCATCAGATGGCTTTCAATATGTCGTTGAGTTTACCTACCAACGGCTGAACTGATGTCAAGGCTGCTTGACCTTTGTTGACAGGTGTATCAACGTACAATATGCGTTGTAACCCCCGTCAGGGATCTACTTGTGGACAGATGACCATGCGTGGTAACCCCCATCGGGGATCTGTATTATCAACAGATAACGCGTGATGCCACCACTGGGGATGGTGCATCAACAGACGCAGATGAGTGATACCCCCGCCGGGGATGGGTACTTTGAGAATGATGACCCCAAACTGACGACATTGGACTTTTGTACGGTATTACAGAATGTGATCTACAACTATTGAGATCATTGGTATAGTATACCCTGTGTTTAGGTGAATACCAATGAATGATATGAAGGCCACAGTTGGGCCCAGGAAAACCAGGATTTTAGGCTATTCTACTCAATCGCGTAGCATTTTTATCCCTAAGTTGGCCTTTTTAGCTTGTGAGAACTCCTTTAAAACTCGAACTGGATCGAGCCAGAGGGGTGGGCCCCACCTAGGGGTGCCTTATTAGTTGTTGAGTAGCTTTGCCCCATTTCCCTGTATTTTTTAATTGTAAAGAGATGATGTATTTAGATGATGATGTACTTAAGAATGTATGTACTATTTTCCATTCCTTACATCATATTGCCATCTATTATCTGTTATGCATTTATCGTGTTATGCATATATATGTATGTTCAGAGATATTCAGCACTGACCCCTGGATGGTATATTGATACGGCCCACATAGATGTCTTCTTCGACAGTCAGCCGCATAGATCACACCCCACCAGTATTGGTAGCATCCCGTCTGAGATATTGGTATGATAGTATGTCACCCCCAGATAGGGTGACCTTAGATCAGCTGTTGTAGCATACCATGACCCTTTTGATGTTTCAGGTTTCCACAGGATTTATAGAGGGCATGCTAGAGCACTGGGTACCGGAGAGGCAGATTTTTTGGCTTGGGACCTAAGAGCTGACTCCGACTTTGGAGGAGTATACACGTTTGATGATGCTACCACTTGACAGACCTTGCATGCATATGGCCATTGGTGACATGAGCCGGTAGTTCATGAATCTCACTGGGCTAAGGCGGAGAGTTGTGCAGGATGAGATCACATCCGGCCACATGATATCCCAGCATTTTTTGATTGACAGATTTGGCTATGAGGACAGCTATGCTCGATATTTTGGGGATTTCACCATACCAGAGGATCAGTGGCATTTGGCCAGAGTAGATGTATTGCTGCTGTGCGTATTATCATACATGTACATGCCACGATACATGGATGAGTTAGACATCGACATTATTATGGTAGTGAGAGCTCTTAGGGAGGGTTGTACCATTATTTCGATGATCATGGTAGAGACACTGATGTAGGCCACATTCTGTAGGTCATGCTATACATCTGGTTTATGTCACACCTGAGACCGATTGGTACATTTAGACGACACGGATATTGTTTCACCCATAAGATAGCTATGTCGTATTCCTTCTAACCTACAGAGTGTACAGATCATGCATCTTGGTCCATTTTCCTAGTTAGAATTGGAGATCCGTTTGCTATCTTACCATGTACAGGGCTCAGTTCGCCCTACAGTTTCATTACTCATGCTCCAGGCATGGATTATCTCCCTCTGGCTGGTTTGAGGGGCATGACTACCTACCACCCACTGGTCGTGATGTCGCAGTTTGACCAGTTCTAGGATTTCAATCCTTTTGATGGGGTGTTAGGTCAGCGCTTAGCTTCTCGCCACTTATCAGTAGAGGACTGATCCCGTGTGTATGCTTGTTGGGATCAGCATGAGATATCTACTTTTTCTGTTAGCCATCTGGGTTATTCGCTAGAGTATTCTACGTGGATGGAGACAGAGACTTCATTAGCTGCGGTAGTATCCACAGTGTCAGGTAGTGATTCAGATGGTGGAGAGCCCATGGAGGACATTGATTCCCACACCAAGGATGAGTCATTTATTGGGTTGCCAGCAGCTCTCTTAGATTCTCCCAGTACTAGTACTGTTGTGATCCAGTATTCGGCACAGTACTTTGACCAGAGTCTTCATTTCATGACCTTTGAGAGAGATCAGGCTAGAGCCCTGATGTTGACAACTCATGATGGGAGAGACGCTACTCTGTTAGAGAGAGACGAGGCATTAGCTCAGAGAGATGCCGTTGTTATTGAGTGGGATGAGGCTAGATCAGCCAGAGATGTAGTGATAGTTGAGCGGGATAGCGCCATATCTTCCTGGGATGTAGCCGTCAAAGATAGTACCACAGTGAGATCCCTAACCACTGGTATGCTTGCCGAGATGAGTGTGTACATTGATGAGCATCGCGTCACCATGCAGATGGCCTCGAACTTGCTAGTTCGTGTGGATATCCTTGTACAGGAGACCACAACATTACCTCCTTCTTCGGAGAGAGATTATGTTAGATCTGCTAGCCCGCATACATACCGATCTGTAGATAGCCTTGTATTTTCCTGTACAGACTAGCTTAGCCATTTTGTCATGTACAGTTTATATTATGTATATCAAACAGTATTATATATAGCAAAGAAATATATTTTTGATCACTTTCCTTTTAGATATGCCTGAATACTTGCTTGATATTTGCCTGCTTCTTCAGGACTTGTGATCTTGATGTATTTTGAATTCCTCCTTACTGGATGGACATTGTGTTGTCCCTGTATAGTTCAGAATGGATCATTGATCTATGTGTTCCCTACCATCTTTGGTGTCTTGGGACTGGTTTCTATATGGAAATGTGGAGAGGAATATGGCTTTCCTCTCTGAGATTGACCGCACCACAGATGGTTGCCAGTACTCCTATTTAGGAGGAGCCTAGTTAATTTCGCCTCTTATGGATTGGTGTTGCTCTTCAAGGAACAATCGCAACTTAGATGGTCACTGAGTCTTTCATTTAGATGGGGAGGTCAGGTAATTCCATCCCTTTGGTCTGAAGACAAATGAAATGTGGTGGATTAAAATTTGATCCCAATACCGTTGACAAGTATTTATGTTTTGGTAGGGGGTTAGACCAAACCATAAATGGCTTCCTACGCACTCCTATTGCAGAGGAGATCAGGTCTGCGTAGTTTGAACCTAGTGTAATAGGTTCAACGCTATATGTGGCAGAAAGGGTGTAGGAATATTTTTGTTATTTTTGTTTTTGAAAAAGGAGAAGGGTGTAGAAATGTTTTTGTTGTTTTTGTTTTATTGCGACCAAGCCATATAAAATGGTTGCCTACGTACTCCTGTGTATCAAGGAGATCAGGTCGACGTAGTTCACCCCTCAGGACGATTTGTAGCCAACGAAAAGTTTGATCCTATGTGGAGGACAAACTACAGTGGGGAAGAAAGTTTAATCCTAAGTTCAGGATAAACTGCAGGTATGAAAAGTTTGATCCCATGTTTGGGGACAAACTGCAAATATGAAAGGTTCAATCCCTAGTGGATAACCAAAGTTGAGTAAGGGTTAAATAACCGAGTGAAGAGGAAAGGATCTGATGATCCGAAAACCAAGCTGCTGGCTTGAAAAGTGTGTTTCCCTGAGGGGCGCAGTGTGGAAAAAGAGTTATATGTAGTGAAAGGATAAAGAACCAAAATGACTAGTGATCTGATGATCCAACACCAAGATGTTTGTTTGATGGTAACTTCAGACATAGTACTGTTTCACGGTGTCTGAGTTGATAAGCTGTGGAAATTCATCGCCGTCCATTTCCTACAATCTGAGAGCACCTCCTGTCAATACCTCCTTGACAATAAACGGGCCTTCCCAGTTAGGAGAAAATTTTTCCTTAGACTGATCTTGGTTATCTATGATCTTCTTCAAAACCAAGTCATGTTGTTTAAACTGCTGTACCCGAACTTTTTTATTGTAGGATCGGGCGATCCTTTGTTGATATAACTGACCATGGAAGATAGTCGCGGTTCGCCTTTCGTCTATTAGAGACAATTGGTGATACCTGTCTTGTACCCATTGGTCTTCATCCAGCTGAGCATCTATCAACACTCTGAGGGATTCCATTTCTACTTCTATGGGGAGTACTGCTTCCATCCCATAGTTTAATGCATAGGGGGTTGCCCTAGTTGAAGTGCGCATTGATGTTCTGTAGGCTAACAGAGTAATAGGAAATAAGTCAGGCCAGTCTTTGTGGTTGGCGGACATCTTTTGCATGATTTTCTTGATATTTTTGTTAGCCGCTTCAACAGCACCATTCATCTTTGGACGGTAGATGACGGAGTTAAGATGTTTGATGTGGAATTTGCTGCATAACTCCTCCATCATTTTGTTGTTGAGGTTTTTAGCATTGTCTGATACAATTACCTATGGTTGTCCTTATCAACAAATGACATTGTTTCTGATGAAAGAAATGTCGACTTCTTTGGTAACCCTGGGGAAGGAGGCTACTTCTACCCACTTGGTGAAGTAGTTGATCATGGTGAAGATAAAGCGATGTCTGTTACTGGCTTTGGGCTCAATGGGCCCGATCACATCCATTCTCCACATTGAGAAGGGCTAAGGCGAACTCATATTGTGGAGTTCCTGTGGAGGGACGTGGATAGCATTCCCATGAATTTGGCATTGATAACATCTCCTGACGTGGTCATTGCAATCAGCTTTGAGAGAGAGCCAGTAATGTCCCGTTCTAAGGATATTCTTTACAAGTAAAGGGTCGCTCAGATGTGGGCCATAGACTCCACCATTGACCTCATCCATAAGTCTCTGAGCTTGGTCCTTGTCCAGGCATCTGAGGAAACCTAGTCATGCACCTCTCTTGTAGAGTGCATCTCCGCTCAGGTAGAATTTTATAGTAAGTCGATGAATCTGTCTTTGTTCAATCAGGCTCGTCTCAGCGAGTGTAGATCCATTTTACAAGTACTCCTTGATATGCGGATACCAAGGTTGTTGGATGGGGGGTAGTTCATCTGATACTTCCCCAACATAGTTCCAATAGGATGGTGCCTTTTGCAGGGCAAATGTGACGCTTGGCATGTGTTCCTAGTTAGTTAGGTGAATCAAGGAGGCCAAAGTTGCTAGTGCGTCTGTGAAGTCATTCCTATTACGAGGAATGTGTAGAAAGGAGATCACTTCGAACTCCAAAGCCATCTGTAAAACTTGTCGATGGTAAGGCAGCAAATGTAGCTCTTTGGTTTGATAGATTCCCGTGGATTATTTGACTACCAACTCTGAATCCCCAAAGACAGTTAACCGCCTGATGCCCATTGAGAGGGCATGTTTTAGCCCCATGATACAGCCTTCATACTTAGCTGTGTTGCTGGTACTGTCAAACTGCAATTTGACGGCGACGGGATACTGCTCCACCGTACCGGATACTAGAACTGCTCCAGCTCCAGAACCTTCCATATTAATAGCTCCATCGAAATACATGTTCCATGTTTGGCGTGTATCGTACTGATGGTGTTGTTGAATTGCCATTACCCCTTCATCGGGGAAATATGTTTCCAAGGGTTTGAATTCCCCTGAAGGTGCAGCGGCCAGTTGATCCGCGATTCCTTGACCTTTAATGGACTTTTGCTTCACGTAAACAATGTCAAATTATTACAGAATCAACTGTCATCTAGACAGTCGGCAATTCAGTATGGGCTTGCTGAACACATACTTGAGAGGATCCATGCGGGAGATGAGATGGGTTGTGTGCCCATGGAGGTAATGTTGTAAACTCGTGGCAGCCCATGCTAAAGCACAACAAGTCTTCTCAATCAGAGTGTACTTATGTTCACTGCTGCTGAATCTTTTGCTGAGGTAATAGATAGCTCGTTCTCGACCTCTATCGTCTTTCTGACCCAGCATGCAACCCATGGCATTGTCACTTATGGACAAGTACATGAATAGAGGAACATCATCCCTAGGTGGTACCAAGATAGGAGCTTTAATTGTAAGGAAGGCCTTCTGGCACTCATCATTCCATTTCGTGGAGGAGTTCTTCCTTAACAGCTTGAAGATAGGCTCACAGTTTCTGTGAGTTGAGAAATGAACCTACTAATGAAGTTGACTCTTCCCAAAAATCTCCGTACTTCCTTCTCTGTCTGAGGAATGAGCATATTCGTGATGGCCTAGATTTTGGTGGGATCCAGCTCAATCCCTTTGTGGCTGACTAGGAATCCTAGCAACTTGCCTGATTTAACGCCAAAGGCGCACTTAGCTGGATTCAACTTCAAGTTGTACTTACGCAACCTATTGAAAAGCTTTCTGAGATGGTCTAGGTGGTCTTCCTCCCTTCAGGATTTGACAATAATGTCATCCACGTAGATCTCTATCTCTTTGTGCATTAAGTCGTGAAAAAGATTCATCATGGCTTGCTGATAGGTAGCTCTGGCATTGATGAGGCTGAAAGGCAACCGTTTGTAACAAAAGGTTTCCCAAGGCATAATGAAAGCAGTTTTCTCATGATCCTCTTCAGCAACCATGATCTGATGGTATCCCGGAAAGCAATCAGCAAAGGAGTACATGTCGTACTGAGAAGTATTGTCAATAAGAATGTGGATAAATGGCACGAGAAAGCTATCTTTAAGGCAAGCTTTATTCAGATCCCGATAATCCATGCAAACTCGCACCTTTCCTCCAGGCTTAGGCACGAAAATGATGTTGGATATCTATTCGGGATATTTGGACACCATGATAATACCAGCTTGAAATTGTTTCACAATTTCTTCTTTCACCTTTAAACTCCACTTAGGTTTCAATCGCCTGAGCTTCTACTTGACTAGCTTGAATCCCTCTTTAATGGAAAGGCGATGAAGGACAATGTCAGTGGATAAATCCACCATGTCTTTATGAGACCATGCAAACATATCCTGGAATTGGGTTAGTAGTGTAACCATGTCATTCCTTTGGTTTGGGGTAAGGTCTGAATCAATCTGGATTAACTTAAGGTTTTCTAAGGTTTCGAGATTGAAGGAGGTGGTTTGATCTAGGTTGGGTTTAGGTTAGTCTTTGACCCATTCTTTGATCTCCGGAGGCACCTCAATGTCCTCTTGAATTTCCATCAAGTCTGAGTCCAACGTTTCATCAAAGTTACAATCCTTCTGGAGAAGAGACAACTTATCAGCAAGTACAGACACACCTAAGTTCAGAGTCCTGAAACAAAATATACTTTCACTTAATATATATGAAATTGTTTAATCATACAAAGTGTTAGCATGTACGGACAAAATAATTGCTAATATTGTACAGAAAAGTAAGCAGTTACGATATCTACAGGGCAGAAAGAAGTCCTGCCCGTTTTACCCTTGTCGACCAATGCAAGGAGTGCTGCTCCAATTGGCAAGGAAAAAGTCCTGGTGAACTGCTCTGATTCCACTTCATTAATTTATTTTTGATCAACTCAAATTATTTCTATATTTTATAACCACGAATCAGTCATCACATATTGAACTTTTTTCCTATGCTCAAATATTGCATATAGATTAATGATTTATATAAACCAATAGATTGTGCAATAATAATATTCATTTACTAGATATTCAAATCTATTGCGTCGACGTTTCTTTATAGCTTCATTACTAATATATATTAGAGTTTATTGCATCAACTATTTCTTTTTAGTATCATAACTATTGTTCAACTCATTTATGGATACTAACCACAATATTTTCACCTACAGTTGTTGACTTTATTCTTTCCTTGCAGCACCTGCTAATGAGGTTAATCAAAGACCAAGACAATGATAAGGTGAAAATATCCTAAATTATAAATCGAAAGCTTTTTAGATGAATTTGTTCTCAACAATGAAGAAGCTCTGTTTTAGATTAATACAGTTACTCTTCAAATTTGAATTCTTAGTCATGGTTGCTCTATTAAGACATGACATATTGTCAGATTCGAGTTATTTGCCGATTACTTGCTTCTTATTTGATCAGATCGACTTATTTATTTGGCTTCTTTGCCAAACGATGTCGTGTCTTCCAATTAAATCTCGCCCATTAATTCCTCCCTACAATGACGTGTCGATACCATATCATTCAACTGATCGATGGTCTTAGCAGGACAAATTCATGTTAACCGCATCCCAAAGTTTGTATGTGGAGTACAAGAAACACCATCAGGCTTCGATGGGCTTATTTAACCGGTTTTTTTAGCTGTTGAACCATTGGATCAATTTAATATTTAAACAAATTGATTTAATCAGGTTAAACCATAAGAAAGTCCAACCAGCCAAGCTGGGATAGTTTTCAAAGCATTGTTTAATAGGAACAATTACATATAATAGTACATTTTAATAAAATAATACAAAAAAAGTGCATGAATAAAAATTTACAAAGTTAATGCAAATGCAATACTTAATTACAAAAAGAGTGTAATATTATCCCTTTAATTATGCACACGAATTTCTCTCACATCTCTCCCACAATTTTCTCCCTATCTCTCTCACGATTTTCTCTCACTCCATTTCTGTTTCCCTTCTTCTCCTCCCTCCTCCCTCCTCCCTCCCTCCCTCCCTCCGCCTCCCCTCCTCCCGCCTCCCCCTCCTCCCGCCACTCCCTCCCCACCCCCTCCCTCTCCTCTCCTCTCCTCTCCTCCCGCCCTTTCTCCTCCCACTGCCGCCCCCCTCCTCCCGCCCCCTCCCCCTCCCGCCTCCCTTTGCCTTCCTCCTCCTCCCGCCCCCGCCTCCGCCTCACCACCTCCCCTCCCTCCGCCTCCCCCTCCCCTTCCTCCAGCCTCCCTTTCTCCTCCCCCTCTTCCCGCCCCCCTTTCTCCTCCCCCTCCTCCCCCCCACGCCCCACCCCCTCCTCCTCCCGCCCTCCCTCTCCTCAATGCCTCCGCCTCCTACCGCCACCGGTTCATTCTTTATTTTTACCGGTAACGAAATCTTCCGATAAGGTAACCAATTCAGTTTTATTATGTTACTAATTTATTTTAGATGTGATGCAGTTGGTAACCAAATTTCATGTAGTTGGTTACCAAATCATTTGATAAGGTAACCAATTCAGTTTTATTAGCTTACTAATTTATTTTGAATGTGATACAATTGGTAACCAAAATTTATGCAGTTGGTTACTAAACCTTCCGATAAGTTAACCAATTTAGTTTTATTAGGTTACTAATTTATTTTGGATGTGATGCAATTGGTAACCAAATTTCATGTAGTTGGTTACCAAACCATTTGATAAGGTAACCAATTCAGTTTTATTTGATTTCCAAATTTATTTTAAATGTGATGCAGTTACTAGTCAAAATTCGTATAAATGTAACCATTTCAATTTTTGTGGGTAACCAAATCGTCAAAAGAAATTCAGAATAGCAACTCCGGCGGTGACGGCAGCGGCGACAGCGGTGGCGGCGAGAAAGGAGGATGATGAACATTAGCTCCTTCATAATTTTTTATTTTTAATTTTCTCATTTTGATTTGAATTTTGAAATATAGATTTGAAATTGTTGTTAGAGACAAAAGATTTGAATTTGAATTATTAATTATGGCAGTTAGTTGTCCTTGATTTTAGGTTTTTTTATTAATGTGAATTGTACTATTTTTGTAATATGAGTCTTAATTACACTCTTTTTGTAATTATTTAGTTGATGCACTTTTCTTGTAATTACTTTCTATTTGTTGTATACTTATGTAAAGGACCCTAAAAAGTAATCCAGAACAAGCCACAAGGCCCTTGACTGGTCTTACGCTTAAACTTTTGGGGCTAAGGTTGGGTCTTCCTCCTCCCTACCATCCAGCTCGATGTGAAAGGCTGGCCTACAATTAGTGCATGGCCCAGTCCAACAGGGTGGTAGTTGTAGTTTTATACTCCAAAAATACTTAGAATCCAACCTTTTCAAATAAGGCTTGTTCGTTTGTTCATTTTGGTTCGTTTGGTGCGTTAGAAAAGTGTGTTTGGGCAACTTTTAAGCTTAGATGAATTGTACCAGAAATGGTGGCCCGAGTTTGGGGTTTAAAAGTTGTGTTTGAAATAAGCTTATACAGAACAAAATGTTTCCAAAAATTGCAAAGTCCCAAACCAAACATGCAATAAGAGTTGCCATTAGAAAAGGATTGTGTGGGCATGATTTCATCCACTCACCAAATCATACTGTTGCAAACATTAACTTAAACACCTAAATCTCCACCTACTTTTTGATGGCACAGAATCATTTTTGGAACCATATAATAGTGATGCATAAATAAATCTATACATTGAGCAACGATCTAGAAATGAGCTTCCAATTATTTGGTGTGGCTCTCAGCTAAGTATGCTAAAGGTCCAACTATGGCACCATTGATATATGTGGCGGGTTCGGAGTGGCTATAGTCTGTCCGATCGTCAGGGAAGAAATCATTCTGATTTGGACCTCCGACGATTGCTCCAACTAATGTATTAGGATTTGCGTTTGATGTATAATAGTATGGTTGAAATCCTTCTTCACATCGGAATGTTTGTGGATGAAGTTTCAATGAGGGCAAGGAAGATCCTCTATGGTGTATTCTTCTTGGATAATTTGTCCCAAAACCTACCATGTACGACATTTTCAATGGGTTCTCCCCCAAAATGTAGTCCACCTACAAATTTCATGTTAGTCATAAACCAAACAAAGTCCTGTTATGTCAAATTTTTTGCTGAACAGACAGAGGCACTCCACTGTGATGTTGTCAGTTTGTCTATTCAGTACGTTAATCGATACTTCTTGTTGTTATATACGGTCCTTCTACGCCGACCATCTGTCTCCCAATATTTTTTATTTTTTATTTTTGCTATTGCCTTCTATAAAATGTATATTATTTATTGAATAAATATTACACTAGTCCGTGCAACCCTGTTTTTACATGCATTCAAATTACACCTAAATAAATGAATTTTGTAAAAATTTCAATATGAATAAATACTATATATTTTATGGGAGGCAATAGCAAAAAAAAATAATTTAATTGGACCGGTCGGAGAAGGACGGTCGCCCAAGACTTACTGTGTTATATATTTTCCACCCACTTATTGGCAAATATTTTTATATAATTATAAGTTTACCTGTTTCTTGGCAAGGTTTCGAAGGGTTTGCGATGTGACCAAGACATTCCCACAATTAAAAGTGTGTTTTGTGGCTGCCATGTACTTCCCATAAGTTGTAATCAAGGAGGTTATAGATGTCACATACTGTAGATTACTTGCACTTAGCTTATACATTAGACCCCCTGCAATTAAAAATCAAATAAATTTATAAAAAAAAAAAATACCTTTTCAGCATTAAACAATTTGAACTTTATAAATTGAGTATCTAATTTACCTGGTGTGTATTGTGTACTTGAATAAGGGGAATTTGGTAGAATTTTACACATGAAATTCTCTGCTTGTTGTTTGTAAGGCTCAAAAGCTCTGTCATTGTCCAACAAACTCCTCTGAAAGTTAAGAAAACATCAACCATGTCAGGTTTTTGTAATTGTTATATATATATATATATATATATATATATATATATATATATATATATATATATGTTATCGGAAAAGAAATAATTTAATCCAATTGTGTAATCTGTTTTACCCTGGATAGTAGAACATAAGCACCAGCAAATTTGTTGTCCCAGCTGAATATGTCAGGTGAGTCATTAGCACCCAAGGATTTTATGAAATTGAAGTAGGAAACATCATTTGTAGCTCTAAACAGCCATGCAGCACCCCATAATAATTCATCCTGAAAATTTAGAAAATCAGGAAAAAAAACTAATTATTTTCCAAATAATGTTACTATGTTTGCAGAAGAACAATCTTTGTAAAAAAGACTGCTTGCAATTCTGGTTTAGAAATTGTACGTCATTAATTTATTTATTTAAAAAAAAAATTGTAATACAGTTATACACAAAATAAAGAATGTAATATATTTTTTTGTTAGGGAGTTTTAAGCATGCCTTTCTTCTAAAAAAAAAGAAGAAAAAAAAAAGAAGACAACAATATTCGATATTTTTGTTAGCCAAAAAGTTTTGTGCTACGATAGGTTTAAGCCCATATTTAGTGGTCGAGGCCAATTCAAAATGAACGGGCCGAATTATAAAAGTGAAATGGGCTGGAAGGCCTTTGTTTCTACTTACATGTATATAAAAAAAATATTTCTAATATGAAAATAATATGAAAATAATGCAAAACATACCTTATATCCCGAGTACGAGCAATAAAATGGGCAAACAGCTGACCCAAGTGAATCACTATAAGAACCTCTATACTGAATTGCAAAGTTCATCACATTTTTTGCTGTTATCAAGAGTAATCTTGAGTATACATGATCGACTGTACGGAAAACAAGGGAAGCCGATGCTAATGCAGCAGCGGTTTCCCCGGCTACGTCAGAACCCGGATTGCTCGACGAGACGAAATAGACGTTACGGGCCGTGTCCATGTCTTCGGGCCTTTCCCAACACTTGTGGTCTGCATTAGGGTCTCCAACCCCAACAAAGAGCTTACCAGGCTGGGCCCTGGCACACTTTAGAAGATAATCTGTGGCCCAACGGATCGCTACTCTAGCATTTTGCAATTGGGGGCCCATTTTTTTGCCATGCTCAAGGGTGTTCCACGATAGCATGGTGGTGGTGTAGGCCATCGGAAGGTTGAATTTTATGTTGTCTCCGGCATCATAGTAACCGCCGGATAAATCCACCTACCAAAAATTATAAAAGGTTCAAGGGTTATAATACAAGACGTTAAAATGGTTTATCATTTCAACACAATAATGATAATAAACACAAAATCTTTTTTAGCATAGTCAAAATTATTGTGGGAATATATATAATTTGCCGGAGTCTGTAGGCAAAATTTTGAAAATAATTTTATAATTTCAAGTTGCAGATACAAAACATGTATTTAGTTACAATCATAATATAATCAATAGTAACATTATATATACACCATATGTCACCCTTATCTTATAAACTTTTCTAATCACATAGTTACTCATAAATATTTGATTCCTTACCTATTTAAAAAAATAATATAAATTAAATTATAATTTATAAAGATTAGAGGAAAATGTATAAACAAGGTGAAAGTGATATGAGATTAAGATTTGATTGAAAAAGTAATAAAATTTTATTTTAACACCATATATTAGAAGCTTACAAAATTTAGGGGGTAAATTTATATTTTACGCATAATATTTTATATATTTATCATATAATAATAATAATAATAATAATAATAATAATAATAATAATAATAATAAATAAAAAATGTTTGTACTTCACTTATATCATGTTAGTATGAGGTTTAAAGCAACCATAACAAGAATGAGAATAGTGTGCTATCACATGTTTTTTGAGTTTATTTTTGTTAATTCTCACCAAAAACACACCGTCACAAAAGATATTTTGTTACTAAAAAGGTTTATGGCAAAAACACTGTTAAAGAAGTGCCTTTAACATGGTCTAATTTGTTTTACAATTATACTCCTGCTGCAGTCCAGGGATGAGTATCCCATGTGAATATTGTTTTTCCTTTTAAACCTTAATAAAGTTTAACTAAAAGATACGAATATATACACCATCTATTCCAAATTTAGAAATGTATTTATAATTTTTTTTAAACATACAAAACATTAACTAAAAATATAGTAGTATCAGTATAACTAGAAAATTATATATTTACTTCCGGATTAAAGGAGTATATATTGTGTGAATACTTCTCTTTTGCAATAATAATTATCAGTCCTAAAGCTTAAGCTTATAATATAAAGTAATCTAAACAAAGAAATAAGACTTTCATTTGCAGATTAGAGGGAGTATGACAATTTCATATTTACTAATAATCAACATGCATATGAACTCGTCATCCTTAATTATCAAAAAAAATATTTTAGAACTAAATAAAAATATTAAAATAAAATATTTATCTTCAGAGAAATATATATATTTTAAAAGTCAGTCGAGTAGACAAATAAAAATAAAATACTAGTCTCATTACATGCGCAGATGCGCTTACTTAACTAATATTTAAAAATATTTTGTCATAAAATATAGCATTGCTCGAAACAAAATCAACATACATGAGCTTGTTGACCATCGGAAAGCCCGGAACTAAACCTCCAATTCAGTTGCTGGGCATTCGGGAGCCTACCGGACCTCTGTCCTTGAAAGAACAAAATGGATTTTGCAAGGGCATCCATGTAATTTGGGTGCCCATCAACATAATTACCACCAAAATGCAAGAATATTAAGAAGAAGAAGAAGAACAAGAAGAAGAAGCCTTTCAAAAACGCCATTGCAGTTGAGGAAGCAAAAATGTACTACAAAAGAAAAGAGCTTGAATTTTTGTTAGTTCATGGCTTTAATATAAGAACCAAATGCCCTTTATATAGGAGTCCAAAAACATATCCCCATAACGCAAATTTAGGCTTTTTAATTAAGGGTCCTATTGTTTATTGGCAAGTAGTTGTCTTTTCATTAAGTTAGGGTTTTAGCCACCTTTGGAAGTTTTGTATGAATAATAGTTTTGGGTTTAAGATGTTTTGAAAAGTTAGCTCATGATAAAAAGTGGATTTGATTATGTTTGACTAAATAAAGCTTTTGATATGGGATCTTTGATTGGAATTCCCGCAGTAGATCAAGCAAGAAATCAAGAGTATTGGAATTTAATTAACTGACAAAAGAATTTTATTTTAATTTCTTTTCTAAATTAATTATTCATCATCATGGGATTTGGCTCCTTAATTAATTTTCGTCTATTCTTTGAAATATTAATTTAAAAATTATCCAAGAAAATATTTTTGTTGTTATCCTTAAAAAAAAGGTTGGGAGGGAAATTAATTAGGGGAAACGAATTATTAATTTATTTAAGGGCAAAAGGTATTTTATTTATGAAACAATTCCTCAAGTCCAAAAGTTATAGAAATGAGGGTACTAAAGTACTACTCCCTCCGTTCTTTAATATAGGTCGTTTTAGAGAAATGTTTTTGTTCCTTAATATAAGTCGTTTTAGAATTTCAAGTAAGCATTAATTGTTTAGTTTCCAATATTACCCCAAATATTAAATGTAACTTTGGTTCTCTCACTATTTTTTATCTAATAAATAACAATCTCTTATTCCAATACAAAGGTAATATAGACAATTGATATTATAGTTAATGCTATACAATTATTACCTTAATGCTTGTGCATAACCCTAAAACGACCTATATTAAGGAACAGAGGGACTACTATATTAAACTGAATACATTAAAAATTCTAATAATACTAAAATGTAGCACATTTTGATGATATCCCATTAGTACATTGAATATTTACTCGAAGTTAACAATATATGATGAATTCAATAACTAGAAAACGTTTTGTCTAAAAGGAATAATTAGTATGTTTTAATGGAACATAAATATATGTTTTACATGCGAATAAAATGATAAAAAAGTGCTCCATTGGACCATTTCTTTCATTTATGGTGCTCTATTATTCTCTTAATATATGTCGTTTTAAATGTTTTTATTTTTTTTAATTATTTGTCGTTTTTATATAATTTAGGAAATGGATATGGAAATGTAACTGAAAGGAACCAATTAGCACCCATTAATTTTGTCACCATCATTACAAATTAATCGCCAAATTTTCTCAATGTGTGTGAGTCCCATTCAACATTAATTTACACTCTGATAGTCCCCCAGAACGAATATCATTCAATTTTTTGTCAAAACACATGCCTAATTCCGGTCAAAAGGCATGGAAAAATTGATAAATCGTCAACTCTAATGAACCAACAAAATAAATATTTGTCTTATAAAGTACTCCCTCCGTTCCTAATTATTTGACGTTTTAGAGTTTTTTATTTGTCTTTAATTATTTGACATTTGTTCAAATATAGAAGAATTGATGATAATTTTTCTAAAATTACCTCTCATTACTCTATACTTAAAATCTTTCTCTCTCCTTATCCTAAAAAAACTCTTTTTATCCTAACAAAAGATTTAAGCGTATTATAGACAATTGAGTACTATATTTAATATTTTTCAATTATTATCTTAATTATTGTGTCCACCTCTAAAACGTCAAATAATTAGGGACGGAGGGAGTACTACTAGCAAAAACCATATACTTAGTATTCCCTCCATTTCTTTTTAATTTATATTTTAGGTGAAAATATAAAAATTAAAAAATAAAATAAATATTTTGCCTGAGTGATCAAATTAAATATAAAATATTAATATTATTTTTTAAAAAAATTAAAAAGATAATAAATAAATAAATTAATAGTTAATGTAGAGATAAGATGAGAAAAAAAATATTATTTTTAACTTAAAAATTACAAATTAAAATAAAAATTTTACTTTTTAAAAAGACGTCTAAAAAAATAGAGAAAATGACATCCTCGTTTTTCATTCCTTAACTTTGACCCATTTTGATTTACTGTGTTGGTTCTTTTTTAATTGACGTTTTAAGGTTATGCACATAAATTAAAAATATATAATTGATGTTTAGTTAGATTGACTGAATTGATTACAAAATTTTGGATTTTTCTCTCCTCCATTAGACATTTCCTCCGATTGCATCTAATATACCAAAATTTTAATAATTTTGTTAGTGATGATCAAAATATATATGTAAATACATAGTTAATGCATGATATTAAGATCAATTCTACCAAAAATTATAGTCATAAAAAATATTTTCACCGTTAAAAGCCTAAAAGAATTTTCATCAATTGAAATTTTGATGAAAAATTCGCATGTTCATCAAATAGTGGAAAAATGCCAGATTATTTTCATTTTTGAAACAATTATGTTATTCAATATAATAAATTAGTTGACTGATATCGATTTCAATTATACAATTTACAATTACAAAATATATGGCTTAATGAATGGAATTATAAGGAAAGTGTAATGGATAGGATCCAAATCTAAAATTTCAATATTAGCCTTCTGAAATTTATTAGAACTTGAGAGAAAAACAAATTAGCATGGAATCATTGTTAGAATTTGAGCCAAAATTAATGTGGGTGTCATTAATTATTTTTAATGATTCCATATATTAATGTGTTCTACTCCATCAATAGATTAAATTAAGTATTTGGAAGCTCAAATTCATGGAGTAATGAATGAGATATTAACTCCCAAAGATCACACTTGAAAATGATAAATGATACTACCTCCATCCCATAATAACTGTCGTTTTAGAAGAAAATTTTTTTCCCAATTTATTTGTCGTTTACAACTTTCTAGGAGAATAAATTATTTACTTTTCTATATCACACATACCTTCTCTCATTGTCCCAAATTTTTTTTCCCTTGTATTAATAGTTTTCAACTTCCCATAAAGGGGTAGTGATGAAATTTCACACCAATTTTAATTAATAAATGATAGTACTAAATGACTTTCTTAATCCATGTGCATCAAGCTAAAACGACAGTTATTATGGGATGGAGGGAGTAATAAATACATGTGAGAAAAAGTAAAGTCTCACATAGGTTAATACTTAAACTTTTAATGTATTTATATACAAGAAAATTGCTCTTGGGTTTGGGCCACAAAGAGCACCCCACTTTTGTGAAAGAGAGAGGACATAGTCAAGGCTTGGTTCGAACCCACACGCACGCCGCCGACTGGCCTGGCTCGGGCTCAGGCTCATGGGTCTCGGTTTTGGTCTGGGTCCCTTGTATATAATTTTTTAGACAAAATTTATTTAAATTTTATTTATTTAATTATATTATCAAAACTTTGTTGTTTTGATAAACAATATTTATTATTATCAAAATTGTGTCGGTTTGAGAAGCGGTATCTGCTGAAAGGGTATCATTCTGAACCGACGGCCCAAAATTACGTCATTTTGTCGCGTCTTTTCTACTAAACCTAAAGCTACGTAGTTTTGGTTCTGCTAATGCTTAAACTACGTCGTTTTATGGGTCCGAATAGATGTGCTCATTCTGCAAATGATCAAAACTACGTCATTTTGACAAAAGGATCCCATGCCATGACTTTTCAGAAGCATCTCATACCTTTTTAAGGGTGATCAAGTGCCCATCCGAAAAAATAGATTGGAGGGGGAAGCCTTCTCATTCACTCATTCACAAGCAATTAAGCATTATTAGTCTTTCTAGTCTTCAATTTTTTCATCAGTTTCATAGTTATTTTGAGAGAGAGTTAGAGCATTTATTTTTGGTTTGTAGAGTATACTTTTTGTAGTGCTGCTAAAGTATACGGTGTCATTGTATCCTGGGAGACAAGTGCTATCAACTCTGAGCACCATACGGAGGGCATAATTGTCTTAAGGACATAGTATCAAGTACTAGCCTTGACAAATCTTTTTCTACAGTTTTAATTTATTTGAGATAAGTTAATATATATATATATATATATATATATATATATATATATATATATATATATATATATATATATATATATATATATATATATTTGCAAGAAATATGGATACCAATTTTGCTACTATAATTGGTTTTTCTTCTACACCTTCTATACCAAATGTTTCTATGAACCATGGTGAAGAAACAGAAAAGTTCAATTGAACAGAATTTAAAAGATGGCAACAAAAGAGGTTGTTTTATCTTACTACTTTGAACTTGGAAAGGTTTCTTCACGAAGATCCCCCTGTGCTCAAAGAAGATGAAATAGACATGCAGGTTATTGCCGCAATATATGCATGGAAACAAGCAGATTTTTTGTGTCAAAATTATATCCTTAATGGATTGGACAACACATTATACAATGTGTATAGTTCTCTCAAAACAGCAAGAGAACTATAGGATTCTTTGGATAAAAAATATAAAACAGAAGATGTTGGCACGCAGAAGTTCGTAGTTGGCAGGTTTTTGGACTACAAGATGGTGGATTCCAAGGCAGTCATCAACCAAGTCTAAGAATTACAAGTAATCTTGCATGAAATACATACAGAAGGTATGTCCTTAAGTGAATCTTTCCAAGTTGCTGCTATTATTGAAAAACTACCACCTATGTGGAAAGTATTTTAAAAATTATCTCAAACATAAACGCAAAGAGATGAAACTTAAAAACTTAATCGTAAGATTAAAGATAGAAGAGGAAAATCGTGCTTCTGAGAAGAAAACAGGAAGGAATTTTGTGGAATATAAAGCTAACGTGGTGGAACAAGGTCCAAAGTCTAAAAAGAGAAAGTTCTCCGGTAATAGGCCTCAACAGGGAACAAATAAGAAGTTCCAAGGCAAATGTTACATCTGTGACAAGCCCGAACATAGGGCAAAGGATTGTCAAAAATGCAAAGATCAGAATAAGAAGTCCGCACAATCCAATGTAACGGAAGTGGATGGTCTTCTTCAAGATGTTTCTGAAATGAACCTTTCAACGATTGTTTCATAAATAAATATGGTTGAGAATCCAAGGGAATGATGGGTAGATACTGGAGCAACCCGCCATATGTATTCTGACAGGAAGACGTTCTCCACATATCAAGAAATTGAGAATGGAGAACAATTATACATGGAAAATTCTTCTTCATCCAAGATTACTGGACAAGGAAAGGTGATTATGAAGGTGACATTTGGCAAGGAACTCATTCTCAACAACGTGCTCCATGTGCCTGATATTAGGAAAACTTTAGTGCTAGGATCCCTTCTTAGTCAAAAGGGATCTAAATTAGTCTTTGTATCGGACAAATTTGTCCTAACTAAAAATGGGATGTATGTGGGGAAGGGTTATCTTAGTTCCCAGAGGCACAATAGTTATCTAGAAGGGGGGGTTGAATAGATATTTTAAAATTTTCTTTTTCAAAATACTGTCAAATTTGTTAATCAATTACAGCTGAATATATGATTTGTTTGTTCCCCTTTAAGATAAGCTGAGTTAATAGTTAACAGGAAGTTATAAAAAATATAGCAGTTAAAGCAAGAATATAAAAGACACAAAGAATTTAAGTGGTTTAGAGCACTCAAGGGTCCTAGTCCACTCTTCTATTCCTCGAGTAGGAAATCCACTAAGGATCTATTTACAATCTTTGAATCTCATAAATTCCTTCAAGACCAGCAGTCTTGAAACTTCTTAGTTCACTTAGAACTCTTCAAGTCCAGCAGACTTAGAATACACTTGATGAGAGTTGAGTTCTTTGGTTGTGCTACTCAGTTGCTGTTAAGCATGTGTTCTAAAGAACTGAGTAGCTGAGCAAGCTTTCCTTTTAGATCGTCAAGTTGAGCGTTGAGTGTTCTTCAGCTTTTGTTGTGTTCTTGCTTACTTTCTTGCATCTGCATCTGATTTGTATATAAAGTGCCTTTGAAATATGTCCATTTGAAGGCATCCGTTGAAGCATTAATTGTATTTGACATTTCTGAGCACTGATGGCGACTTCTTGGAAATCTTCTGTTTAGCCGTCTGGCCCACTAACATAGCAGACTGCTATCTCACCTAACACCTGAAAAGGTGTTTTTAGCTGACATGTAGTACTTTCCTTAGCTTCTTCAATACATTTCTTTGTTATATACTAAGGATGAGTGTTGGGTTATTGGGATTCCCGAGAGTCTCAACGTCTATAATCCATTCCACATTTGTTGTATTTTATTCTTCAATAAATGGATAAGACTCGATGCTTTTGATGCAGACAGATGATGCACTACGATCATGATCGTAGTGTCTTGTCACATACGTGCTTGACACAGACTGATAGAAGAGAACACTACGATTTCTCTTAAGCACTTGTAGACTACGATCTTTGCTTGCTTAATTTGCAGACTCTACGCTTCCGAGAGCAGACTACAATTCTTGATTTTTCTCGGTAGGCATTTGGACCACTCTACGATTCTAGGAGAGGCCCTCCAAAGAAAAAAAAAACTACGATTCTCAATACTCTACGATTCTGCCTTGGTTTCTGCAAATTCTTGGCTGGCTCGGCAGACTACGATTCTGTTGAAGCCTATCTATTACATCTCAAAATTGATCAACCTAACAACTTTGATCATTTCTTCTATACATTCATTTACAAAATGATAAACATAAAGCACGTATCAAACCTGACAAGTTTTGATCTACCACTAAGTCCTTGTACATGTATTCCTTGAAGGACTTTACATATAAACAAGTTTATTTACTTTCAACATCAAATTTAAATATGAAATTTCCAACAATCTCCCCCTATTTGATGTTGACATAACCAAGGAGATTTGTATCATGATCATCAATTTCTAGATGCAGTTGCTAGAAAGTAAATATAACTTAGTGTTTTAGTGAGCAGCTGAAATCTCTAGAGAATAAGCATGAATTTATTGATGTTTGTAAAGGCAGATATTACAATAAAGCTTAGTTACATCAATAAGAAATAAATTTCAACTTATCTCTATTTGTTCTTCCTTTTGCTTCTTGGAGTATTGGTATGCTCTGTAGCTCTCATTCTCCTGCTGGCTTCATCTCTCTATGCAATATCTTCCAGCTCGCTTTGACTTAACCTTTCTCCATGATCATGTCTATTCATAAAGGCAGGATCTCCAATCGGCATATTTAGGCCAGTAGTGGTTACCCCTTGTAAGCTAGGAGATGGCCCTTGAGTCCTTAGCGATTGCGCCATGTCAATTGGCTGGCGCTGCTGCTGTTCATGTCGTGGAGTCTGATGGCGAGGTTGTCTTGAGGGAGGGCTCCTTTAAGATTGAGCAATAAGTTTCCCTCTGCCTTTTTCTTTCTCTCTTTCCCATTTGTTCTCCCCCTTTATGTCAGCATCAAGGGTTCGAATGTCTTCAAACAAACGATTCATACCCTGGACAAGTTCGTGGAGCTAATTCCTGGATTGATCAATGTCTTCACGGTTTTCTTGAACCAGAGATTTAGTTCGAGACTTGTTCTTTTGTAGAATAGCCAAGACAGTGTTTATTTGTTGCATCTGACTCATTGAATATTCTTGGAATTCTTTTATTGAGGTTCGTAGACTTGAGAGGCTTTCCATCACAAGTTTATTTTGAGTTTCCTGAGTCTTCTGCAGATGGAGAATTGCTTCCTTGTGCTTCCGAGCAGACTGAAAGTGAATCTGATCCCTTTCATTAATGTTGTGGATCATTTCCTTGATGATCTCCCTAAGCTTATTTGTGAGTACAATACTCAGATTGTTGGGAAGGGTGTTGGCAACATCTATCAAGTGATTCAACCTTGTATGCATGAGCATAGAGTGAGTTTTAAGATCATCTTGAATATCTTTGGTTACTTTCTGTGATGCATTGGTCAGCTCAGATTTGGTAGGAAGATCTGAGAGACGCTCAAGAATTTACTGAGTGTCTTGAGGAGAGGCTCTTGTATTTTTATTTTGCAGATTGTAGAGAGCAAGATCAAGATCAAAATAATTATTGGTTGATGAGGAAGGAATATCTGAAGGATGTGCAGGTATGTGAGTTTGAGTTATGGGAGGAGGTGTTGGTTGAGTGGGTGACTCTACGATTTGAGTAGGATCGATATTCGTAGAATGAGAGATGGTATCAATATAAAGTTAGGTATATTTGGTTCATCAGTTACAGAATGTTGGGATTCTGTAGCTGGAAATTGGTTTAGTGGATTAAGTATCACTTCCAACCATCTTGGCAATTCATAGAATTGGTTGAAGTTTGATGGAGGACAATAACTAACTCTGAAAGAGATGGGAATTGATTGTACCTCACACCCAGTTTTTGAAGAGGGATGGTTAGTGATTAGCTTCTGACCAAACGTGAGGTTGCCTGGAAATCCATGAGCAAGCACTGAGATTGCTGGATAAGCTTTGAAAGTCCAGAACATGTGATCCCAGGAGTTGAGAATTTGGGCTCTATGATAGGGCACCATAGGTAAGTAGGAGAACAATTGATTGTAGTTGGCTTTCCTATATCCATCCCAGCCCACTACTATAATCTCAACTTCATCATCCTCTTCTTCTTCTCGATCTTTGTTTTCTTCATTTGAAATTTCCACCACTTCAAACATCTCCTCATTCCTTGTCTGATCTTCACCCTTTTCTACCTCCATAGCTTTTACACCTTCGATTTCCATATCCTCTTGTATTTTCCCCTCAGATGTAGCTCTTTCTGGCACAGGAACTTCGAGAGGCTCCTCCTCAATTTGATCATTCATTTGTACTTCAGGCAGCTCTCCCTCAGCTAGAGCATTTTCTAGTGCAGGAATTTTTTGGAAGCTCCTTTTCTGCAGCCATTTTTCTTTCTTCTTCCTTCAAGGCCTTCTCATTTTCAAGAATATATTTCTTGACAAACTTTCTCTTTGTCTTTCTGGGATGAGCTTCAGCCTCGGTGCTTTCTTTAACTTTAGCTCTAACAGTTGGTTTAGGCTGAGATACTGCTACAGTATCCACTTCTGGAGTGATGAAGAGTCTGGACTCAACGATTGGTAATGACTCTACGATCGACGAGAGTGCAGTCCTCTTTGTTTTGTGGCTGCATTTTCCCTTCTTAAGCAGCTAAGAAATGGTGGCTCTGTCTTCTTCCTATTCAGACTGCTGCTCCTTCCTCTTCATTTCCTTTAGAATTTCAGTGCCCGAACTCTCTTGGGGCGCATCAGTGGTTGAGCCTTGAGGCTCTTCTGTTGTTTAAGCTTTCATTTTCCTCGTGCCCTTGCTTTTTCTGATCAAAGCGATGGGTTCCTCTTGATTAATTTCTTCTTCTTCACCTTCCTTCACTACAGACATGTTTCCTGGTAGCCCAGATACCTTTGCTTCACCAGTCCTTCCATTGGATTCAGACATCATTCTAACATTTTATGCAGGGTTTCTTTTCCAATTTTGAAACAGTTGCTGGGTCATTCTTCTGTTGGGGTTGATGGGTTCCCTTTTGTTGTCCCCAATTTTGTCACCCAAAGCAGATTACAGAATTATACTTATGAACCTCTCATAGAGCATTTTCCAGAGCTCTTTGATTTCTTTGAGCTGAGTATCCACTTCCCAATCCAGTCTATGAGCAGAACCCCATAGTTGAGTTGAATTCTGAAGCAGATTGTTGTCATGAACTTTAGTTGAACTTCATTTACAGAGTCCTGGTCTGAGCTTTTATGGCATATGCACTTCCCAACAATGTCAGCCAGAAAATTCATACTTCTGGGGAACTCTTTCTTCTTGTACCCCTTAACGTTCTGAAACTTTGCGTGTTGCATCTTCTTTAGACCTTCATGGAAGTCGATGATATCAATGGATGCGAGTCCCTTTGATTTGAAACCTAGGGCTAGATTTATATCTTCAGCTTTGAGTTTAATTTGTTACCACTTGACCTTTGTAGTGATAATGTTGTTCTCAAAGACTCCATTGTTGTTGAACTCTTTCACCAGCTTGGGTAGATCCTTGTGCTAGTGCTCAGAGCTTCTTCAAGACCAGCTTTCTTCAGGAGAGATAGAATCTTTTGGAACTGAGAGTCAACTGTCTTGAATTCGCCGAAGCAAAGTTGGTAACCAGATATAACATTGGAAGCAGCCATTGATTTCCTTAAAATGAGGTTGGTTGATCATTTTGAAAGCTAGGGTTTCTATTGATAGAGAGAGAAAGAGGAATGAGCTTTTTGAAAATTTGAGGTGAATTTTCAAAAAGCCTTTTCAAACGGTATTTGTAACTTCCCTCCATACGATCTGCATAGTGGGGCACCTGCCGAGTTCTGCCAAGCTCCACAATTTTTAAATAGTGTGGAAAATACATCAATCTACCCTTAGCTCCCCCTGAGCTATTGTATCCTTTGGGAGGACTACGATCGTCGAGGTTGCTCTACGATGGTATAGTCCACTACTGGTTCTTCTCTATGATCATTGTCTGTCCAGGTCCTTGTGATGAGCTCTGTCTAAGCATTCCTTCTGGGTTAAGGTAGCTCAGGAAGGGCCAACCTCTTAGACTAAACTAAGGGTCAGGTTTATCTCTGAGGCACTTATCAGAGGGTTTTCTTGGATTTGATGGAAATGATGTCATCACAGGATGCTTCTCTGTCACGTTGAGACTGTTCTACGATCGTGGTTTCTCTTTAGTCATCTCTACGATTTTAAACATAGCCCTTTTATCTACATGGTTAGCACAAACTAGAGCATAGAGTTTATGGTTGCAGATTTAGCATACCTAACTCACTTATCAATTTATTAAATCTAGATTCATCTAAAGGCTTTGTAAAGACATCATCAAGTTAATTTTTAGTAGGGATGTATTCTAAAGATATAGTTCCATTTTAGACATGATCCCTAATAAAATGATATCTTTTCTCTATATGCTTAGTCCTAGAATGCATGACAGGATTATGTGTTATTGCTATGGCACTTGTGTTATCACAATAAACAGAAATAGATTTCAAATCAAACCCATAGTCTGCTAGCTAATTTTTCATTCATAAGATTTGAGCACAGTAGTTGCCAACAATAATGTATTCAGCTTTTGCTGTTGAGGTAGATACTAAGTTTTGTTTCTTGCTAAACCAGGACACAAGTCTATTTCCCAGCAACTGACAAGTGCTACTAGTACTTTTTCTATCGATCTTGCAGCCAGTAAAATCAGCATCTGTATATCATGTCAGTTCAAAGGAGGACTCCTTGGGATACCAAAGTCCCAAGTGAGGTGTACCTTTGAGATACCTCAAAATTCTATTTACACCAGTTAAGTGTGATTCCTTAGGATTTGTTTGAAATCTAGCACATATACATGTTGCAAACATTATGTCTGGTCTACTAACAGTTAGATACAGAAGAGAGCCTATCATACCTCTGTATTGAGTAATGTCAATACTTTTACATTTCTCATCTTTGTTAAGCTTGGTTGCTGGAGCAATTGGTGTTTTCATGGGAGAGGCTGATTCCATGCAATACTTCTTAAGTCTTTAATGTACTTGACTTAGTTAATGAAGATACCTTCATCAGTTTTTTTTACTTGTAATCCACGGAAGAAATTCAGCTCACCCATCATACTCATTTCGAACTTGCTCTACATAAGCTTGGCAAATCTCTTGCACATGTTTTCATCAGTAGAGCCAAAGATAATGTCATCTACATATATTTGAACTAATAAGACTTTATTTTTGTGCTTCCTAAGAAATAATGTGATATCTACTCTACCTCTAGTGAAGCCATTTTTAATAAGAAAGTTAGTTAGTGTTTCATACCATGCTCTAGGTGTTTGTTTAAGTCCATATAAAGCTTTATCTAATCTATAGACATAATTCGAGAGAGTTGGATTAATGAAACCTAGAGGTTTCTCCACATATACTTCTTCTTAAAGTTCACCATTTAGAAATGTACTTTTGACATCCATTTAAAAGACTTTGAACTTCATGTGGGCAGCAAAAGCAAGGAATATCCTAATGGCTTCTAATCTGGCAACAGATGCGAAGGTCTCGTTGTAGTCGATGCCTTCTTCTTGGAAATAACTTTTGGCTACTAATCTTGCCTTATTTCTTGTTATTACCCCATCTTCATCCATCTTGTTTCTGAAGACCCACTTGGTGCCAATAACTGAGTGGCTTCTTGGTCTTGGAACCAATCTCCATACTCTGCTTCTTTCAAACTGATTTAGTTCCTCTTACATGGCTTCTATCCAACTTAAGTCTTCGATAACATCTTCTATCTTCTTGGGTTCCATTTGTGACAGAAAGCTTAGATATAAACACTTATTCTGGGTGGCTGATCTTGTCTTAACTCTTGCATTTGGATCTCCAATGATTAGGTCTTGAGTGTGATCTCTTGCCCATCTGTTTCCTGTTGGGACATCTGTCCTGATGCCTTCTTGTCTAAATTCTTCAAGATCAACCTCTACTTCTTGATGTGGAGGTTCGTTGTCTGGCATAGCTCTCTCTACGATCTCTTCTTTAGGCTCGAAGATTTCATCTTCTGGGACTACGATCGTGGTGTTGAGCTCGACTACTTCGTTCATAGAGTCTGAGTCATCGATAGTAGTATCTTGAGGCACAGATTTGTCAAGTCTGTTTCATCAAAGATGATGTGAATCGAGACTTCAACACTTAACGTCTTTTGTTGAATACTCTATAAGCCTTACTGTCTATGGCATATCCGAGAAAGATTCCTTCATCTGACATGGGTTGAAACTTAGTCAGATACTATTTTCCATTATTGAAAATATAGCATGCACAACCAAACACATGAAAATAGTTGACATTTGGCTTTCTTCCTCTCCACAGCTCGTAGGGAGTCTTCTTTAACGTAGAGTGCACAAGAGAGATGTTCTGAGTGTAGCATGTAGTGTTGACAACTTCTGCCCAAAAGTATTCAGGCAGATGAGTTGCTGCTAGTAGAGATCTTCCAGCTTCAATCAACGTTCTGTTCTTTCTTTTAGCTACTCCATTTTGCTGTTGAGTTTATGGAGCTGAGAAGTTGTGACTGATACCATTGTTTATGAAGAACTGATCCATCTCAGAGAAGTCAAATTCTCTACCATGATCACTCCTTATAGGCTTAATTTTCTCCCCTTTCTCATTTATCACCAGCTTGAACATCTTGATGAGTTGGGAACTTGTTTCATCTTTTGAGTTTAGAAAGAACACCCATGTAAATCTGGTGTAGTCATCCACTACGACCAATGAGTATCTCTTCCCTCCAAGGCTTGTTATTGGAATTGGTCCAAATAAATCCATGTGAAGTAGCTGCAGGGACTTATCAATTGAGTTGACAATTTTACTTTTGAATGAGCTTCTGGTTTGTTTTCCAAGTTGACAGGCGTTGCATGGCCTTTCCTTGAAAAAGCTGAGCTTGGGTAAGCCTGCTACTAGATCCTTGGAGGCCAGTTTTGACATGCTTTTGAAGTTGAGATGAGACAACCTTCTATGCCATAACCAGCTCATTTCTTCAGAGGCTTTAGCCAGAAAGTATATTGTCTCGTCAAAACTTAATTGACCGAGACTAACAATGTAGACGTTTCCTTCTCTTGTTTCAGTCAACTTTATAGAAGAGGTCTTCAAATCTCTGACTTGACATTGATTATTGAAAAAGGTAACTTGATGAACCTTGTCACAGAGCTGGCTTATGCCCAGAATATTGTTCTTTAGTCCTTCCACATAGGCTACTTTGCTGAAGGACACTGCACCATTCTCAGCTGAGCCCTAACCTCTTATCTTGCTAAAGCCATTGTCTCCAAAGATGACTATTAGATCCTCTTTCTCTATGAAGTTATATAGGAGGGCTTTGTTCCCAGTCATGTGTCGTGAGCATCCACTGTCCAGGTACCAAGTTGTGATCATGGAGCTCTGTTCCTACAGTAAGGTTTAAGCTCTCAGTTTGGTACCCATACTTGCATGGGTCCTATCTTGTTAGTACCCTTGGGGAACCAAATCTGCTTGACTTTGGGTTTAATATGCATAGGATTATTGTAATATACTGCAGCCATATGACCAATTTTATCACATACAAAACATCTAGCATGATGCACGCTTGTGTGTGTGTGTGGATTCTTTCTCCAGTTGGACTTATGTGGATTTTTGGCAGTCCTTCCTTTATACTGATTCTTCTTTTTCAATGTGTCTTTGTGATTCATGATTTGTGAAGAGTGTACCTTAACTCTACTATTCCCATCTGGTTAGATCGTGGAGTTAATTTTTCTCGACTCTATGATCCTTCGAGGTTGGAGAGTAGTGACTAAGTTAATTTTCTCTTTTCTAAACCCTAGGTCAACATGGGATCCATTATGCCTTGTAGCATAGATTGGATCAGAATAGCAGGGATGGAATGATTCTTCCTTCTGTGAGGATTTCACAAATGCAATGCTTCTATTGAGGTTTGAAGCACTGCTGATGTTAGTTTCCTTTGACTTTTCCACATGTGGTTCTGAGGTGAATTCCCTAAAACCTAAACCTGTTCTGTCAGAAGCATTTCTCTGACTGGAGATCAGGGAATCTATGAATGAAGAGGATCTATTCCAAGTTAAGATTATTTTTTCTAGTTCCTCAATCTTAGAGGTTAGATTTGACTCTCTTTGTGCATTAAGTTTATTGGTCTGTTTTAAGAGTCTATTCTCAGCTTCAATTTTAGAGAGAGTTAGCACTTAGAAGAGTTATTTCCAGTTCTTCTTGAACTTTCTCTTTTTGAAGAAGAGAATAATATTTAGACAGAACTCTGAACCATTTCATATATTGATGCAGATAAGATGTTATGCCATGTAGTGCAGTTCTTAAATCATCAATATCTACATCAGGAGAGTTAAAGTCAAATACCTCATCGGTACTTACTTCATGATTGTCAGTGCTTTTCTTATCCATTGCATTTTTGGCCATTAGACACAGATTTGCTACTTGAGGATCTTCATCATCTCCAAACTCAAGAGTTGTGTCATTGACTGAGTCACTCCACGATCCTCTAGCCACAATACCTTTGTCTTTCTTCTGGAGCCTCTTGTTGCCTTTGAACTCTTTCTTTAGATTTGTTCTCCTTTTTAGTTCTTCTCTAAGAGGTTTGTTGTAGTTTGCAATGAAATGGCCAGGCTTCTTACAGTTGTAGCATAAGTCATTGATCGGCTCCTGGCTATTGTTATTGTTGAATCTCTTAGGTTTGCTGTTTCTGCCTTTACGCATGAACCTCTTGAGTCTTCTTACTAGCATTGCAATATCCTTGTCATCATCTTCCTCTGAGTCAGAGTTATTTTTAGTATGAGCTTTGGAGATGGTATCTGTTGCTTTGAGAGCAACTCCTTTGTCCTTCTTTTTTCCTTCAGATAGAGTCTCTGCTCGTTGAGTCAGCTCCAGTTCATTGGTGAAAAGGTTGCCATAGAGTTGTTAAACAGTCATTTCATGGAGATTCTTTGATTCTCTAATGACAGTGGTTTTGGCATCCCACTTTCTTGGTAAATCTCTCTTGAACTTTATGATTAGATCTTTGTTTGGATAGATCTTTCCAAAAGCTCGAAGAGAGTTGAGCAGAACATTGAATATTTCATAAGTGGAAGTGATATTTTCCCATAAAACATGGGCAACTATTTCATATTGTTGAGTCAGAAGAGATTGTTTATTTTCTCTAACTTCTTCAGTTCCTTCGTGCATAATGAACAATGCTACCCATACTTCCTTGGTAGTTTTGTTGTTGACCACATTCTCGAACAGATCATCTTCTAAAGACTGGAACAAGATGTTCTTGGCTTTTTTATCTAGTTGGACAACTTTCTTTTCGTTGTCAGTCCACGCAGCTTTAACCTTGATTTGAACTCTGTTTGGATCTTCTGGAGTTGGTGCCAGCTTTGTTAGAATGTAGGGACCATTCATGACAGTTTCAAATAGCTCTTCATCTATTGAGTCCATGTATGCTTGCATACGAACTTTCTAGTTGGCAAATTTATCTTTGTTGCACATTGGTGGCTTGCTGCCTCCTCCAGTCTTTAATTCGCTTATCAAATGTGACATTTGATCTA
The DNA here is from genome assembly GCA_016801055.1 of Panax notoginseng. Taxonomy (NCBI): domain Eukaryota; kingdom Viridiplantae; phylum Streptophyta; class Magnoliopsida; order Apiales; family Araliaceae; genus Panax; species Panax notoginseng. Next base: position 233,520,619 of record CM029013.1, on the reverse strand, counting down.
CTCAAGCTTTGTAGCTGATTGAGAGAACCTACTCTGATACCAATTGTTAGTTCCCAGAGGCACAATAGTTATCTAGAAGGGGGTTGAATAGATATTTTAAAATTTTCTTTTTCAAAATACTTTGTCAAATTTGTTAATCAATTACAATAGAATATATGATTTGTTTGTTCCACTTTAAGGTAAACTGAGTTAATAGTTAATAGAAAGTTATAACAAATATAGCAGTTAAAGTAAGAATATAAAAGACACAGAGAATTTAAGTGGTTCAGATCACTCGAGGCTCCTAGTCCACTTTTCTACTCCTCGAGTAGGAAATCCACTAAGGATGCCTTTACAATCTTTGAATATCACAGTTTCCTTCAAGACCAGCCGTCTTGGAACTTCTTAGTTCATTTAGAACTCTTTAAGTCCAGCAGACTTGGAATACACTTGATGAGAGTTGAGTTCTTTGGGTTGTGTTACTCAGTTGCTGTTAAGCATGTGTTCTAAAGAACTGAGTAGCTGAGCAAGCTTTCTTTTTAGATCGTCGAGTTGAGCGTTGAGTGTTCTTCAGCTTTTGTTGTGTTCTTGCTTACTTTCTTGCATTTGATTTGTATATAAAGTGCCTTTGAAATATGCCCGTTTCAAGGCATCCGTTGAAGCATTAATTGTATTTGACATTTCTTAGCACTGATGGTGACTTCCTGGGAAATCTTATATTTAGCCGTCTGGCCCACTGACACAGCAGACTGCTATCTCACCTAACACCTGAAAAGGTGTTTTCAGCTGACATGTAGTACTTTCCTGAGCTTCTTCAATACGTTTCTTTGTTATATACTAAGGATGAGTGTTGGGTCATTGGGATTCCTGAGAGTCTCAACGTCTATAATCCATTCCACATTTGTTGTATTTTATTCTTCAATAAATGGATAAGGCTCGATGCTTTTGATGCAGACAGATGATGCACTACGATCATGATCGTAGTGTCTTGTAGCATACGTGCTTGATACAGACTAATAGAAGAGAACACTACGATTTCTCTTAAGCACTGGTAGACTACGATCTTTGCTTGCTTGATTTGCAAACTCTACACTTCCGATAGCAGACTACGATTCTTGCTTTGGCTCAGCAGGCGTTTGGACCACTCTACGATTCTGGGAAAGGCCCTCCAAAGCAAACAGACTATGATTCTCAATACTCTACGATTCTGCCTTAGTTTCTGCAAATTCTTGGCTGGCTCGACAGACTACGATTCTGTTGAAGCCTATCTATTACATCTCAAAATAGATCAACCTAACAACTTTGATCTTTTCTCCTATACATGTATTTACAAAATGATAAACATAAAGCACATATCAAACCTAACAAGTTTTGATCTACCACTAAGTCCTTGTACATGTATTCCTTAAAGGACTTTACATATAAGCATGTTTATTTACTTTTAACATCAAATTTAAATATGTAATTTCCAACAGGTTATATAAGTAATGAGCTCTTCAAAATGAATGTAATGACTATTCTACCTTCCAATATTAATAAAATTACATCTTCTGTTTATATGATTGAGTTATCTAATTTATGGCACAGTAGATTAGGACATGTTAATTATAATATTATACGTAGATTAATTAATATGGAATGTTTGCCAAAATATGAGATTAACTCTAATCATATATGTAAAATTTTCGTTGAGGCAAAACTTCGAAAATCTTCTTTTAAACCAATTAAAAGAATTACAGAACCTCTTGAATTAATACATACTGATATTTGTGATTTAAAGTATATACAGACAAGAGGAAGTAAGAAGTACTTTATCACTTTTATAGGTGATTATACAAGATATTGTTATGTTTACTTACTGAGAAGTAAAGATTAGGTTTTGGAAATATTTATACATTACAAAAATGAGGTTGAGAACCAACTTGATAAAATGATCAAGATAGTTAGAAGTGATAGAGGTTGGGAATATGAATTTCCATTTTTTAAAATTTATTCACAACATGGTATAATAAACTAAACAACTACACCTTATTCACCACAACAAAATGGTGTTGCAGAAAGAAAGAATATAATTTTGAAAGAAATGATGAATGCATTATTATTAAGTTCTGCGCTACCTGAGAATTTGTGGGGGGAAGCAATTCTTTCAGAAAATTATATTTTCAACCGAATACCTTAAAAGAAGTCTAATGTTTCACCTTATGAATTATGGAAAGGACGTAAGTCGTCTTATAAACACTTAAAAGTGTGGGGGTGTTTAGCAAAAGTAATGGTTCCTCCACCTAAAAGGTGAAAATAGGACGAAAATAATAGATTGTATATTCAATTGTTATGCTAATAATAAGCCGTGCATATAGATTTTTAGTTAATAAATCAAAAATAGAGGAAATACATGAAAATAGTATTATTGAATCAAAAGATTTTGAATTCTTTGAAACAATATTTCCTAATAAAAATGAACAAGAGCCAAGTTCTAACAAACAAGAAACAAGTTCAAATAAAAGAACATATGATGCTGTTAATGACAGTGATCCTGGTTTAGAAGATATTGATGAACCTAGATGCAGTAAACATGCTAGAACATCAAAATCTTATGGTTCGAATTTTCTAACTTATTTGTTAGAAAATGAGCCTCAAACCTATAAAGAAGCAGTATTGAATCCTGAAGCTCCATATTGAAAAAAAGCTATAAATAGTGAAGTAGAATCTATTTTGCACAATCATACGTGGGAATTAGTAGATCTGCCACAAGGCTCTAAATCTCTTGGATATAAGTTGATAATCAAGAAGAAAATGAAAGCAGATGGATGTAAGACCCCAAATTTTATAAATAAAGATTAATTTTTTCGAAATATTTTTTTGAGTATTAAGGTGTGGATTTGATATAATATTATAGTTGTGGGTAATATTTATAAATTTTGAAAAGTATGCAAGTTGTTATAAAATATTCGATTGGTCGGGGAATATTCGTTTATCAGGAAATATTCGTACAATGGCGTAATCATTGGTGGACCCCACAAAGGAATTACTGCCGGAGTTAGAAAACGACAGAAATATCTTTTTATAAAAATAACGGCGAAAGTTTTACCGTTAACTATTGAAATACCCAGTGATAAAGGTACAGTAATACACGTGGTTGCATAGTAGCACACGATATTGATTCTTACGCGAGAAGTCACTCAGTTTATTCAATTATTGCTACAGTAATTGATGCATAGTATCTCATATTATTGATTCAATTATTATCACAGTATTATTGTCACAATATTTTATATTATTAAATCAATAATTGAGATGAAAAATTATTCATATTATTATTTGCATTATTGATAATATCTAGAAAGTTCTGTCGAGAAAAGAGATTTGGACACCTAATTGCGCTCCAATAGGGAGGAATCCTCATCGGAAAGCCCCCTCTTTCCTGAGAATGATCTGGTTGTTAAATATTGCGAGTTATAATATTGATGAATAAATGTTGTTAAAAATATTGAGAGAATTTTTATGATGTATTTGTGTAAATTTTGTTTATTATATGGACCCCCCACTTACCCATTTTTCAAAATAATCGGTAGAAAGTTATTCAGTATATATATATATATATGTATTATATATATATATAATAAGTGGTTGGGCCCACGAGTAGAAAGAAAAGTCAGGGGATGGGGAGATAAATGCTGGTTCACGGGTGGGAGTAATATATGTACATATATATTATAATAAATTTTATTTTTTTATAAAAAATAGAATATATTATATTTTATTATACATAGTGTTTGGATAGTGTCTGCATAGTATTTGTATAGTAAAATTAAAAAATTTCAGAACTTCGTCCGTGAAGCACTGTTCACCCATGATTGTTACTGTGCGTCCAAATAGTAACCTTCCATTCTCCTATGAATAGGATACTCAGTTTAGAAAAGAAAATCACACCAGAATCAGAAAATTCTTCTTCTATAATATTGAGCGTATTTCTTTAGAGTTTAAGAAAGTTTTGAGTGTAGAAAATAGTGAAAGTTTTCTTCAAGAAAATATCCGCTATACCAGTCAGAAATACACTTCTTTTGAGGTAAGGGGTATTATTTATTTCATATTCGCTTACGATATTATTTTTTGTATTCGTAAGAAATTTTATTACGTTCAATATTCGCAAGAAATATTATCTTCGTTTAATATTCGTAAAGAATATTATCTTCGTTCAATATTCATAAGGAATATTATTTTCGTTCAACAGTTGTAAGGGATATTATTTTTGTTCAATATTCGTAAAAAATAATATTTTCTTCCATACTCTGTAGTATGTAAGTAATATTACTTCATTTCAGATTCTGAATTCTACACTTATTTTGTTAAGTATTGCTTCTATACTTTTTGAAATTAGTAGAATATCCTTGAAATTTACGTTTCATCTAGTATCATTTCACAAGGATATTTTTTTGAATATTCTTGTTCAGTTTTAAGCTTTTCATGTCAGAGTACTATTCATGGATACTATTCATTTATACGGCACTATTCATACGTACGAGTATTATTCACGAAGTACTATTCATAGGGTACTATTCACTCAAGTACTATTCATGACAAAACTGGATTTCTTTTCTGTCCAAATTATTTTTGATAAAATATTATTCTTGAATTTTACTCCAGAAAGCAGTATAATGTTGACAATTTTGACATTTTTAAACTCTAGATAAATTTAAAGTCTTTAATATTTATCATTGATTTCGTTTGATTGAATTCGTATATCATTGTCATCATCCTCATGCTTATACTGTGATGAAAGTCATCTTTGGTCCGTAGTGCATAGATGGATTGTTGATTGGTATGATTATGACCAATGATTATTCGGTATAATTATGACCTGTAATGTTACAAATGATGTGGTAAAAGTCCTCACTGACCTGTAGTGCATTGATGGACAGATGTTGGTATGATCATGACCATGCGTTCTCTTCGACCAAGGGTGCAAAGATGAATCGTTGTTTGGCATGATCATGACCATTGGTGAAAACACGAATATTCTTGGCCCGTAGTGCATGGATAATTCATGGTTGTGATACTAGTGAATATCCTTGGCCCGTAGTGCATCGATAATTCAGTGATGTGGATTATTTATTAAGTTGAGTCTCAGCGATTAAATTAGTGATAAACTTTTAAATCATAGAATATAGTAGATATCATGCTCTGCTTGACTCTTCTAATGGATTGCGTGATCCGCTGCAGTTGTTGATCTAAAACTTATTGTCTATTGTATTCTATCAGTTGTTATACTATTGAAGGCTAACAATAATTTATTTTGCATTATCTTAGTCATAATATTCTTTACTAGGCTAGTTGAGCTCACCCTTTTCTTTCATTGTTCTCTTCAGGAAATGAGAATATAGCTGGGACTAGTCAGGGAATTGAGTGATAGTCGAAGATGATTGCTATAGTAGTCCTCACTATTCTATAAGAATAGTGTGATAATAATTTTAATGAGGACTTATTTTGAGTTTGAATATTGTCAAGGAGACAATATTTGTATTAAAACTCACAACTTATGTTTTGTCGTATTTTGCACGACACTTAACTATTGTATAATTGAAGTTTGTATTTAAGTTCTGTACCATATAGTTAGCGACTCAGAATGGGTGATGTATAACTATTTTGGGGGCGTCACAGTTGGTATCAAAGCTTAGGGATATGATCCCTGACTGAGATGTGAGGCTAGAACTAGGAGGGGAGAGACGGATAAATCCTTCGCTAGTATGACCTACCTAAGCTTATTTGTTATTTAATTGGTTGGTCAGAATATAGGGATAATATGTGGCATGTCAATTAACCCTTGTTTTGTGACATTGTTTGAGAATGGTATCTGAAAATGTTGAGATAAGCAATGGAGCACATGAGACTGTTGAGTCACCGCCAATTAATAACCAAGATAATGTGCATCAGGAAGGCAATAATCCTCGTGTAAACAATAACACCGACCAAATGACAAACGATGGTACATTTAGAGACTTTTTAGAATTCATTCAACACTAAATGAGAGAGACTCATGTTCATAATGCAGGTGGAGTCAATGGCAACTCACGGTTGGTCACCGCTAAGCAGTTCAAGGAACTGGGACCACCAGAGTTTTTGGGAAAGCCAGAGCCATTTAAGGCAGAGGCATGGATTAAGCAGATCAACATGATATTTGATGTCTTGGGATGCTCAGAGGAGCAAAAGGTTCCCTTTTCAACCTTTATATTGCGTGAAGAAGCAGATTACTGGTGAAAATCTGTAAAATGTACTCAACCTTCCATACTAAACATGTCTTGGGAGAAGTTTCAAGAATTGTTCAATGACAAGTACTTTCCTGAAAGTATTCATCACATGAAGCAGGTGGAATTCATCAAGCTAGAGCAAAACAATATGACCGTGTCGTAGTACGAGACTAATTTTGCCAAGTTCTCCCGGTTTGCATCCTATTTGGTTGACAATGAGGAGCGAATGACGCGAATGTTTCTGCGAGGTTTGAAACCCAAAATACGTCAATACCTCATTTCTTACAAACTTTGTTTATATTCAAATGTTGTGAATAGGGCTTAGTTATTAGAACGCAATAATGAGTCAGCCCAATAAAAAGGCAACGACCAACAACACGATAATAATCTTACCGGTGGCAACGACCATCGGAACAATGATAATCATCGTGGAGGAAATTATCATGCAAGAAATGGTAACCACTTCAGTGGTAATCATGGCCAAGATAATAGGAAAGGTGAACTAAGTGGGAACAATTTAAGAAGATAAGATTCAACAATGACGGAAAGTCATCGACAGCAGCACTGGCACCCGTTTCTAAGGAAGAAGAATGACCACCAGTCGTATGTTACAAATGCAGACAGGAGGGACACATTCGTCCAAACTGTACGCAGCAACCCAAAGCGTGTTTCAATTACGGAAGAGAAGGTCACCTAGTTCAATTTTGTCGTGTAGTGAAGTCAAGTCCAGCTGGGATAGTGACGCCAAAGGACGTCCCAGACAAGTCAAAGCCGGTAGTTAAAGTGAGAGCGTTTATCGAGGAACTCGAACGAAGTTATCACGGGTAAGTTAATCATAAACTCTTGTGAAGTTTATACCTTATTCGATACTGGTTCTACCCACTCTTTTATTTCACCTAGTTATGCTCAACGTTTAAACTTGACTCTAGAGAAGTTAGACTTTGACTTATCTGTTGAAACTCCGTTAGGAGAAACCTTCATTACATCTGACGTTTATAAATCTTGTTCGATTCAAATTGGCACCCTCACTTTACCTGTCCATCTCATCTCCTTGAAAATACTTGCATTGGATGTGATTTTAGGAGTCGACTGGTTAACTACTCATTGTGCTAAACTTGATTGTTTTCATAAGGTTGTTAGTTTTCATATTCCTAACCAACCTATTATGCGAATTCAAGCAACCAAACCACTAAAGTCAATCACTGTCATATTAAGCTATTAGTAAAGAGCCCCGAGCCTCTCGTTGGTGACTTCCAAGTCTTGGGATGCACCGAAGCCAAAGTTTTCATATGGGACACTGTGAATAATGGTAGCAAGTTGATAGATATCAATGTGAGGTGTTATCCAAGTCTTGGATGAGAGTCACAGTTTTGAATGATATTTCCATTGTTAATAAAATTTCTGACGTATTCCCCGAAGAACTTCCTAGCCTACCCCCAGAGCGTGAAATCGAATTTTGTGTTGACCCCAGTACAAAACCCATTTCTAAAACTCTTAAATATTTCTTCACCTAGAACGAACGTAACATGCACCAAAGACGTTGGCCCGAGCTGTTAAAAGATTATGATTATACCATTCAATACCATCCTAGAAAAGCAAACGTAGTAGCTGACGCGTTGAGTAGAAGATCGTATGCGATTACAAGTGTAACGTTGTTAACACAAAGACCCATTTCGTACGACGTATAAAAGATGGAGATAGAGTTAAAGACTCTAGGAACCTATGTGAATATAGCGAATATACAATTAGAACCGACTTTAATCGATAAAGTTAAAGCCGCTCAAGGTACAGACTCAGAGCTGATGAATATAAAGAAGAATGTACAAGAAGGCGTTATTCTAGAAGCAATAATCGACGAAGAGAGAAAATCTCAACCTTCGATTTATTGATCCATTTAAAATCCTCGATCGAGTAGGAACTGTGGCTTATAGACTCGCCTTACCGCTAAGTATGTCATGTGTTCATAACTTTTTTCACGTATCGATGTTACGTAAATATGTGGACGACCCAAACCACATTATTGAGTTAGAACTAGAAGAGATAGCAGAAGATTTAACGTATGAGGAGATACCTGTTAAAATCTTAGATAAGATCATATTCTACGCTCAAAGGTTATACCTCAAGAGATAGAATCTGAAATGAAAATGAGGTATCCTTACCTCTTTGGCATACTAGGTACGTACGTCAATTTCGAGGATGAAATTTTATAAGAAAGGGAGGTTGTAAGATCTCAAATTTTATGAATAAAGATTAATTTTCTCGAAATATTTTTTTGAGTATTAAGGTGTGGATTTGATATAATATTATAGTTGTGGGTAATATTTATAAATTTTGAAAAGTATACAAGTTATTATAAAATATTTGATTGGTCGGGGAATGTAAGACCCCGAATTTTATGAAATAAAAGTATTCAATTTTTCTTATAATTACAATTCAGTAAATGGTTAAATTGATAAAAAGTTAAAGTTATGGGTGAAATGTGAAATTTTTTCAAAATAAACAAGTGGTTATAAAATAATCATTGTTGTCGGGGAATATTCGTTGGTCGTGGAATATTCTTTCTATCGGGGAATATTCGTACGACGGCGCAGCTATTTGTGGGCTCCATAACAGAAAACGGTCTGATGAAGATAACGACAAAAAATTGAGTTTTTATAATTAACGACGTAGTTGTTACCGTTAACACTGTTGGAATACCCGGTGGTTAAAATACAGTAATACGCGTTATTGCACAGTAGCACACGGTATTGCACAGTATTTTTGAAATTATTGATTCTTACGTAAGAAGGCACTACTGAATAATTGTCGCAGTAATTACTGTTCAATATTTTATTTTATTGATTCAATAATTGCTGCGTTGATATTTTATATTATTGTTGTTTTAATAATTGTTGCTGCACATCATCTCCATTATCAGATCAATAATTCATATTATTTGAATAATATTATTAGATAGCATTGTTGGCAATGCCTAGAAAGTTCTGTCTAAGGAAATGAATTAAATATGTTATGTGAAGTAAGAAAATTGGAAAATAGGATTTTATGGCTTGAGAATCCTATATGAGGTATATGTAGATTTTTGATGAGGGTTTTGGTTATTGGTGATGAAATCTTATGAGTTTGACATTTTAGAATGATTAAATGCATTATTTTAGTAAAGTGTAAATAATTAAAATAAATTTCTTATAAGTTTAAGAAATGTTATTCTTTCAATATCATTATACCGAAATATTGGTATAAATTTAATTATGAAATTTCTACCTTTTTGTGTCGGAATTACTATTCATGAGTTACTATTCACGAGTTACTATTCATGAGTTACTATTCACGAGTTACTATTCACGATAAATTTGGTTTTTTTTTCTAACCAAATTATTGTTGATTTATGAATATTACTCTTGAGATTAAATCTATATATTGATCATATTATTTTTATTATCATATATAACATTTTTATAACTCTGATGTTGAAATTCTCTTTCACTTGAGTGTAAAGATGGGTAGATTATTGGTATGATCATGACTTTGGGTTCTCTTTGGCCAGTAGTGCAAAGTTGAATTATTGACTAGTATGATCATGACCATTGAATTTATAATTGAATATCTTCAGCTTAAGTGCAAAGGTGAAATGATCAACATGGTTATAATTATTGTTTATATAAATGATTATATATTTCTTTGAGATATTAATATATTTAGCCTGTAGTGCAAATATGTACTGTTGATGAATATATTTGGCTTGTTATGCAAATATGAACTGTTGAGGAATATCTTTGGCCTGTAGTGCAAAGATGAATTGTTGATGAATATCTTTGGCCCGTAGTGCAAATATGACCTGTTGTTGAATATCTTTGGCCAGTAATGCAAAGATGAATTGGTGACGAATATCTTTAGGCAGTAGTGCAAAGATGAAGTTATTAGTATGATTATGAACAGAAACTGTGATTTGGTATAACCATGATCTTTGATGTTTCAGGTAAAGACATGTGATGAAAATTATCTTCGTCCTGGGTGCGAAGTAGAATTTAGAATCACAATTATGATTATGAGTTATTCATATATTTGTGGACCAGAACTGTTGATTAATGTTACAGGGATAAAATATTGTTGGTAGATTTTTAACATGGAGAAGATAATAGACTTTATGGTCTATTTGACTCTTCTAATGGATTGCTCGTTCCGCTACAACTATGGTTGAAATTTTTTATCATCTACCATATGTTCTAAAGCTCTGATTTATTACTGTTGAAGGCTATTGATAATTTATTTATCTTTAGTCATGATATTCTTTACTGGGCTAGTTATGCTCACCCTTCTGTTTCACAATTCCTTTCAGGTAATAAGAGTGTAGTTGGGTCGAGCGGGGGTAACAGAGGAATAGAACGGTGGTCGTCATTTATTAGTTATATTTGGTGAATCAAATAGGGTGAGGCAAAGCCAACGTTGGAATGGTATTTTGTCACTATCATACAAGATGTCTAATGACATACAACCTCGTGTCATCATAAGACAGGGTTGTGCTCATCCACTTGCTGAGTATCTTTACGAGCACTACCTATATAATCTTGGTGTTTGTTTGAAGTATAATTTTCAATTAGAGACAGTGGAGATAATGATATGTCAAGATAAGACTTCCAATTGGGAAGAATATGATAGTAATCTTCTCATTTTTCTTTGGGATATATTGGGTCAACCAAGGATAATTTTGTGGCCATATGATATCTATCACAACCTAGAAGCATGGCCTCCCATGTACGAAAGTTTTCTTGAGCACTTTCCAAAGATTCTAATTTCTCAAACAGTTTTTGACTATACCCTTATGTAAGGTATCATTGTGAGGTGTTGTCCACGATTGGAACATGAGTCACATTTGGTATATATTTGTATCCAAACTCACAGCATATGTGTTGTTGTATTTTGCACTACAACTATTGTAATAAAGTTGTAGTTATTTTCTGTACCATGTATTTGGCGACTCAGAATAGGTTGGATGGAATGGACCTATTTTGGGGTTGTCACAGTTGGTATCAGAGCTTAGGGATGTGGTCTCTGGCGGAGATCGGGGAATATAGCTAGGAGGGGAGAGATGAGTAAATCATTCGCTAGTTTGTCCTACCTAAGCTTAATTGTTGGTCAGTCATAATATCGGGATATTATGTGATATGTTAATTTGTTTAATTAACCCTTGTTTTATGGCAGTATTTGAGAATGACAGCTGAGAATGCTAATAATGGAGTGAATGAGACTGTGGGGATACCTCTAATTACTAACCATGATAATGTGATGTCAGATGGAGAAGGAATTAGAGAAATCCATGTGGTGAGTGGAGAATTGATAGTTGCACCCGAAATGATCGCAGAGGTAACAACTGAGAGTGAGGAAGAAGAGGAAGAAGAGGTACCTGAGGAGAGTTTGTTAGAGGTATTATATGATCAAAATGTAGAATTGCAAAATCGTATTCATGAGTTAGAAGAGCAGGCTGAAGAACGACAGGCGGTCGTGGAGCAAAAGGATGCAACAATTCAAGCTTGTGTTACCCGATATGTGATGCTTGAACAGAAGCATTCTTTGGCAGAGTATAAGATGATAAAGATGGAATCTGAGCTGAAAGAAGAAAAAACTGAACGAGTGAGAATAAGTGATGCATGGGCAAAAGCCGCACGACACGTGGATATTGTGGAAAGAGATGTCCGATCTAAGAAGGCTAAAATAGATGATATGAATTTCTCTTTTTGAAAAGTAATTGGGAGAACCCAACATCGAGTTTTGAATTACCCTGTACAGAGCGGTCAACCTGAATTCGTTATGGATCGAAGATTGATGATTCAGATCCTGAATCAGGAGTACGACGAGGCAATTGAAGGAGGAATATGCCCTATAGAAAAGTATATTTCAACGGTAGTGATGACGCCAAATGCTTCCCCAGACAAGTCAAAGCCGGGTAGTTCAAGGGAGAGCGGTTGTCATGACTTCCCAACAAGTGAAGAACCCAAATGAAGTTATCACGGGAGATGAACAATGGAGAAATCATGATGACCCGGGAGATAGAATCTGAAATGAAAGCAAGGTATTCTCAACTTTTCGAAATACCAGGTACGTAAATTTCGGGGACGAAATTTCATAAGGAGGGGAGATTGTAAGACCCCGAATTTTATGAAATAGAAGTATTCAATTTTTCTTATAATTACAATTTAGTAAATGGTTAAATTGATAAAAAATTAAATTTATGGGTGAAATATAAATTTTTTTCAAAATAAACAAGTGGTTATAAAATAATTATTGTTGTCGGGGAATATTCGATGGTCGTGGAATATTCTTTCTGTCGGGGAATATTCGTACGACGACGCAGCTATTTGTGGGCCCCATAATGGAAAACGGTCGGATGAAGATAACAACAAAAAATTGAGTTTTTATAATTAACGGCGTAGTTGTTACCGTTAATATTGTTGGAATACCCGGTGGTTAAATTACAGTAATACACGTTATTGCACAGTAGCACACGGTATTGCACAGTATTTTTGAAATTATTGATTCTTACGTAAGAAGGCACTACTGAATAATTGTCACAGTAATTACTATTTAATATTTTATTTTATTGATTCAATAATTGCTGCGTTGATATTTTTATATTATTGTTATTTTAATAATTGTTGCTGCACATCATCTCCATTATCAGATCAATAATTCATATTATTTGAATAATATTATTAGATAACATTATTGGCAATGTCTAGAAAGTTCTGTCTAAGGAGAGGTTTGGTTATCTAATTGCGCGCCAATAAGGAGAAATCCTTATTGGAAAGCCCCCTCTTTCCTGAGAACGGCCTGGTTGCCAGTACAGCGATTCTGTAATATTATTTGTGAATAATTAATTATTGATTTATATGATGAGAAAAATATTAATTTTATGTGGATATAGATTGAGAAAAATTTTAAAGTGACAATTGTTGAAAAATGATATTTTATCTTTTCTGATAAAATAATTTATTATTATATTTAACAATATAATAATGGTGATAGTTTTACAATGAATGTGGGATATATGAGTATATGAGGAGTAAGAGTATTTTTTGTTGTATTAAATGATTAACACATGTTTTGTGTGTCGGTGGACCCAATTTCTTGACTAAAATTTGATTATAGCCTGTAAAATCATCCGTTTATGGATTTCAGTCAATTTCTGTTTGGAATTTAAAAAAACTTTCTTCTGCAAAGTTGTAGAGAATTGAATTTTCTATAAAAAATTGCGAGATTCGAATTTTCTGATAAAAGGCTATTTTCTATGAATTATTGAAGTTTCGAAAAATAAAATAATTTTTATTAAATTATAGGGTGGGACCCACTTTGGTTGGTGTTGATTAAACACATGGGCTGCCAAAAATCCTTCCAATATGGCTGCTATGATTTTCAGAATGGGTGGCGTAGGAAACAAATAATAATAATAATATTATTATTTTATTATTTTAGTCTCCTTTGGCGTTCTAGCATTTTCCTATAAATAGGTGCTTAAGTTAGAATTGAAAATCACATCAGAAATAAGTTTTCTTTCTCTCTATATTATCGAGCATATTTTTGCGAGTATTTAGATATCTTGAGTGTTGCTCAGCGTTATATCCGATATTCAAGTCAGAAGTACTGCTCTTTTGAGGTATGAGATTTTAAGGGTTATTATATTTTTCAGTTCGTAATTCTTCTGACCTTCAGAAAATTTTGGAAAAATTTGAAATAATATTTTGATGAGTTTTATTGATTGTGTCAAAAAATGGTGATTTTTGGATGTATAGATTAAGAGTTATGAATTTTACGGGAAAATACTATTTTAAAAGTAAGCGCTTATAACTCCTTGTGGTTAACTCTAAAATTGGTGAAATTTTTATTGAGAGTACATGTATATGATAGAAGTATACTCTATAAATTTTGAAATTTTTGGATAAAAGTATAATTTTTGATAAATATTTAAATTCGGCTGTTTTGGCCATATGAAAAATAGTAAATGAGCTTTAAAAATATTGAAAAAAATATATGTTCAATATGGATCTATATTATGCTAAATCCCAGACAAGAAAAATTGGTTACATTGATTTGGTATTTTTCATGAAAAGGGACTAGTTATGAGTAAATAAATTAAATATGTTATGTGAAGTAAGAAAATTAGAAAATAGGATTTTATGGCTTGAGAATTCTATATGAGGTATATGTAGATTTTTGATGACGATTTTGGTTATTGGTGATGAAATCTTATGAGTTTGACATTTTAGAATGATTAAATGTATTATTTTAGTAAAATGTAAACAATTAAAATAAATTTCTTATAAGTTTAAGAAATGTTATTCTTTCAATATCATTATACCGAAATATTAGTATAAATTTTATTGTAAAATTTCTACCGTTTTGTGTTGAGATTACTATTCATGAGTTACTATTCACGAGTTACTATTCACGAGTTACTATTCATGAGTTACTATTCACGATAAAATTGGTTTTTTTTCCTAACCAAATTATAGTTGATTTATGAATATTACTCTTGAGATTAAATCTATATGCTGATCATATTGTTTTTATTATCATATATAACATTTTTATAATCCTGATGTTAAAATTCTCTTTCACTTGAGTGTAAAGATGAGTAGATTATTGGTATGATCATGACTTTGGATTCTCTTTGGCCAGTAGTGCAAACTTGAATTATTGACTAGTATGATCATGACCATTGAATTTATAATTGAATATCTTCAGCTTAAGTGCAAAGGTGAAATGATCAACATGGTTATAATTATTGTTTATATAAATGATTATATATTTCTTTGATATATTAATATATTTGGCCTGTAGTGCAAATATGAACTGTTGATGAATATATTTGGCTTGTTGTGCAAATATAAACTGTTGAGGAATATCTTTGGCCTGTAGTGCAAAGATGAATTGTTGATGAATATCTTTGGCCCGTAGTGCAAAGATGACATGTTATTGAATATCTTTGGCCAGTAGTGCAAAGATGAATTGGTGACGAATATCTTTGGGCCGTAGTGCAAAGATGAAGTTATTAGTATGATTATGAACAGAAACTGTGATTTGGTATAACCATGATCTTTGATATTTCAGGTAAAGACATGTGATGAAAATTATCTTCGTCCTGGGTGCGAAGAAGAATTTAGAATCACAATTATGATTATGAGTTATTCATATGTTTGTGGACCAGAACTGTCGATTGATGTTACAGGGATAAAATATTGTTGGTGGATTTTTAACATGGAGAAGATAATAGACTTTATGGTCTATTTGACTCTTCTAATGGATTGCTCGTTCCGCTGCAACTATGGTTGAAATTTTTTATCATCTACCATATGTTCTAAAGCTCTGATTTATTACTATTGAAGGCTATTGATAATATATTTATCTTTAGTCATGATATTCTTTACTGGGCTAGTTGTGCTCACCCTTCTGTTTCACAATTCCTTTCAAGTAATAAGAGTGTAGCTGGGTCGAGCGGGGGTAACAGGGGAATAGAACGGTGGTCGTCATTTAGTAGTTATATTTGGTTAATCAAATAGGGTGAGGCGAACCCAACGTTAGAATGGTGTTTTGTCGCTATCATACAAGATATCTAATGACATACAACCTCGTGTCATCGTAAGACAGGGTTGTGCTCATCCACTTGCTGAGTATCTTTACGAGCACTACCTATATAATCTTGGTGTTTGTTTGAAGTATAATTTTCAATTAGAGACAGTGGAGATAATGATATGTCAAGATAAGACTCCCAATTGGGAAGAATATGATAGTAATCTTCTCATTTTTCTTTGGGATATATTGGGTCAACCAAGGATAATTCTGTGGCCATATGATATCTATCACAACCTAGAAGCATGGCCTCCCATGTACGAAAGTTTTCTTGAGTACTTCCCAAAGATTCTAATTTCTCAAACAGTTTTTGACTATACCCTTATGTAAGGTATCATTGTGAGGTGTTGTCCACGATTGGAACATGAGTCACATTTGGTATATATTTGTATCCAAACTCACAGCATATGTGTTGTTGTATTTTGCACTACAACTATTGTAATAAAGTTGTAGTTATTTTCTGTACCATGTATTTGGCGACTCAGAATAGGTTGGATGGAATGGACCTATTTTGGGGTTGTCACAGTTGGTATCAGAGCTTAGGGATGTGGTCTCTGGCGGAGATCGGGGAATATAGCTAGGAGGGGAGAGATGAGTAAATCATTCGCTAGTTTGTCCTACCTAAGCTTAATTGTTGGTCAGTCATAATATCGGGATATTATGTGATATGTTAATTTGTTTAATTAACCCTTGTTTTATGGCAGTATTTGAGAATGACAGCTGAGAATGCTAATAATGGAGTGAATGAGACTGTGGGGATACCTCTAATCACTAACCATGATAATGTGATGTCAGATGGAGAAGGAATTAGAGAAATCCATGTGGTGAGTGGAGAATTGATAGTTGCACCCGAAATGATCGCAGAGGTAACAACTGAGAGTGAGGAAGAAGAGGAAGAAGAGGTACCTGAGGAGAGTTTGTTAGAGGTATTATATGATCAAAATGTAGAATTGCAAAATCGTATTCATGAGTTAGAAGAGCAGGCTGAAGAACGACAGGCGGTCGTGGAGCAAAAGGATGCAACAATTCAAGCTTGTGTTACCCGATATGTGATGCTTGAACAGAAGCATTCTTTGGCAGAGTATAAGATGATAAAGATGGAATCTGAGCTGAAAGAAGAAAAAACTGAACGAGTGAGAATAAGTGATGCATGGGCAAAAGCCGCACGACACGTGGATATTGTGGAAAGAGATGTCCGATCTAAGAAGGCTAAAATAGATGATATGAATTTCTCTTTTTGAAAAGTAATTGGGAGAACCCAACATCGAGTTTTGAATTACCCTGTACAGAGCGGTCAACCTGAATTCGTTATGGATCGAAGATTGATGATTCAGATCCTGAATCAGGAGTACGACAAGGCAGTTGAAGGAGGAATATGCCCTATAGAAAAGTATATTCCAACGGTAGTGATGACGCCAAATGCTTCCCCAGACAAGTCAAAGCCGGGTAGTTCAAGGGAGAGCGGGTGTCATGACTTCCCAACAAGTGAAGAACCCAAATGAAGTTTTCACGGGAGATGAACAATGGAGAAATCATGATGACCCGGGAGATAGAATCTGAAATGAAAGCAAGGTATTCTCAACTTTTCGAAATACCAGGTACGTAAATTTCGGGGACGAAATTTCATAAGGAGGGGAGATTGTAAGACCCCGAATTTTATGAAATAAAAGTATTCAATTTTTCTTAAAATTACAATTCAGTAAATGGTTAAATTAATAAAAAGTTAAAGTTATGGGTGAAATATAAATTTTTTTCAAAATAAACAAGTGGTTATAAAATAATCATTGTTGTCGGGGAATATTCGACGGTCGTGGAATATTCTTTTTGTCGGGGAATATTCGTACGACGGCGCAGCTATTTGTGGGCCCCATAATAGAAAACGGTCGGATGAAGATAACGACAAAAATTGAGTTTTTATAATTAACGACGTAGTTGTTACCGTTAACACTGTTGGAATACCCGGTGGTTAAAATACAGTAATACGCGTTATTGCACAGTAGCACACGCTATTGCACAGTATTTTTGAAATTATTTATTCTTACGTAAGAAGGCACTACTGAATAATTGTCACAATAATTACTATTCAATATTTTATTTTATTGATTCAATAATTACTGCGTTGATATTTTATATTATTATTGTTTCAATAATTATTGCTGCACATCATCTCCATTATCAGATCAATAATTTATATTATTTGAATAATATTATTGTAACGACCCCAAAACAGGTCTATTCCATCCAACCTATTCTGAGTCGCCAAATACATGGTACAGAAAACAACTACAACTTTATTACAACAATTGTCGTGCAAAATACAACAACACCTATGCTATAAGTTTGGATACAAATATATACCAAATGTGACTCATGTTCCAACCGTGGACATCACCTCACAATGACACCTTACATAAAGGTATAGTCAAAAACTATTTTAGAAATTAGAATCTTTGGGAAGTGCTCAAGAAAACCTTCGTACATGGGAGGCCACGCGTCTAGGTTATGATAGATATCATATGGCCACAGAATTATCCTTGGTTGACCCAATAGACCCCAAAGAAAAACGAGAAGATTACTATCATATTCTTCCCAATGGTGAGTCTTCTCTTGACTTATCATTATCTCCACTGTCTCTAATTGAGAATTATACTTCAAACAAACACCAAGATTATATAGGTAGTGCCCATAGATATACTCAGCAAGTGGATGAGCACAACCCTGTCTTATGATGACACGAGGTTGTATGTCATTAGACATCTTGTATGATAGTGACAAAACACCCTTCCAACGTTGGGTTCGCCTCACCCTATTTTCTTCACCAAATATAACTACTAAATGATGACCACCGTTCTATTCCCTTGTTACCCCCGCTCGACCCAGCTACACTCTTATTACCTGAAAGGAATTGTGAAGCAAAAGGGTGAGCACAACTAGCTCAGTAAAGAATATCATGACTAAAGATAATTCAATTATCAATAGCCTTCATCAACAATAAATCAGAGATTTAGAACATATGGTAAATGATAAAAATTTCAACCATAGTTGCAGCGGAACGAGCAATCCATTAGAAGAGTCAAATAGACTATAAAGTCTATTATCTTCTCCATGTTAAAAATCCACCAACAATATTTTATCCATGTAACATCACTCAACAGTTCCTTTCCACAATCATATGAATAACTCATAATCATAATTGTGACTATAAATTTTTCTTCGCACCCAGGACGAAGAATATTTTCATCACCTGTCTTTACCTGAAACATCAAAGATCATGGTTATACCAAATCACAGTTCCTGTTTATAATCATACTAACAAATCCATCTTTGCACTACGGGCCAAAGATATTCATCAACAAACCATCTTTGCACTACGGGCCAAAGATATTCAACAACAGTTCATCTTTGCACTACAGGCCAAAGATATTCATCAACAGGCCATCTTTGCACTACATGCCAAAGATATTCATCAACAATTCATATTTGCACTACAGGCCAAATATATTCATATCTCAAAGAAATATATAATCATTTCAGAATTTATATAAACAATAATTATAACCATGTTGATCAATTCACCTTTGCACTTAAGCTTAAGATATTCAATTATAAATTCAATGGTCATGATCATACCAGTCACAATTCAACTTTGCACTACAGGCCAAAGAGAACCCTAGTCATGATCATACCAATAATCTACCCATCTTTACACTCCAGTGAAAGAGAATTTCAACATCAGGGTTATAAAAATGTTATATATGATGATAAAAATAATATGATCAACATATAGTTTTAATCTCAAGAGTAATATTCGTAACTCATGAATAGTAAATCGTGAATAGTAACTCATGAATAGTAACCCCGACACAAAAGATAGAAATTCCACAATAAAATCCATACCAATATTTCGGTATAATGATATTGAAAGAATAACATTACTTAAATTTATAAACAATTTATTTTAATTGTTTACACTTTACTAATTAATGCATTTAATCATCATAAAATGCCAACTCTTACAATTTCATCATCAATAACCAAAACCCTCATCAAAAATCTGCATATACCTCATATAGGATTCTCAAGCCATAAAATCCTATTTTCCAATTTTCTTTCTTCACAAAACATATTTAATTCATTTACTCATAACTAGACTATTTTCATGAAAAATACCAAATCAGTTCCAAAAATATTTCTTTTCTGGGATTTAGCATAATATAGTCCCATAGTGAACATATATTTTTCTCAGAATTTTTAAAAGTCATTTACTATTTTTCATATGGCCAAAATAGCCGAATATTTAGACATTTATCAAAAATTGTACTTTTGTCTAAAAATTCTGAAATTTACAGAGTATACTTCTATCATATACATGTACTCCCAATAAAAATTTCATCAATTTTGGAGTTAACCACAAGGAATTATAAGCGGTTACTTTTAAAATAGTCTTTTCTCATAAAATTCATAACTCTCAATCTATACATCCAAAAATCACCATTTTTGGACACAATCAATAAAACTCATCAAAATATCATTTCAAATTTTTCCAGAATTTTTGAAGTTCAGAAAAATTACGAAACTGAAAATCATAACAACCCTTAAAATCCCTTACTATCCCTTACCTCAAAAGAGCAGTACTTCTGGCTGGATATCGGATATGATGCTGAAGAAAACTTGCACTGATGAATAGCAACTCACCAAGTATCTAAAAACTCACAAAATATGCTTCATAATATAGAGAGAGAAAGAGAGAAAGCTTATGTTTCTGGTGTGATTTTCAATTCTAACTTAGCCCTCTATTTATAGGAAAATTTTGGTAGGTTTGACCTGCAACCTGATGGCTTTACCTGCTACTATTCCCACCCACCACATTTGAAATATAATTCAGCACATTTCTTCACCAACCACAAGTGGGGCCCACCAATTCTAGAATTTTCCACCAAAATGATAAACTCCAAAAATTCAACAATTTCTGAACCAGTCATCTCGTAAAATTCATAATAAATCATACGTTCATTTTTAACGGTTCAAAATTTGTGGACATATACTCAACTTATATATGTATAACATATCCAAAAATTACCACGATCCAACGGTCGGATTAAAAATTATAACCCCCGCAAAATATCTCAAAAACCCTGATTTTTAATACCTCCATTCCGACAAAAATACTGATAAAAACCTCAACATTAACTCCTTCATTTTTAACCACAAAAATATATCCCTCATTTATATCCACATAAAATAAATATTTTCTTATCATATGAATCAATAATTAATTATTCACAAATAATATTACAGAATCACATTTATGACAACCAGGCCGTTCCCAGGAAAGAGGGGGCTTTCCAATAAGGATTTCTCCTTACTGGCGCGCAATTAGATGACCAAACCTCTCCTTAGACAGAACTTTCTAGACATTGCCAATAATGCTATCTAATAATACTATTCAAATAATATGAATTATTGATCTGATAATGGGAAATACTGTGCAGCAACAATTATTGAACAACAATAATATAAAATTTCAACGTAGCAATTATTGAATCAATAAAATAAAATATTGAACAGTAATTACTGTAACAATTATTGAGTAGTGCCTTCTTACGTAAGAATCAATAATTTCAAAAATACTGTGCAATACCGTGTGCTACTGTGCAATAACGCGTATTACTGTATTTTAACCACCGGGTATTCCAACAGTGTTAACGGTAACAACTACGCCGTTATTTGTAAAAACTCAAATTTGTCGTTTTCTTCACCCGACAGTTATTCTGTTATGGGGCCCACAAATAGCTGCGCCGTCGTACGAATATTCCCCGACAGAAAGAATATTCCACGACCAAACGAATATTCCCCGACAACAATGATTATTTTATAACCACTTGCTTATTTTGAAAAAAATTCATATTCACCCATAACTTTAAACTTTTATCAATTTAACCATTTACTGAATAGTAATTATAAGAAAAATTGAATACTTTTATTTCATAAAATTCGGGGTCTTACAATCTCCCCTCCTTATGAAATTTCGTCCCCGAAATTTACGTACCTGGTATTTCAAAGAGTTGAGAATACCTTGCTTTCATTTCAGATTTCACCTTTCCTGTCATCATGATTTCTCCATTGCTCATCTCCTGTATTTCAGATATCATTCTAGAATACAGCTTCAAAACAAAGGTTAATTTAACAAATTAACATATCACATAATATCCCGATATTATGACTGACCAACAAATAAGCTTAGGTAGGACACACTAGCGAAGGATTTACTCATCTCTCCCCTCCTAGTTATATTCCCCGATCTCCGCCAAAGATCATATCCCTAAGCTCTGATACCACCTGTAACTATGGACACCAACCTATGTCAGCACCTTACATTGATACCTATCAGTTTGCCACCGCAGAACGGCGTCCCCTACGGAGAGTCTGGCTTCGGTGCATCCCCCATCAACAAGAAGTCACCAGCGAGAGGCTCGGGGCTCTTTACTTATAGCTCTGATACCAAATGTAACGACCCCAAAACAGGTCCATTCCATCCAACCTATTCTGAGTCGCCAAATACATGGTACAGAAAATAACTACAACTTTATTACAACAATTGTCGTGCAAAATACAACAACACCTATGCTATAAGTTTGGATACAAATATATACCAAATGTGACTCATGTTCCAACCGTGGACATCACCTCACAATGACACCTTACATAAAGGTATAGTCAAAAACTGTTTTAGAAATTAGAATCTTTGGGAAGTGCTCAAGGAAACCTTCGTACATGGGAGGCCACGCGTCTAGGTTATGATAGATATCATATGGCCACAGAATTATCCTTGGTTGACCCAATAGACCCCAAAGAAAAACGAGAAGATTACTATCATATTCTTCCCAATGGTGAGTCTTCTCTTGACTTATCATTATCTCCACTGTCTCTAATTGAGAATTATACTTCAAACAAACACCAAGATTATATAGGTAGTGCCCATAGATATACTCAGCAAGTGGATGAGCACAACCCTGTCTTATGATGACACGAGGTTGTATGTCATTAGACATCTTGTATGATAGTGACAAAACACCCTTCCAACGTTGGGTTCGCCTCACCCTATTTTCTTCACCAAATATAACTACTAAATGATGACCACCGTTCTATTCCCTTGTTACCCCCGCTCGACCCAGCTACACTCTTATTACCTGAAAGGAATTGTGAAGCAAAAGGGTGAGCACAACTAGCTCAGTAAAGAATATCATGACTAAAGATAATTCAATTATCAATAGCCTTCATCAACAATAAATCAGAGATTTAGAACATATGGTAAATGATAAAAATTTCAACCATAGTTGCAGCGGAACGAGCAATCCATTAGAAGAGTCAAATAGACTATAAAGTCTATTATCTTCTCCATGTTAAAAATCCACCAACAATATTTTATCCATGTAACATCACTCAACAGTTCCTTTCCACAATCATATGAATAACTCATAATCATAATTGTGACTATAAATTTTTCTTCGCACCCAGGACGAAGAATATTTTCATCACCTGTCTTTACCTGAAACATCAAAGATCATGGTTATACCAAATCACAGTTCCTGTTTATAATCATACTAACAAATCCATCTTTGCACTACGGGCCAAAGATATTCATCAACAAACCATCTTTGCACTACGGGCCAAAGATATTCAACAACAGTTCATCTTTGCACTACAGGCCAAAGATATTCATCAACAAGCCATCTTTGCACTACATGCCAAAGATATTCATCAACAATTCATATTTGCACTACAGGCCAAATATATTCATATCTCAAAGAAATATATAATCATTTCAGAATTTATATAAACAATAATTATAACCATGTTGATCAATTCACCTTTGCACTTAAGCTTAAGATATTCAATTATAAATTCAATGGTCATGATCATACCAGTCACAATTCAACTTTGCACTACAGGCCAAAGAGAACCCTAGTCATGATCATACCAATAATCTACCCATCTTTACACTCCAGTGAAAGAGAATTTCAACATCAGGGTTATAAAAATGTTATATATGATGATAAAAATAATATGATCAACATATAGTTTTAATCTCAAGAGTAATATTCGTAACTCATGAATAGTAAATCGTGAATAGTAACTCATGAATAGTAACCCCGACACAAAAGATAGAAATTCCACAATAAAATCCATACCAATATTTCGGTATAATGATATTGAAAGAATAACATTACTTAAATTTATAAACAATTTATTTTAATTGTTTACACTTTACTAATTAATGCATTTAATCATCATAAAATGCCAACTCTTACAATTTCATCATCAATAACCAAAACCCTCATCAAAAATCTGCATATACCTCATATAGGATTCTCAAGCCATAAAATCCTATTTTCCAATTTTCTTTCTTCACAAAACATATTTAATTCATTTACTCATAACTAGACCATTTTCATGAAAAATACCAAATCAGTTCCAAAAATATTTCTTTTCTGGGATTTAGCATAATATAGTCCCATAGTGAACATATATTTTTCTCAGAATTTTTAAAAGTCATTTACTATTTTTCATATGGCCAAAATAGCCGAATATTTAGACATTTATCAAAAATTGTACTTTTGTCTAAAAATTCTGAAATTTACAGAGTATACTTCTATCATATACATGTACTCCCAATAAAAATTTCATCAATTTTGGAGTTAACCACAAGGAATTATAAGCGGTTACTTTTAAAATAGTCTTTTCTCATAAAATTCATAACTCTCAATCTATACATCCAAAAATCACCATTTTTGGACACAATTAATAAAACTCATCAAAATATCATTTCAAATTTTTCCAGAATTTTTGAAGTTCAGAAAAATTACGAAACTGAAAATCATAACAACCCTTAAAATCCCTTACTATCCCTTACCTCAAAAGAGCAGTACTTCTGACTGGATATAGGATATGATGCTGAAGAAAACTTGCACTGATGAATAGCAACTCACCAAGTATCTAAAAACTCACAAAATATGCTTCATAATATAGAGAGAGAAAGAGAGAAAGCTTATGTTTCTGGTGTGATTTTCAATTCTAACTTAGCCCTCTATTTATAGGAAAATTTTGGTAGGTTTGACCTGCAACCTGATGGCTTTACCTGCTACTATTCCCACCCACCACATTTGAAATATAATTCAGCACATTTCTTCACCAACCACAAGTGGGGCCCACCAATTCTAGAATTTTCCACCAAAATGATAAACTCCGAAAATTCAACAATTTCTGAACCAGTCATCTCGTAAAATTCATAATAAATCATACGTTCATTTTTAACGGTTCAAAATTTGTGGACATATACTCAACTTATATATGTATAACATATCCAAAAATTACCACGATCCAACGGTCGGATTAAAAATTATAACCCCCGCAAAATATCTCAAAAACCCTGATTTTTAATACCTCCATTCTGACAAAAATACTGATAAAAATCTCAACATTAACTCCTTCATTTTTAACCACAAAAATATATCCCTCATTTATATCCACATAAAATAAATATTTTCTTATCATATAAATCAATAATTAATTATTCACAAATAATATTACAGAATCACATTTATGACAACCAGGCCGTTCCCAGGAAAGAGGGGGCTTTCCAATAAGGATTTCTCCTTACTGGCGCGCAATTAGATAATCAAACCTCTCCTTAGACAGAACTTTCTAGACATTGTCAATAATGCTATCTAATAATACTATTCAAATAATATGAATTATTGATCTGATAATGGGAAATACTGTGCAACAACAATTATTAAACAACAATAATACAAAATTTCAACGTAGCAATTATTGAATCAATAAAATAAAATATTGAACAGTAATTACTGTAACAATTATTGAGTAGTGCCTTCTTACGTAAGAATCAATAATTTCAAAAATACTGTGCAATATCGTGTGCTACTGTGCAATAACGCGTATTACTGTATTTTAATCACCGGGTATTCCAACAGTGTTAACGGTAACAACTACGCCGTTATTTGTAAAACTCAAATTTGTCGTTTTCTTCGCCCGACAGTTATTCTGTTATGGGGCCCACAAATAGCTGCGCCGTCGTACGAATATTCCCCGACAGAAAGAATATTCCACGACCTAAACGAATATTCCCCGACAACAATGATTATTTTATAACCACTTGCTTATTTTCAAAAAAATTCACATTCCACCCATAACTTTAAACTTTTATCAATTTAACCATTTACTGAATAGTAATTATAAGAAAAATTGAATACTTTTATTTCATAAAATTCGGGGTCTTACAATTATTAGATAGCATTATTGGCAATGTCTAGAAAGTTCTGTCTAAGGAGAGGTTTGGTTATCTAATTGCGCGTCAATAAGGAGAAATCCTTATTAGAAAGCCCCCTCTTTCCTGGAAACGGCCTGGTTGCCAGTACAGTGATTCTGTAATATTATTTGTGAATAATTAATTATTAATTTATATGTTGAGAAAAATATTAATTTTATGTGGATATAGATGGAGAAAAATTTTAAAGTGACAATTGTTGAAAAATGATATTTTATCTTTTCTGATAAAATAATTTATTATTATATTTAATAATATAATAATGGTGATAGTTTTACAATGAATGTGGGATATATGAGTATATGAGGAGGAAGAGTATTTTTTATTGTATTAAATGATTAACACATGTT
This sequence comes from Panax notoginseng, assembly GCA_016801055.1. Lineage (NCBI taxonomy): Eukaryota > Viridiplantae > Streptophyta > Magnoliopsida > Apiales > Araliaceae > Panax > Panax notoginseng. The sequence continues at coordinate 233,494,076 of CM029013.1, read as the reverse complement.
TTGTGTGTCGGTGGACCCCATTTCTTGACTAAAATTTGATTATAGCCTGTAAAATCGTCCGTTTATGGATTTCGGTCAATTTCTGTTTGGAATTTAGAAAAACTTTCTTCTGCAAAGTTGTAGAGAATTGAATTTTCTATAAAAAATTGCGAGATTCGAATTTTCTGATAAAAGACTATTTTCTATGAATTATTGAAGTTTCAAAAAATAAAATGATTTTCATTAAATTATAGGGTAGGACCCACTTTGATTGGTGTTGATTAAACACATGGGCTGCCAAAAATCCTTCCAATATGGCTGCTATGATTTTCAGAATGGGTGGCGTAGGAAACAAATAATAATAATATTATTATTTTATTATTTTAGTCTCCTTTGGCGTTCTAGCATTTTCCTATAAATAGGTGCTTAAGTTAGAATTGAAAATCACATCAGAAATAAATTTTCTTTCTCTCTATATTATCGAGCATATTTTTGTGAGTATTTAGATATCTTGAGTATTGCTCAGCGTTATATCCGATATTCAAGTCAGAAGTATTGCTCTTTTGAGGTAAGGGATTTTAAGGGTTATTATGTTTTTCAGTTCGTAATTCTTCTGACCTTCAAAAAATTCTGGAAAAATTTAAAATAATATTTTGATGAGTTTTATTGATTGTGTCCAAAAATGGTGATTTTTCGATGTATAGATTAAGAGTTATGAATTTTACGGGAAAATACTATTTTAAAAGTAACCGCTTATAACTCCTTGTGGTTAACTCTAAAATTGGTGAAATTTTTATTGAGAGTACATGTATATGATAGAAGTATACTCTATAAATTTCGGAATTTTTGGATAAAAGTACAATTTTTGATAAATTTCTAAATTCGGCTGTTTTGGCCATATGAAAAATAGTAAATGAGCTTTAAAAATTCCGGAAAAAATATATGTTCAATATGGAACTATATTATGCTAAATCCCAGACAAGAAAAATTGGTTACATTGATTTGATATTTTTCATAAAAAGGGACTAGTTATGAGTAAATAAATTAAATATGTTATGTGAAGTAAGAAAATTAGAAAATAGGATTTTATGGCTTGAGAATCCTATATGAGGTATATGTAGATTTTTGATGAGGGTTTTGGTTATTAGTGATGAAATCTTATGAGTTTGACATTTTAGAATGATTAAATGCATTATTTTAGTAAAATGTAAACAATTAAAATAAATTTCTTATAAGTTTAAGAAATGTTATTCTTTCAATATCATTATACCGAAATATTGGTATAAATTTCATTGTAAAATTTCTACCTTTTTGTGTCGAGATTACTATTCATGAGTTACTATTCACGAGTTACTATTTACGAGTTACTATTCACGATAAAATTGGTTTTTTTTTCTAACCAAATTATAGTTAATTTATGAATATTACTCTTGAGATTAAATCTATATGCTGATCATATTGTTTTTATTATCATATATAACATTTTTATATCCTGATGTTGAAATTCTCTTTCACTTGAGTGTAAAGATGGGTAGATTATTGGTATGATCATGACTTTGGGTTCTCTTTGGCTAGTAGTGCAAAGTTGAATTATTGACTAGTATGATCATGACCATTGAATTTATAATTGAATATCTTCAGCTTAAGTACAAAGGTGAAATGATCAACATGGTTATAATTATTGTTTATATAAATGATTATATATTTCTTTGATATATTAATATATTTGGTCTGTAGTGCAAATATGAACTGTTGATGAATATATTTGGCTTGTTGTGCAAATATGAACTGTTGAGGAATATCTTTGGCCTGTAGTGCAAAGATGAATTGTTGATGAATATCTTCGGCCCGTAGTGCAAAGATGACCTGTTGTTGAATATCTTTGGCCAGTAGTGCAAAGATGAATTGGTGACGAATATCTTTGGGCCGTAGTGCAAAGATGAAGTTATTAGTATGATTATGAACAGAAACTGTGATTTAGTATAACCATGATCTTTGATAGTTTAGGTAAAGACATGTGATGAAAATTATCTTCGTCCTAGGTGCGAAGAAGAATTTAGAATCACAATTATGATTATGAGTTATTCATATGTTTGTGGACCAGAACTGTCGATTGATGTTACAGGGATAAAATATTGTTGGTGGATTTTTAACATGGAGAAGATAATAGACTTTATGGTCTATTTGACTCTTCTAATGGATTGCTCGTTCCGCTGCAACTATGGTTGAAATTTTTTATCATCTACCATATGTTTTAAAGCTCTGATTTATTACTGTTGAAGGCTATTGATAATATATTTATTTTTAGTTATGATATTCTTTACTGGGCTAGTTGTGCTCACCCTTCTGTTTCATAATTCCTTTCAGGTAATAAGAGTGTAGCTGGGTCGAGCGGGGGTAACAGGGGAATAGAACGGTGGTCGTCATTTAGTAATTATATTTGGTGAATCAAATAGGGTGAGGCGAACCCAACGTTGGAATTGTATTTTGTCGCTATCATACAAGATGTCTAATGACATAAAACCTCGTGTCATCATAAGACAGGGTTGTGCTCATCCACTTGCTGAGTATCTTTACGAGCACTACCTATATAATCTTGGTATTTGTTTGAAGTATAATTTTCAATTAGAGACAGTGGAGATAATGATATGTCAAGATAAGACTCCCCATTGGGAAGAATATGATAGTAATCTTCTCATTTTTCTTTGGGGTATATTGGGTCAACCAAGGATAATTCTGTGGCCATATGATATCTATCACAACCTAGAAGCATGGCCTCACATGTATGAAGGTTTTCTTGAGCAATTCCCAAAGATTCTAATTTCTAAAACAGTTTTTGACTATACCTTTATGTAAGGTATCATTGTGAGGTGCTGTCCACGATTGGAACATGAGTCACATTTGGTATATATTTGTATCCAAACTCACAACACATGTGTTGTTGTATTTTGCACGACAATTGTTGTAATAAAGTTGTAGTTATTTTCTGTATCATGTATTTGGCGACTCAGAATAGGTTGGATGGAATGGACCTGTTTTGGGGTTGTCACAGGGAATATTCATTTTATCAGAAAATATTCGTACAACGGCGCAATCATTGGTGGACCCCACAAAAGAATAACTATCGGAGTTAGAAAACGATAGAAATATCTTTTTATAAAAATAACGACGAAAGTTTTACCATTAACTGTTGAAATACCCGGTGATAAAGGTACAGTAATACGTGTGGTTGCATTGTAGTGCACGATATTGATTATTGATGCTTACGTGAGAAGTCACTCAGTTTATTCAATTATTACCACAGTAATTGCTACATAGTATCTCATATTATTGATTCAATTATTGTCATAGTATTATTATCACAATATTTTATATTATTAAATCAATAATTGAGATGACAAGTTATTCATATTATTATTTGCATTATTAATAATGTCTAGAAAATTCTGTCGAGGAAGGGGGTTTGGTTACCTAATTGGGCGCAAATAGGGAGAAATCCTTATCGGAAAGCCCCCTCTTTTCTAGGAATGATCTGGTTGTTAAATATTGCGAGTTATAATATTGATGAATAAATGTTGTTAAAAATATTGAGGGGATTTTTATGAAGTATTTGTGTAAATTTTGCTTATTATATGGACCCCCACTTATCTATTTTTTAAAATAATCGGTAGAAAATTATTCAGTATATATATATATATATATATATATATATATATATATATATATATATAGTATAATAAATTTTGTTTTTTTTATGAAAAATAGAATATATTATATTTTATTATGCATAGTATTTGCATAGTAAAATTAAAAAATTTCAGAATTTCGTCCGTGAAGCACTGTTCACCCGTGATTGTTACAGTGCGTCCAAATAGTAACCTTCCATTCTCCTATAAATAGGATGCTCAATTTAGAAAAGAAAATCACACCAGAATCAGAGAATTCTTCTTCTATAATATTGAGTGTATTTCTTTAGAGTTTAAGGAAGCTTTGAGTGTAGAAAATAGTAAAAGTTTTCTTCAAGAAAATATCTGTTATACAAGTCAAAAATACTCTTCTTTTGAGGTAAGGGGTATTATTTATTTCATATTCGCTTCTTACGATATTATTTTTCGTATTCGTAAGAAATTTTATTTCGTTCAATATTCGCAAAAAATATTATCTTCGTTTAATATTCGTAAGGAATATTATCTTCGTTCAATATTCGTAAGGAATATTATTTTCGTTCAATAGTTGTAAGGGATATTATTTTTTTCAATATTCATAAGAAATAATATTTTCTTCCATACTCTGTAGTATGTAAGTAATATTAATTCATTTCATATTCTGAATTCTACACTCATTTTGTAAAGTATTGCTTCTATACTCTTTAAAATTAGTAGAATATCCTTGAAATTTACGCTTCATCTAGTATCGTTTCACAAGGATATTTTTTTGAACATTCTTGTTTATTTTTAAGCTTTTCATGCCAGAGTACTATTCATGGGTACTATTCATTTATACAACACTATTCATACGTATGAAACTATTCATACGTACGGGTACTATTTATGAAGTATTATTCACGAGGTACTATTCACCTGGTGTACTATTTATGACAAAAATTACTTTCTTTTATGTCCAAATTATTTTTGATAAAATATTATTCTTAAATTTTACTCCAGAAAGTAATATCATGTTGACAATTTAGACATTTTTAAACTCTTGATAAATTTAAAGTATTTAATATTTATCATTGATTTCGTTTGATTGAATTCTTATATCATTGTCATCATCCTCATGCTTATATTGTGATGAAAGTTATTTTTGGCCCGTAGTGCATAGATGGACTATTGATTGGTATGATTATGAACAGGGATTATTCGGTATAATCATGACCTGTAATATTACAAATGATGCAGAAACAGTCATCATTGGCCCGTAATGCATTGATGGACAGATGTTGGTATAATCATGACTATGTGTTCTCTTCTGCCAAGGGTGCAAAGATGAATTGTTGTTTGACATGATCATGACCTTTGGTAAAAATACGAATATCCTCGGCCCGTAGTGCATGGATAATTCGTGGTTGTGATACTAGTGAATATCCTTGGCCCGTAGTGCATGGATAATTCAGTGATGTGAATTATTTATTAAGCTGAGTCTCAACGATTGTGATAAACTTTTAAATCATAAAATATAGTAGATATCATGCTCTACTTGACTCTTCTAATGAATTGCTTGATCTGCTGCAGTTGTTGATCTAAAACTTGTTGTCTATTGTATTCTATCAGTTGTTATACTGTTGAAGGCTAACGATAATTTATTCTGCATTATCTTAGTCATAATAGTCTTTACTGGGCTAGTTGAGTTCATCCTTTTCTTTCATTGTTCTCTTCAGGAAATGAGAATATAGCTGGGACTAGTCAGGGAATGGAGTGATAGTCTAAGATGATTGTTATAATAGTCCTCACTATTCTATAAGAATAGTGTGATAATAATTGTAAAGAGGACTTATTTTGAGTTTGGAAATTTTCTAGGAGACAATATTTGTTTTAAAACTCACAGCTTATGTTTTATCGTATTCTGCACGACACTTAACTATTGTATAAATGAAGTTTTTATTTAAGTTCTGTACCCTGTAGTTGGTGACTCAGAATGGGTGATGTATAACTATTTTGGGGGCGTCACAATGGATCTATAGATAAATATATAGTAAGACTTGTAATCAAAGGATACATGCAAAAGGAGGGTTTAGATTATTTTTATACTTATTCTCCTGTGAAAAGAATATCCTTAAGTAGGATGTTAATAGTCATTGTAGCTATATATAATTTAGAAATACAACAAATGGATGTAAAAATAACTTTCTTGAATAGAGATTTAGAAGAGAAAATCTACATGGAACAACCAGAAGGATTTATTGTTCCAAGACAAGAAAAGAAAGTTTGTCGGCTTGTAAAGTCCCTTTATGGATTAAAACAAGCACCTAAACAATGGCATGAAAAATTTTGACAATGCAATGTTATCAAATGGTTTCAAAATAAATGAGTATGACAAATGTGTATGTCAAGGACACTAAGAATGGGTATGTCATTATTTGTCTTTCTGTAGATGATATGCTTATTATGGGTAGTGTTAGTTCCCAGTAGGCACATAATAGATCTAGAAGGGGGGGTTGAATAGATCCTTTTTAATTTCAAATACTTTTCTCATTTATTTTGTGTTGCTAATGACTTAGCATATGAAAAACATATGAATCTTTTCAAGCACAACGGAATAAGTAAAAGATTCCCTTCATTGATATAATCATGAACATACATGCATTGTTCGTAGAGTTAGTTCAATTGCAAGCAGTTAATGCATACATAGCAATTATAGCAATTAGGTACATATTGTAAATGACAGTAAGTAAATGACAGAATGTAAAAGACACAAGGGATTTTAAATGGTTTAGAGACTTAAGCTCCTAATCCACTCTTTTGCTTTTAACTTGCAGGATTTCCACTAAGGAAGAGCAGCACCCTGAATCACTAAGATTCCTTCAAGGCCAACAACCTTGGAACTTTAGTTCACTAAGAACTCTTCAAGCCCAACAGGATTGGAACTCCTCTAATTCCCTATGAACTCTTCAAGCCCAGCAGGCTTGGAACTTCATTTAGTCCTTCCGGATAAGGACCCCTCAGGCCCTGGCTACTTGTTGTAGTTATTTTTGTTGTTGGTGGTGGTGCTGAGCTGCTAAGATGTCTTTAAGCTTAAACATCTTCTGTACTTAGCAGCTTGGCGTGGTCCTCTTTGCATTCTGCTTCGAGTCTGGACCACATCTTCTTTAGTGCAACTGATCTTCATTCTGTTCTGCTCATCTTCATCCGATGTCAGCTGTGCACCATCACCATTTAGGTTTGCTAAATGTTTGAGCTTTTGGTAGACTTCATCTGGCACTTAGCATTCCCTTAGCGAATGGACGCCAAAGGCCTGACTAGGACAAGTTCTTAAACTCCTATGATTGTGGAAAGTTCCTTAACTCATGAGTGTGGTTTGACGAACTGGGAATAGTCATGTGTAAATGGAGTATTGAGTATAATAGAAACAGATAGATTGATTAAGCAATTGATCATTAGTGGAGACATAAGTTTTCCAAATCTTCTAGCTATGCTAGACTCGAAATTTTTGACATTAAGCTAAATACGCACTATGTGCTTTTAAAAATGAATTTTTATTCTCAACTCCTGGTGACCATTGTGTATGCGTAGACTTCGGCCCACTGACACCTCGATACCTGTTGAGATGATAAAACAAATTTGTAATGATTTTTGAAAGGTTTAAAGAATAGTCTATGCTACTTGTTTCAGCTAGACGATAATGATTTGAAATATCAAAATATATTTTTATTTATCACTTATGTACCAAGTAACCTGGTGCAGAGATGGTAAAAAGTTGATAAAGTTGTAAATACAGGAATACTTAGTGTTGAATTCGATCTAAAATCAGTATTCCACTATTGTATGTTGTGTTATGATAAAGTCACTCGATGATGGCATCCTCAAACGGGCTGTTAATACAGTACATGACGTCATTTTCAAACAAAACATTTTCAAAAATTTAATTTGCCAACGGTGTTTGGCTATACACATTCGTATTTCGACTGAAATTAATTATTAATATGGGTCTAAGCTATTTGATTCGGCTAGACCAATTTTTATAAAAAATTCTTAGCGTTCTTTGAAAATTTTCCCGAACCAAATTGTTTTGGTGCGGATTCCGATAAGACTAAGGTAAAATTTTGTGCCTATGGCAGTGACGAGAAACATATCGAACCAGCAGTACTTAATAAGTACAAGACATATCGGGCTAGATACCCACTATGTCTGTAAGATAAGACGGTTTGCGGATAAATTTCCATAAAACCTTTTCGAAAATGAAAGTTAATAGTCTATATGACTCCTCAGCACAATTTGAAAATTTTTACTCTTGTGAGAGGTGTATTGGGTAGCATGTGATGATGTGTATGAATGGTGTAAGTTGTATGGTATAAGGTGTAAGTTGAATTTCGGGGATGAAATTCTTAGAAGAATGGGTGAATATGACAACCCGAGAATTTAGATAATTTATTTAAATCTTAAATGATGGATTAAAGGTTATATGATAGACCTAGACTGAAAATAAGTGTATGGATTTGAAGTTTCTGTGAAGAAATTTTAAGGATTTCAAAATTCTGTGAAGGATTTTGGTGGATTTAAAATCTTTTGTTGAAGATGTACAAGGTTAAGTATCTAAGTGTATACGAGTCGGTATATGTGATTGTTTATGTGTACATTTGTGGATTAAGGATTAATTATTGTTCAGGATAAGTATAACTTTACTAAACCCTAAAGTTGGGTTAAGAACATCATGGTTAAGGTTAGAAAACTCTAACGTCTGTTTAGAAACTCTAACGATACGCTCGGAAACCCTAATCTAAGTCCCGGGAATCCGAAACCCTAATTTCGATATCCAAAACCCTAAATTAGGAGTTTAAAAGTTATGTATAAATGGCTAAGTGTTATAAGTTTTGGAATAAAAGGGAAATGTCCAAATTTCCCTTCAAATTATAGGGGAAAAGACCAAATTACCCTTAGTAGGGTTAAAAAGACCAAAATACCCTCGAGCTTATCTTTTAACAAAAGATAAATACAAATCTTGGTGACTCATCACCAAGATTTGCCATATGTCTAAATCCATAACATAAATGACTAAATTACCCTCAAATTTGAATGGGAAATTACTAAAGTACCCTTAGTGGGTGCGAAATGATGAAAATACCCTTTTTCTTAAAACTTAAGTAAAAGATTTTGTAAATCTTGTGAGTCACCACCTTGAGACTTATCCCATGTGATCTAAATCTCCCAAGATCAGATTTGTTATGCCACCTTGCAAGGATTGGATACATTGAATCAAAAATCAAAAACTTAAGTAAGTAAAAATCTTACTTTATCTCTCATTCATGTCCAACCCATTCTCTCTCTAGCTTTTCAAAATTTAGAGTGAGAGAAAGTGAGAAGATGAACCATGATCAATTCATTGCCTTCCAAGAACAGATCACAAGGACAGAAATCAAAGATCAAAGCTAGAAAAAGGTATAAACCCTAATTTTGTAAATCTATGTATTTGATGTTAGATGTTGTTAGTTATTGGTTAAAGTTATGTTAAGGGATGTTATTGAGTGATCTAAGATGTTACATTAGGGATCCATAACATCTAGATACAAGAAATTAAGTTTTTCAAACTGACCAAGAACCCTAAAAATAAGGCCTGACAGCCTAATGTTAGGGCCTCTAGATTCTTCTGTGTTAGATGTTTGTTGTGTTTTAAGTTATAGACCTGTAGTATGTCATGTGGACTATGATCTGGAACTGGAAACATGGTCAGATCATGTGTAGATTATAAGTTATAAGTGGTCAAAGTCTGTTGACTGACCATGAAAACTTAGTTTCTGGGCAACCTAGAAACCCAGGAAGCCTCTGACAACGTTTTGTAAGCCTCTGATCTTGCTGTTGTTTGATAGTTTGGCCAAGTTGTTGTTTTGATGTTGTAGTCCAACATAAGGACTACACACTCATGCCTTTAGATCACCTAGATCCTTAATAGAATCAAATATAATGATGGTCAAACCTAAGTTGACCAACTGCTTGATGATATTTCTGGGTTACCCAGAAAGTTTAAGAACAGCTCCTGACCGATACCTTGACCAACTCAAATCTTGAGTTGGCGATGTTGTTAGACTGATCTGATGTTATGTAGTTGTACTCTGACATCAAGACTACAAGTATGAACCTTTATATCACACAAAAAAGACATAGACTACAAACTATAAGAATCCAAAGTATGTACCTTGACTGTTCTCATTTTCTGGGTAACCCAGAAAATGAAGACAGGTCTGACAAAGACTTTGATGGCCTATAACTTGTTGTTATGATGCAGGATGGCCATGACAGTTGTTTGTAGTTGTAGTATTGCATAAGTACTACAATCATAAAACATTAGACTGCCCAGAAACATGAAAATCTAGGATCTATATGTGGTCAAACATGGTACCATGCACACTGTCTTTGATTTTCTGGGTTTGGCCAAGAACACCTATTGCAACAATTTAGTCGCTATAGGGCCTTTTAGTGACACTTTATTTTCCGAAAATTATTATTTTTATTAAATAAATAGAAAAAAATAGTTTTTAATTATGAAAAATACATAATAAATTCCTAAAATTGGGTTTTAATAATTTTGAGTATATTTCATAAATATTTAATATTTTTAGAATGTTAATGGTATTTAGTTTATTTAATTATAATATTAAATAAATTACTTAAAAATAATTTTAATACTTAAAAAATCATTTAAAAATATATTGTGGTGTTAGAAAATATTTTAATTTATTTTTAATAACTTTTGATATTTTGTGATGAATTTTATTAATAAATTAATATTAATGATAAATGATTTATTTAATGAATATATTAAATAAATTATGGAAAATTAGAATTTATAATTTAAAAATCATATAAAAATGATTTAAGGGTTAGAAAAATATTTTAAGTTATAAAATATAACTTTTGATATTTTGTCATGAAAATATTAATATTTTAATATTAATGTCAATTATTGGATAATGGATTTAAATATTTAAAATTCATTTAAATGAGAAATTAAGGTATTAAAAATACTTTAAAATATTATAAATATATTATAATATTATGTTATGATTTTCAGTAATATTTTATATTAAATAAATATTAATAATAAGTGGAGTACTGTGGTATTTATATCATATAAATACGATATAAGTGATTGAAAAATTATGATAAATGGTAATAATTACTTTAAAATTATTACGAGACTTTGAAAAATATTTTGATTGAATAATAAATTATCTAAGATAATTGTGAAGTGTTTAGACCGAGTCTTAGTGATATTAGGCTCGAGAATTATTCGACTAGACTGTCGGGATGTTAGAATTGTGTCGGACTCAAGTCAGACTGAAATAGTTTGACTTGATACCAAGTCTTAAGTAGTTTGTGGACTGATAGGATCATGTGTTTATGTATTTAGGATGATTTTATAAATATATTTATAATAGTATTATACTGTGATGATATTATTCTAATATTTGGAGATCTATATTATCAATATTAGGTCTTCGGATAAAGCGATATAAACTGCATAGCAGTAGTTGGTGAAACATGCAAGTTCCTTAAACTATACTCTTTTATTGAACAAGTTCCTAAACTTGAACTTCTAATTATTGTGAAAGATTTCTTAAACTCGACCTCGAGTTGTTTCATTCGAATATGCTTATGGTTAATCATTTTGATTACCATGTCTATGAATTATTGATTCTCACTCTGTGCATATTGCATGTATTCATCAGGTATGAAAGGCTGATCACCTTCATTACCATTCGGTCCAGATATATTTGTTTATGTTAAATGTTCGTTCAGCTATGAAAATTTGTTTATTCTAGTTCACAATCATATTGTAGAACTTTAGCCAGCTTTTATTCGTATTCTTTCAATCATGATATATCCTCAATTAAATTTAAACTTGCTGGGCAAACTTTTTGCTCACCCTTACTATATCATTATTAAACATTGCAGATTAAGATAAATACGTCGGATACAAGAAAAGTCAAAGACAGTTCCAGCATTTGTTCAGTGTACAGATAAAAATTGTAATAGAATTGTATGATAATGACATTGTATGTCAATTAGGTTATGATTTGTGTATAAGTTAAGGTTACTTGACCTTGGGGATTAATGTGTAAAGTTTAATGTATAAACAATTTATGTTTATATATTCTGCAAATAGTATAGAATTAGTATACCAGATCTGTGGTGATTAGGACCCGAATTTGGGGCTTTTACAGAATATACCTTTGCAGCCCAGACTAGAGGCTTCATACTTTGGATATTCTGGGAGTGCTCATTTGTTGAGAATCATGTTTACTCTACGATTTTACCTTGGCGTTGTGAGCACCTCTGTTGAAGCCTTAGTTCTACACTCTACGATTCAGCTTTGGTTCTGCAGACACTACGACTTCGAGTTCAGATCTTGACACTCTACGATTTCTATCCTTAAGCTTGTTGTTTTCATCTGATCTGGCTCGACTACGATCTCTACCTCTGATGTGATCAGTAGACTCTACGACTCCTAGTGTGGTCTACGATTCTTGACTTGGCTTCGGCAGATGCTCGGTCGGCTCTTAGACAAACTGTCTCTATGATTCTGAATATGACATCCTTAACAGACTATGGCTCTGAGGATGTTCTTCTCAACACACTACGATCCTTCCTCATCTCTCTTGGCAGTCTATGAACTTCGAGATCTACTATCTTGTAGACTACGATTCTACCTTGATAGCTCTCGACTTTTCCTTGACTGATCTCCTGGCAGACTACAATTTTTGGTGCAGTGCTCGACGATCAAATAAGCCTATCTATTATATTATAAGATCAACCTAACAAGCTTAATCTTTCTATATTTAAAGTCCTTGTACATCATTTCTTTTTAAGGACTTTATAAAGCTGTTTTGCTCATGTAGGATCAACCTAACATATTTAATAAATTCATTCTAAGTCCTTATACATATGTTCTTATTATCTATCAAAGGACTTTACAGCTTTTCTTAATGCAAGCATACTTGCATATTCATTCATTTATATCATAATCAAATCATTCATAAATAGGAATATCATTCACATGCTTATTCCTAATAATCTCCCCTTATTTGATTATGACAAAAATAATTAGTACGTATGCATGATATGAATGAATCTTATATACAGTGAGCAGCTGTATTTCTAAAACAGATAATCATGAATGTCATTGATAATAATATGGAATTACATAAACTATGACACTTTACATCTGGGATCCAGAACATACCTAATTGGTTAGATATGTACCTTTTTGGCTCCATGTGTGTCTCTAGGATGTCCGTTGATCAGCTACTTAGTTGCTTATCTTTTTGCTCCTGCTCCCCCTAGGATGGTGAAGTCATTTCTTTTCTCTTCTCCCCCTCAGATTCATGCTCTTCTTCTTTATTTGGCTCACCCTCATACTCTGACTCTGCTTCTGCTACCGCTGTCTTCTTCTTCTCCTTCTTTTCTTCCTTCATTCTTTTCGCCTTACTCCTCCTTGAGTGCCTCTTCCTATGCCTCTTTTTCTCCCCCTTTTTCTCATTAATCATTTGGGAAAGATGCTCCATGTTTGACATAAGTTGCTCTATGAGACAAGATGAGTTCCCGACCTCAATCTTGAGTTCTTGTTGGCTCAGCTCAAGTTGTAGAGAGAAAGACTAATTCAGATTATCAATCTTGTCAGAGAGGGCTTGGATTTGCTCTTCATTAGCCTTCTGTGCTCGTAGAGCTTCTGCCTTCTGTTCATTTATAGCCTTCTGATAGATTTGATCTCTTTCTTCGATCTTGAGAGATATATCAAACATAGAGGCTTGGAGTCTATTTTGAAACATTTTTTCTCCTTCTTCTGACAACATCTTTGCCTCTTCAGTGATTATAGACATCTTCTCAACCAACTCATCAGAGTTCTTTAATAACCCCTGCTCTGTAGGAGTTTGGTTATGCGATTGGGAAGGCTCTTATTGAACACTAGATTAAACTCCACGATTTTGATTCATGGACAATTTTTCAAAAGTAGTGAGAATCTGATAAATTGTTGAGTACCAATCACTGTTAGAGGATGAAGGAATATCAGATAATTATGCTTGGATAGAGGAAAGCTTCGTATTCTGAACTTGATCATCTTTAGTGGTAGAGTGAAGGGACTCTATAATCATCCACTTGGGCATAATCCTTCTACCATCAGAACCCACTCTATAATCGTAGGGAATATAGTGGTTACCAGCATGTCGGTAGACTTTGAAGTGAGACTGGTCTTTGATCATCTTGGTTGCAAACTTCTTTACCCTTGGAAAGTTCTGTGACACCAGCTCCAGGTTAGGAAACTATGAGTAACACCAGCTGAAGTAACTCCTATCTGTTTTAGTATATGCCTTTAACCAGGGCATCCATGGGTAGAACCATCTCATCAGAAGATCATCAGGATTGTACAGTATTGTTGTGCAATCTAGCTCTATGTTGTTCCAGTTGTTGAACACCTCGTCTGTAGTCATCCTTACAACTTTGGGTTGTTCATTTCTATAGCTTATCCAACTTTCTAGTGGTGCATCTTGTGGTTCATCAAGGACTTCCACCACTATTCTCCTACGAACTCTCGTTGGAAAGAGAATAATATAGTCTACTGATTCCTCTGCTTCCTGATTTGTAGAACTGGAATCTTTTTCCATCTCTTCACCTTCTGACTTGAATTATGTTAACTTCTTTCATCTGATTCATCAGTGAATCCTTCATGCTAATTCTCAACACTAGTACCTTCTCAACATCTTCTCCCTTGGATTCAGACTTATCATCACTTAATTCAATGATTGTAATAGAAGAGTCTCCTTTCTTCTTTAGAATAGTTTTGGCAAGCAGTCAGTTGCTTTTTCTTCTCCTTGGAGGTTCAGAAATAGGAGTTTCAAACTCTTCTTCTTCTTCAAAATCTGAAGCCTCTGTATCAACATATAAGCTTGCTTGTTGTTCAGCAATAATAGGGACATGTCCTTCTTTTTCAGACTCAACATCTTTTGATTCATCATCTAAATTTGTTAGAGTTTTAGCAGTAGGAGTTGCAGTTGTTTCAGCTCTCGAATTTTCTTCAGCAACAGAGTTGCTACTCTGAGTGTTAGCCATAGGGCTTGCATATTCTTCTTCACCATCAGATTTAGCTATTTCTTTCATAGATTCAGCTTCTTCTTCACTACTGGACTTGCTCTTTGAGGGTTTATCCTTGAAGCTTTCAGATCCCTTCTCAGATTTTGACTCTATCTTTTCTCTTTCTTTTTGAGTAGATAGGCTTCTTTGGGGAACTGGGGCTGATTTCTTCATCATCTTTACTTTCTCTTTGGATGTCCCTTGGAGTAATCTGTTACTCCTTCTTCTCTTTGGAGTTTCTGTAGTTGATGCTTCTTCTATTTTTGCTCCATGTCTCTTTTTGTCAGTGGAGAGACTGATTGGTGTAGCCTGTGACGCCCCCAAAATAGGTATACATCACCCATCTTGGGTCGCCAGAAAATACACTACTGACAACTCCATTAATACAACTATTATGCAATATACGACGACACATATACTGTGAGTTTCAATACAAATATTATAACGTATATAATACGAAAATATTCATACTCAAATTATTACAATACCATATAAAGTATAGCAGCAAATATTTCAAGTCCCTAAAGGAACACAAGAAGATTTCTGTTCTCCTCATTCTAATGGCGTGCATTTTTTACGCTTCCAAATTCAAGTTCGCTTCACCCTATTATTGTTCACCAAAATTAAATATTAAATGATGTATAAAATATATCACGCACATTTTAAGTTCTCAGTACAATTATTATGCTACACCGTTTCATAACTTGATTAAGCTTGTGACTAATTCGTAGCACCACTTTATACCCATGTTCTCTCTGTTAGTCTCAGCTACACTTTTATTACCTGAAAGGGGTGGTGAAGTAAAAGGGTGAGCACAAATAGCCCAGTAAAGAATATCATGGCTTAAGATAATTAAATTATCAAAATAATTCAGATATTTAGAACATATGGTAGAAGATAAAATTTTCAATCGTAATAGCAGCGAAATCAACAATCCATTAGAAGAGTCAAGTAGAACATAATATCTACTATCTCCTTTAGATTAAAAGTCCATCGTTAATATTTCATTCATGTAATAATCATCAATAGTTCTTGGTTATACCCAAGACAAAGAGAACTCTCATCACCTTTCTTCACCTGAACCACCAGAGATTATAATTAAATTACAATTCATATTTATAATCAAGTAAATCAATAGTCCAACTTTGCACTACATGCCAAAGATATATAACTGTAAAACCAATAATGCTGAGACTCAGCTTAATAGTATCACGACCACGAATTATCCATACACTACGAACCAAGGATATTTGTGTTTTCGATTACGGTTATGATTATACCGAATAATCCCTGGTCATAATCATACCAAGTCTATCTATGCACTACGGGCCAAAGATGACTTTTACCACATCGTTTGTAACATTACGGTCATGATTATATCGAATAATCCCTGGTCATAATCATACCAAGTCCATCTATGCACTACTGACCATAGATGACTTTCAAAACAATATAAGCATGAGAATGATGATAATGATATATATAATGAATAAACATAAATCATCACATTAATAAGATAACGTAGATCTTAGTGATTTTCAACTTACTTGCCCAGAGTCCAAATTGATAACATAATAATAGATGAAGCACAAACTATTAAGAATATTCTAATCCTTTCAGGACTTTTCACCATTTAATGATAAACTGAATAAACGAATAATAATATCTTACCATAATATGGAGTATGAAAGAAAATGATATTCCTTTTACCATAAAAATGATACCCTCTTACCATAACAATGATATCCCTTACCTTAGCATATGACTTGATTCTGCTTTCTGTGAAATTGATCAACTTAAACAATGCTTGCATTCCTTATCTACACTTGGAGTAACATTACACTCAATAGAAATACTCACAATATTGCACTCACAATATTAAAGTAAAAGAATTCTATATTTTTAGTGTAGTGATGGTGTGTGTTTAGTTACTCAACCGAGCAACCTATTTATACTGAAAATTTAGTAAATAATTAGCACACCCGCTTTGACAAAATAACTAAATGAGGTATATAACAATGGTAGTAGTGAAATTTATGGTCCCACCGAAAAAATTAAACCAACTTGTACATGCTTTAACAAAATTTGTTCAATAATAGAGTTGTGGTCCATACTACTTTAGAAAACGTAGAGTGTCGGCAAGTCCTGCCAAACTTACTTTTGTAAAAAGAAAATAATTGAACAACCACCTGTATATCATACTTATCTTTAATCAACACATTTTATTCATCAATTATTTACACATCTTCAATCTTTCAACAATTATTCAATATAGACTCACAATACTTCCAACTGGTATAATTATATCATATCAAATAATATGAGTCACTGTGCAATAACTACTGTGACAATTATTAAATGAAAGACTGGGTGACTTCTTACGTAATTAAGAATCAATAATATGAATCACTGTGCAATAATTACTGTGACAATTATTAAATGAAATATATGGTGACTTCTTACGTAAGAATCAAATCAATACCTTACTTATAAACAATTTAAATTCTATTAAAAGTAAGGATCAACATCAAATCATAATTATCTTGAATAACATATAAATCAACTAATAATTCATTATTCATTCAAGTTATCTTTATTTATTGCATAAAATCATTATTTATTTTCCAAAACTTTAGAAGTGGACAATAAAACTTGAGAAATCTAAAATATCATATATGGCAATCCCTTATTCTGGTATTATCACAATTTCTACTTTAACAAAAATATTATTTTTGTTTTTACCATAACTCATTCGTTACTTGTGCGTTTACATCCCGACACCTCATGAGCTTACTAACACTTCTAAAATATTTAAAATAGTAATTTAAACTTTCCAAACAATTTTCACATTTTTCAAATTATCCAACAATTTTCTATAATTATTTCTATTTATAAAAACTATCATTTAATAGCTTCAAAATAGAAATACTAACTTCACATACTTTTATATCTCAAAAACATCATCAATATTAATGTTATATTATTATAATATTTTCAGCAAAATTCATAATTTTTCACCATTCATTGAATTTTCTATAAATTTTCTCTATTTTTAAACTAACCATAAATAGCTTAAAAATATAATAAATATTTCTGTTATTCAATAATTTTTCAAAACTGCCCAAAAATTATAAAATAAGATTATAAGATTTTTCACCAACTTTCATAATTTTTCATCATTCATAGAATATTCTATGAATTTCTTCTATTTTTAAACTAACTATAAATAGTTTAAAAAATACAATAATTACTTCTGCTTTTCAATAATTCATCAAAATTTTACAGAAATTCTAAGATGATATAATAAGCATTCTGTAAAAATATTTCGACCTAAATAATTTTTCTGATAAATTAATTATAAACTCCAATATTTAGAAATTTTAATAATTCATAATAATTAGCACTTTTATTAGAAAAATACAGATCTTATGTCCTTTCCATGTATAATTTAATTCTCTACAACTTTGTAGAAGAAAGTTTTTTCCAAATTCTGACTCTAACATAGAAAGAAAGGCTTACCGAAAATTCTGCTACAAAAATTTCTGGATCAGTCACCTCCTTAAATTCATAACAAATCATACGCTAATAATTAACGGTTTAAAATTTGTGGACATATACTCAATTTATATATGTATAACATATCCAAAAACTACAACGATCCAACGGTCGGATTAAAAATTATAACTCAAGCAATAGAGCTTAAGAACACTGATTTTTCGGACTATAAGTCCTTCGGATCAGTTTCACTCAAACAGTCACCACGAAAAATTCACAAAGAATTTTTGGGTGATTCAAAATTTTGCGTTTAACTTACTTCCAGGGCTTTCTTTTGATATATGGCTCATCTCCTAACTCATTATACACAAAGAGTTATGGATTTTACAAAATCAAGTAATAAACTAATTTTTCTGAAAAATCTCCATATTTTGTTCTTATTTTGATTTCTAGATTTCTCTCATTTGATTCATGTTTATACAAGTTTAAATCATCTAAATCAAGTATAAACAAAATCTTTTCATATAAAATTTATGAAAACTTAAATAGAAAAATAAATCAAAGGTTTAGGCATACCTTTTTCTTTTAATTTCCTTCTTATTCCTTCTCCTTACTCTTCTTCTTCTTCTTCATTTTCTCTCTTCTTTCTTTTCTCTTTTCTCTTCTTTCTGCTGATTTCGTTGTAAGAGAAATGGAGGTGGGAGGAAGTATAATTATTGCTATCTTTTCCTTTCCCTCTTTTCCTTCTTATCTCCCTCTTTTCTCCTTCTTTTTCTTTCTTTTTCTCTTCCTTTTTTCTTTGTCTCCCACTTACTCTCTTTTCTCTCTTTTTTTTCTTCTGACCATGGCTACAGGAGTATCAAATGAAGAGAAGGCTTATAATTGTCTTAGTAGGCTAATAAGTTAGCCAACACATTTACCCACACTTACCTAACATAAAAGACTTTGGTGAATGAATTATGAAAAGTTTGGAGCATATAGAAAATCAACATTTCTTCCACAATTATTTTCCCCACCATTTCCCACTTCCTTTCTCTCTTTTCTAATCAGATTCCTAGCCGCCCACATGGACTACCATTTAATAAATTATTTCCTTTCCTCTTTTATTAACTCACTTACTCAATTAATTTCCCGTTTGATCAATTATCAATTTAACATTTTAAAATTTTAGAATAATAATTATAAATTAAATTAGACTTTTATTTCATAAAAGCCGGGTTCTTACATAGCCTCTGCATTCTTCACACTCTTAGACTTCTTCTTTGATGGTGTGGCTGCTACAGATACAGAGTCATCAGAATGAGATGGCTTGCTTTCCACCTCTTGTGGCTTTCTCTTCTTCAGCGAGACCTTGCTGCTGCTGCCAGAAGTTATTAGCCTCTTGTTTTTCTTAGGATTTTTTTTCCAGTTTTCAAACAGTTGTGGGGACATCACTTTGTGGACATTCAGTGATTCTCCCTCATCATCCCTTATCTTATTTTTCAGCTTCTTCTTTAGTACAATGCTCAAGAGTCTTCCATGAAAAACCTTTGTGAGTGGTTTATCTGTAGACTTCTTCATCTCAATCTTTTCCAGCCATTTGGTCTACCAATCAAATAGAAGGGCTCCAAAGTTCATCTGCTGCTTCATGACAATTGCAGTCATAATTCTCAATTACAAATCACTGATAATATCATGTGCAGTGTCCTTGCACATGATGCATTTTCCTGTAATCTCAACTAGAAATTTAAACTCTTTAGGAAACTCCTTCTTCTTCATATCCTTCAGATTTACGTTCCTCTTGTAATGTATTAACCTCTTTCCTTCTTCAATGTCAACTTCCTCGAAGTTTATCAGACCTTGGTCGGGAAAGATATTGGTTGATGTCTGATGCCCTTATCTTCAGGCTTGCTCCTTTGACCTTTGTGGACAGAAGCCCAGAATCTATTGATGCATTGGAGTAGAATTGCTTCACCAGCTCCGTATAGACTGGAATGTTGGCTTCCAAGCATTCAGAGAACCCAGCATCGTTTACAATCTCAAGTATATCTTTGAACTTCTTTTCTGATCTCTCAAACTTCTTGAAGCCGAGTTGGATTCCGGTTATAACACGCCATTCTTCCATTTTGAGGGTTTGAAACAAATGGGTATTTAGTTTCAGACTTCTTATAAGAGATAGTTAAATGCAATTTGGGTGAATCTAGAGGTTTAATGGATTTAGGCTGTGAAGAGGATTCTAGGGTTTGAAAAAGAGAGGGAGAGAGGTTTTATAGCTTCTGATAACTGTTTGGAGATTTTAAATTTGTCTTTATGACAGTTTCTTCTGACTCTACATAAGCTGTGATGTGTCAGTCAGTCATTGGTTGCACAATGCCCAGTAAGAAACTGTAACTCCCCATAAACTTTTCAGTTTGATATTTCTTTTAAGAGAATAAGTATTACTGTCGTGGATTGACCGTTGACCTTTTCAGTACGTAGAGTAGCTTGGTGAGGTGGCTATGGACTCTACGATTTTCTTTGTTGACTCAATGATCGTCTTCTGAGAGATGCTACAGTAGATGATTTAGCACTAATCTTCATCTTGAAGTTACATGGCTTAACCACTGATGTACTCCGAGATAGTTTGAGCATTGGAATTCTGGGGTGAATTTGCAAAGCATCTTTTCACACTGTATTCGAACTTATCTCCACATGATCTGAATAGTTGGGCAAGTGTATAATTCTTTCGAGCTCATGAGAGCTCCTCATGAGCTAGTGTATCCTCTGGGAAGACTGCGATCGTCGAGCCTACTCTACGATCGTTAAGGTTGCACTACGATCGTCGAGTTTACTTCAAAATCTACTCTACGATCGTTATCTGACCTGGTCCTTGAGATGAACTTGACTAAGCATTCCTTCTAGGTTAAGATAGCTCAGGAAGGGCCAACCTCTTAGAGTAAACTAAAGGTCAGGTTTGTCCCTGAGGCGCATTCCAGATGAAAATCTTTAGAAGTGATTTGCACTGATATCTCATTTGACCTTTTCTGCTGGGGAGTTCCTCTACCAACTTTAAACATTTTCATTGGTTGTAATCGTGGTGTCCTTCTACTCTTATACTACGATCAGATGTTTGATCGTAGGCGCTCCATGATTTTAAGTTGGTGGTTGATAAGGTTATCAGTAGTACATTTTGAGACGTTTCTACTGACTATGGATCTTCATTTGGTTCATCAGTCACAAAGTTTTGGGACTTTGTAACTGGTAAATAGCTTTATAGTATATTTCTAATACTTCCAGTGCTGTTATTCCTCAACAGATCACTACCCCCCATGGTTGATACTGTCTTCTCAAATAGGTGTGAGTTCTTCTTCTTCATGTGCATCAAAAGGCAGCCTTGCATATCTCCTTCTAACTGAAGTTATCATTATCAATTAAATCTTCTTGTATCATAAAAATGGATATCTTCAGGACTGATCACTCTACAATCATTTGTCAGAACTACGAACGTAGTCCTTTTTTTGACAATTTGTGCTTGCGAAGTTCTGCTTCTATGATAAGTTCCTTGAGGGTTCTTCTCAGTTGATATGCTTTGGATGATTAAACATATAAAACCCTTTTTATCTTAGGTTGAATGGTCTGCTTCCATGTGGAGATCAGCAACCATGTGAGCTTCACTCATGTTAGCTCTGTAAGTCCTCAAGGACAGGCTTTGACAAATAAGGATTTTGTCAGAAACATTTTTGAAATGTCTTAAGCCTTCTGCTGGTTGAATCTTCTTGACTGAGATCATCTGCTTTAGCATTCCTTAGTGTGGTCAGATAGACCAAGTACCTACAGGTTAGATAAATTTCTATTTTTTATACCCATGGTTAAATGAGTCCTGCCAGGTTAGTTTTCATAATCCCTATTCCTCATATATTTTAATTATCATCATATGGATCACCAACAATTATATTCATGCATGTATCCAATTTAGATGTTACATTTTGAGATGCATGATGATGAGTGTGCGTAAGATTAACCATTTTAATAAAATACTCTTTTTCTTTTATGGTTTCATCATTTGGTTGGTTATGTTCACAGAGTTTAAATGTTCACAGAGTAAGAATCAATTATATCACTTATTTGTATCTGATTGATTCATGGAGGTGATCAGTTTCTACAAATCTTTAAGATACTCTTGTAGAACTGATCATACTCTATGTATTATAAAAAACTTAGAACATAGGTTTGTACATACATACTAACCCATCAGCAAATATTACTCCACTTAGGATAAATTAACTCTTGATATGCTTATGACCTATTTCAGACTTCTTTCAAGATGTAATCTTCAACCTAAAACTTGGATAGAGAGAAAGTTTATTAGCATTTAATTTTTCAACCTCAGTGTACTTTCTTTCTTTCCCATTTTAGGTAGAGTATGGTCTCTTGACAGAATACTATTATAGTGCATAAGGTGATGCAACATGATGTACACATTTATTTTGATGAGGAACCATACCTTTCCACTGTCAGTTTCTTGACAGTCATTTATCTTGATATTATGAGATTAGGCATTGATGTGCATAATTTTGCATTCACTCCTGACAACTTGTTGCTCCAGTTGTCCTTAGATCAATCAGTTATAGTCTTGAAGATGTAAGCTAAGAGAATCTTGACATCTTTAGTTCTTTGACAACCTTGAGACCTCAAGGCTCACATCCAGCTATTGGCTGCCCAAATACAGATTTGAGAAATTCTTCTTTCTTTTTTTGATAAGTACTTCTTAGAATATATGGCATTTTCATCTTTCATATTGGTGGATGCTTGACTCTTTACTGTTGATCCCTGGTCTGGTCTTCATACTAAAAGATTAACTGTGGCCAAGGATTGGTCTTGTTGTCATGACATTTAAGAACATGGAACAATCTGAGTAGCTTCAGGTGTATATACATATTTACATGTACACAATATTTCTAACGTGTAAGCTCATCTACATTTACAAGTGACTTACTACTAAACTAAGTTTAGAACAATGTTTGTGCCTACGATCAAACTCAAAACGATTAGCTTTTGAATATAGCATGAAAACCTGCTCTGATACCAATTGTTAGTTCCTAGTAGGCACATAATAGATCTAGAAGGGGGGGTTGAATAGTTCCTTTTTAATTTCAAATACTTTTCTCATTTATTTTGTATTGCTAATGACTTAGCATATGACAAACATAGGAATCTTTTCAAGCACAACGGAATAAGTAAAAGATCCCCTTCATTGATATAATCATGAACATACATACATTATTCGTAGAGTTAGTTCAGTTGTAAGCAGTTAATACATATATAGCAATTATAGCAGTTAGGTACATAATGTAAATGACAATAAGTAAATGACTGAATGTAAAAGACACCAGGGATTTTAAGTGGTTCAGAGATTCAAGCTTCTAATCCACTCTTCTGCTTTTAACTAGCAGGATTTCCACTAAGGAAGGGCGGCACCCTGAATCACTAAGATTCCTTTAAGGCCAGCAGCCTTGGAACTTTATTTCACTAAGAACTCTTCAAGTCCAGCAGGCTTGGAACTCCTCTAGTTCCCTAGGAACTCTTCAAGCCCAGCAGGCTTGGAACTTCATTTAGTCCATCCGGACAAGGACCCCTCAGGCCCTGGCTACTTGTTGTAGTTGTTGTTATTATTGGTGGTGCTGAGCTGCTAAGATGTCTTTAAGCTTGAACATCTTCTGTACTTAGTAGCTTGGCGTGGCCCTCTTTGTGTTTTTCTACGAGTCTGGACCATATCTTGTTTGGTGTAGCTGATCTTCATTCTATTATGCTCATCTTCATCCGATGTCAGTTGTGCACCATCACCATTTAGGTTTGCTAAGTATTTGAGCTTTTGGTAGACTTCGTTTGACACTTAGCATTACCTAAACCCTTCTTGAATGGTTTGCAGACATGGATCTGCACTTGTTCTATTTTAGCTTTTGGTTCATGGTAATTCGTAGAGTGGCTCTCCGGATCTTCTTTGGGTTTTGCCACTTTTCTGAATGCTATCTTCTTGTCCTTCTCGGCTCTCAGCTTAGCTGCCATCTTCAGTGGCATTCTCATATTTGTTGCGTGAAGCTTTAGTCTATTTAAGTCCTTCTTCAAATCTGCTTCACTTCCACCTTCGTAGTCTCATTGTCACTGAGACTTATTCTGTTAAACTCTGGTGGAACTCGTAGATTCAACAATATAGAACTTCAACAACTCAACGATTCTGCAACTTTAGTAACTCTTGATCTTTGAAGCTCTTGTTGATTTATACTCCTTCACTTCCTTCCCTTTGAAATGTAGCCGTTGGGAGCTATTTGAATTGCTTCACAGATCTTGAGTTATTTGATGTAGACTGCAGATGTGACATGATACCTCCTTTATGACTTTCTGACACTGCAGTCTACTGTTTCACCTACCCCGTCAGAGATGTCACTTTGATGTCTCTGGCAGGTAGTCAACTTTATTTCCTCTTTCTAATTTCTCAATTAGAACATTAGAGATTGTCCTTTTGCATCGATGCTCTCAATAAGCTATGTTCGAATATCAATCTTCAGATTTAACCATTGCCAATGCTTTAATCTTCAGATGACCGAACTCTACAATTCTGATGAAGATGGACCTGATCGTAGTGTGTCCTGTTGAATGTTGCTCATCGACGGGTTGAGACAACACTACGATCCTGAAGAGGGTTTACTGGATCTTCAATGTAGAACACCTCTTCCTTCTCTTGTGTAGTGCTTCAACACTTCTATTTGCCTCGACTGTTCTCAAGAACTGATAGCTTGACTTCTTGTTCTGGCCTTTTTTGAATAGAAAGACACTTCAGATTTGTGGCATGCCCAGCTCACTTTCTCCTTGTGATCTCCCGTTCACCTATCATCAATGGACTGACCCAATGCTTAATCACTTTAGCCTTGTTCTTCATAAGCTGACCAGTATCTCTGTGTACACTTCATCAGTTCCTGCTTTATTTGGCAAACACTACGATCCTGGTTAACCCCAAAATCGTTGTCTTCTGTTCTCTTGACAGCTATTGCGCTCGCTAACTTTCCTTAGTCAGTTACTTTTACTGAAGTCTTCTTCTGATCAACTTGTGGAAGACTTCATCTTGAATAGCTTCATAACTCAATCTGGATGTTGATTGGGTTGATGGTTAGATCTTCTGTTAGCTTGAAAGCCATTCGGTGAGTGCTCTCTGGTTTCCTTTAGGTGGAATGTACCTTTACAGCTCAGACCAGAGGCTTCATACTTTGGATATTCTAGGAGTGCTCATTTGTTGAGAATTATGTTTACTCTACGATTCTGCATTGGCGTTGTGAGCACCTCTGTTGAAGCCTTAGTTCTGCACTCTACGATTTAGCTTTGGTTCTGCAGACACTATGACTCCGAGTTCAGATCATGACACTCTACGATTTCTATCCTTAAGCTTGTTGTTTTCATCTGATCTGGCTCAACTACGATCTCTGTCTCTAATGTGATCAGTAGACTCTATAACTCCAATTGTGGTCTACGATTCTTTAATTGGCTTCGGCAGATGCTCGGTCGGCTCTTAGATAAGCTGCTCTACGATTTTGAACATGATATCCTCAGCAGACTATGGCTCCGAGTATGTTCTTCTCGACACACTATGATCCTTCCTCGTCTCTCCCGGCAGTCTACAAACTCCGAGATCTAATATCTAGCAGACTACGATTCTGCTTTGATAGCTCTCAAGTTTTCCTTGACTCTCTTGGCAGAGTACGATTTCTGGTGCAGTGTTCGACGATCAGACAAGCCTATCTATTACATTATAAGATCAACCTAACAAGCTTGATCTTTTTATATTTAAAGTCCTTGTACATCATTTCTTTTTAAGAACTTTACAAAGCTGTTTTGCTTATGTAGGATCAACCTAACAAATTTGATCAATTCATTCTAAGTCCTTGTACATATGTTCCTATTATCTATCAAAGGACTTTACAGCTTTTTTTAATGCAAGCATACTTGCATATTCATTCATTTATATCATAATCAAATCATTCATAAATAGGAAAAGCATTCACATGCTTATTCCTAACAGGTAGTAATAATGAAATCATTAAAACTACTAAAAGAATGTTAAATAATATGTTTGACATGAAAGACATGGGTATTGCCGATGTAATATTAGGAATTAAAATTTGTAAAACATCGGATGGGTTAGTATTATCACAATCACACTATATTGAGAAAATACTCAAAAAAATTCAATTAATATGATTGCAATCCTGTGTGAACACCTGTAGATATAAATCTACACTTGTCTAATAATAAAGGAGAGAGTATGTCACAACCTGAGTATGCACAAATAATTGGAAGCCTTATGTACTTAATGAATTGTACATGTCCTGAGATAGCACAAGCTGTTAATAAATTAAGTAGATTTACAAGCAATCCAGTACAAGATCACTGGAAAGCGATTATAAGAATTTTAAGGTATTTAAAATACACTCAAAATTTTGGATTGCACTACTCAAAATATCCAGCAGTACTTGAAGGATACTGTGATGTGAATTGGATATCGGATACAAAAGACTTTAAATCCACAAGTGGTTTTGTGTTTATACCAGGTGGAAGAGCAGTATCATGGAAATCTTTTAAACAAACATGCATTGCTCGATTAACGATGAAATATGAGTTTATTGCTTTGGATAAGGGTAGAGAAGAAGCTGAATGGCTTTGTAATTTTTTAGAAGATATTCCTATGTGGCCTAAACCTATGCCTCCTATTTGTATCCATTGTTATAGTCAATCAACAATTGGAAGGGTACAGAGTCACATGTATAATGGTAAGTCTAGACATATTCGTCATGGACACAATACTATGAAACAATTGCTCTCTAACGGCATTATGTTTATTGAGTACATAAAGTCGAAAGAAAATATAGCGGGTCCGTTGACTAAAAGTTTGACTAGAGAGCAAGTAAAAATAACTTCGAGGGGAATGGGTTTAAAGCCTATAAACAAGTATCGTCATGATGAAAACCCAACCTAGTTGACTTGAGATCCCAGGATCTAGGTTCAAATGGACAACTAAATTGTGAACGATTCAACCAAATCACTATGAAGAAATTAATTACTTCTGCTCATTTATATGATACGAGATTGTGATACCTGTAGCGGTTACAGGATAAACTGTACTATTAATGATTCTTAAATCTTGATAAACATGTGGAGTATGGCAGGATACTCTTATTAAAAATCATCTATATGAGTGAACTGGGCCAATTCTATGAGAACGATAAGGTTATATTTCTCTAAAGCACTCATAAATTTGGGATTGTTAAGGGCCAAAATGAACAAAATCATAAGAACCAAATAATGTCTGGAAAGATTCTGTGTGAATTACTATTGTCATGATTTACACAAATGATTGGACAGTTCAAGACATCACGTTCACTGGACAACCAGCAAACCCGATAGTCTTTCATAAAGGAAGGTTCAAAGCCAAAAGCTACCTCTCTCGATACAGATGATTTCTAATTTTGTCTCTCTCTCTCTCTCTCTCAGAGTTTGCATAACATTTGCATAAGACTGTCAGTCAATATCATTCATGTGGGGGATTGTTAGAATTTGAGCCTAAATTGATGTGGGTGTCATTAATTATTTTTAATGATTTCATATATTAATGTGTTTTACTCCATGAGTAGATTAAATTAAGTATTTGGAAGCTCAAAATCATAGAATAATGAATGAGATATTAACTCCCAAAGATCACACTTGGAAATGATAAATGATAATAAATACATGTGGAAAAAAGTCAAGTCCCATATAGGTTAAGAATTAAACTTTTAATGTGTTTATATACAAGAAAATTGATATTGGGTTTGGGCCGCACGGGGCACCCCACTTTTGCGGAAGGGGGATGACCTAGCCAAGGCTTGGTTCAAACTCACACGCGCGTGCAGCCGACCGACCTGCCGGCCTGGCCTGGCTCGGGCTCGTGGGTCGTGGGTCTGTGTCTGTGTCTGCTTCCTTGTATATAATTTTTTAGACAAAATTTATTTAAATTTTAATTAAAATTTATTTAAAATTTATTTATTTAATTCTATTATCAAAACTGTGTCGTTTTGATAAACGGTATTTATTATATTATCAAAACTACGTCGTTTTGTGAAGCGGTATCTGCTGAAAGGGTATCAGTCTGAACGGACGGCCCAAAATTGTAAGAACCGAGAATTTCATGAATACATATTATTTTGATAAAATAAGAGAATGAATATTTATTTGAATATAAATATCGATGTGTTGTGGAATGAATAATTCAACTAATTTAAATTGAATTTATAAGAATTGAGAGAATGTGGAAATGATTATGAGAATTGTAAGATGTCTTGTGTGACATGAGAGTGAGGATTTAAGTAAATTAATTAATTAATGTTATATTATTGATTAATTGTTATTGTATTACATTACATAATTAGAGTATGTATTATCTATTTAATTGATGTGTAAGATATGCGTGGACATCTAGTTCCTACATTAAAAATAAAGTGTATTATGACACTTTATTATAACTAGGTAATATATAGAAAACTATATCGTAAACTGTAAGGAATTATAAGTTACATAAATAACTAGTTATGTGACAATAAATATGTGTGGAACATTAAAGATGTACTCTATTAAAGAATTATAAATTACTTCAATAGGTGAGCCTAATTGGAATGATAAAGTTTTAAAGAGAGATTGAATTATTATTGATCAATTAAATTGAGTCCATACATGTTATCAATATTAATTAGACTGAACTAATGTACATGGATTATATGATGTGAGTACATAAAAAATCCATAACTTTCCATTGTGTAGTAGCATTAACACATTAAAATTTCATTTTGGGAATATAATAGAACAAACTAAACATTTTAAACACGTTGCTGGGATTTAAAATCTGTGTCCCATATTAAGTGTCCCAACAGTGCTCAAATAGTAGCCTACTCCTTCATTGCGCAAAATTCAGTAAAACCAAAAGGGTACAAATCCATGGTGATGATGGCTATGAATTGGCAGTTGGCTAACTCCCTTCTACCCATTGTTCTCTTCCATTTTCCTATGAATCAAACCATGTTGTAAGAACAATTTCTGGACAATGATATCTCTATATATAGCCATTCCTTCTCAATTCTCAATTGCTTGAAAATTTATCTGATAAATGTAGTTGAGAGTGAGAGCCACTGAGCATTGAGGGAAGTATAGTCAGAGTAGTGAGGGAATCAATTCAAGCTTCAAGGAGGTATAATTTCTATTTGGTTCTTAGTTAAGTTTTGTCAAATTCTTGTAATTCTCATGAAATCTTTGTTAAGTAGTATGAATTAGCATGTCTCTGTGCTACTTGAGTTGGTATGAATGCTTTGAAGTGTTGCAGATAGTCTGGTTTTGGAAATTCCTATACATGTGTTAAGGCTCTGCAGAAGCAGAGCCATTTATTTTTGCCTTTGAACGAAGTGGCACGGCCGCGCCACTTCTATGGCTTAATATTGCGCGACCGCGTAGGTGACTTTCCCAGATACTATTTTAATGGTTTTGTATTGTTCTGAGCATGCTATGATAGTTAGGTTATGCGTGTAAGTGACCCTATCATGTAATGAGAGGTTGTTGTGAACAAGTAAGTTACTTTAGCTTGTTTTGGTTAGTATATTCAAAGAAAACATAAAGAGTTGGAAACTAGTTTTGATTAACCTCTTGCAAATCAAGTTCCGACCTTGGTCGTGAGTGTATCAAGTTCTGATATGCAGTAAAATTTAACCAATATGTTAATTTACATTGTTGAAGATGGTATAGTGTATTCAAGCATGATTTAGTATATGTGAACTCATCTTGCATGCTTAAAGGAGTCTTGCTAGTTGGTTTAATGATTTTCCAAAGGAAGTTTTGCAAAAACAAAGCATTATGCTCATTGTGCCTTTAAGTTCTGATCTTGAGTATAGTCACAAATGATTATATAGCATGGTCTAAAGTTGCCTTGCATGTAATAGGTTGCATAGCTTGGTTTATATATGTGTTCTTCAAGGAACTTAAGAGATTGGGAAACTGATTTGTTGATGACAAACCTTGCACGTATTTTTGAGATTTAGACTACCATGTTAAGATACAAGTTTGCATAAAAACATGATTGACATGCATGCTAGCTAGTCATGTGCATTATAAAATAATTGAGCATGGAATACGATAAGTCTAAGTGATGACTTCATACTTGAAATACATGATGTAATTAACATAAGCAAGTATAGTTAAGGCTAAAGGACCATGTAGCATGTGTTTAATGACTAAACATGAAAGACCTTGTTAGCTTAACATGTGAAGTCTTGATTAAATGGAAATGAATAATGATCTATGATAATGTTTTGATGTAAGGTCAAACCTAGTTATTCACATAAATACATGTGTTGTGCATGATTATTCATGTATTTACAAGACGGGTGTACACTGACCTTCTGCAGAAGCAGCCATGTCTTGGTTTGCACCAGGAGCAGCGCGGTCGTGCCACTCCCTGGTACAAACCAAGCGCGGTCGCGCCTGTCTGTAGTAGGATCAGATTTTTATGGTTGATCTGAAGGTTGATGCATGTCTATATTGTTACTTTAATCAGTAATACATGTCCAGTATAATATACATGTGTGAATAAGTGTGATAATAGAAGAATACTATAACTATACCCTTAAGTCAAAGTGTGAAGACAAGCTATGTTCTTTAAATGACATAGTGCATTAGAAACTAATTTTTGTGTTACGTGATGACATACGTATGGAAGCATGCGACTAAGACAAGACTAACAATATATGTTTAGTATTAATGAGTTACACTTGTGTGTCATAGTGAATTAAGATAATAGGTGTACGTGTTGAACTTATATAACTAATGTGATTATACATGAAAAGGATATCATAGTGCATTGGATTGGTATTAAGCTTTACTTTGGTAAACTACACTTGAGGCAAGTACTTGAACCTTACTCTTTATTGAGCATTATTGAACTTGTGCATTTATTGATCGTACATATAGAGCTTTGAAGGAATAATATTTCGTGATAAAATTTTAAACTTTGTTTCGAACGATAATTGTTCATTTATATATTGTGAAAGAAAATTGTCTAGGCCATTGTTTCGGCTAGACTATTGATATTGATCGAAAGCTATCTGTTAACGCCAAGATCTTTGATGACGTCCCAATCACGTAAGACGCCCTAATCCTGCACAGAAAACACGATCAACACCAAAAGCTTGACGGCTGGACCGTCGGGGGATAGCTCCGGCGTGAGAGTCAATACAGATGTTCAAGGTTTAACAATGGAGGGTGTAAAACGTCTAGTGTGTTGAGCTCAATGAAAAAAAATGTTTATGTGTGTTTTGTTACCTCTTTTTCTTTTGTTAACCTTGCCTCATACGTTCCTCAGACCCGGTTTACTGTGCCACCCACTACCTCCTGACACCTCTTCCTATCCCCGGTCATCTCAGCCGAAAGTGTGCAGCTTATTTTCCTACCTGCTACCACTGTTACCTCCCGCCGGCAATCGGAGTCCCATCCTCATTAATGCCATGCAGACCGGTGGCAGACGTAACAGTCAACTACTGCCTTTGTGATGATTACTGGTCAAAGATAAGATAAATAATACCTTACGTAATGGATCAACCCCGTGACTAAGCCCAATATTATAGTCAAGTAGCGAGGCCCAAGTTGTTTGACCCAATATGGTAAAGGTGATATAATCCAGAAGACAAGCCCATCCGGCCTGGCCTAGTAGGAAAAGTATTCTGGCCCAACATTGCCCCCCAGTCTTTTATTAAATAGGATGTTTAGTGGAAGACTGACTGTAAATAGCGCGAGTCCACAGGAAGAAAGGGCCCATTAAGCGCCGGCCCACCTTGGATAACCCACCAAAGCCAAAATCGGACGTTACCTTTTCCTCTCCCTCATCATTATCCCCAATTAATGCGCCGCCCTTGGCTCTAGTGCAAATTTTGAAAAAATCACTCGCTATAAAAGCCGCTGCCCCTTCTCCTTGGAGGGTTCCCTGCTATTTCGAATTCATAAGAGCCTATTGTCTTTTCCTCCTCAAATTTCTTCATTTTCTCTGCAAATTCTCAACAATGGCATCCCAGAACCCCGATACAAGTTCTCCCCTTCGTGTCGCCCCCATCTCCACTGTGACCCCTCACTCAAATCCTGACAAAGAGGTTCCGGGCTCAAACCCCCAAGTCGGTGCCGCGAGTAAGGAAGCTCCGCCCATGGAATCACTTCCCAACCCATCTGATTTTTTCCAAAACGAGGAAGACTTTCCTCATGCCAACACCCCCTCCACCGTCAATGAAGCTGAGCTCTGCAACATTAGAGCTCGCTATCAAATACCGGATACCCACGGGGTACGGATAGCAGCCCCTCACGAAAGGATGTACCAGCGTCCCGACGGCTGGATCGCCGTTCCGGCAACTTTTCTAGAGAAGGGGGTGAGGTTTCCCCTTCACGCCTTCCTGATCACCCTCCTAGGGTTTGTTGGAGTGGGGTTCGCCCAATTGGTGCCGAACTCGTACATCCATATACTGGCTTACATAGCCTTCTGCTACGAGATAGGAGTTCCTCCTGCTGTGGATTCCTTCTTTACCCTCTTTTCGGTGGGGAAATCTCGGGAGAAAGGCTTCAAAGTGCTAAGTAAGATAGCCCCCAAGCCCAATGCCAGGATCGAGAAGCGGTCTCTAATGGACACTCCTTCGAGCAACCGAGGATGGCATAATAAATGGTTCTTCGTCAACGGGCCCGAAATCTCCTCTGTCCCTGACTGGACCACTTCTGATCGCGTCTCTGCAGACTTCGGAGATATATCCGAGGAGCGTATAAGAGAAATGACGCGCATCATAGAGAAGATACCCCTGAATAAGTGGAGCTTCGGCCTCTTGGGCAAACAAGCCTGGTTGTATGACCACAAGTTGTCTCTCATCAAGCCGACTTCGACCGATCGGAAGGACTTGGATAGGTACCTTTCTGGCAAGCCTTCATCCCCTTCCATCGAAGTTCCCCAAGAAGAATTTCCGGCCTCGGAGGCCCAGGATGCAGAGGTCTTTCGCGGATCAGAACTTGCTGAGGAGCCTAGCTGACCTCGATAGAAGAAGAGGGCGGTTCGGAAAGTCTGGTCAAATCCTCAAGGAACTTAATCAACTTCTACAGCGAGTTTGATTGACTTGCCGGCGACTGAGCGAATGCAGGCTCTCCGGATTAAGAAAAGGAAGACCCACGTGACTACTCTGTCTGCCGATGAGGTTCGAGTTCCTCGCCCTGCTGCAGTTGAGCCTCCCCCCATCATCCCCGTGGAGATCCACGTTTCAGAAGATGAGCTCGAAAACCTGAACGAGTCTCCTCTTCTGTCTCGTAAAAGGAAGCAGTCTTCCGAGGATCAACCAGCACCGCCTCCCGAACCATCAGTGCCTTCTCCGCCGAGACCCTCTTCCTCCACCTTCCGGCGAGAAGCTGCATCTTCTCCCACTGTATGGCCGGATTTTAACGAGAACTTTCCTTTTCAGCTGTTCGACTCCTTTGTTCGGGAGACCGATGACCATCGGTTCGGAAACAGCTCGATCAGGGATTTGATCGAAGAGGGCATGAGTTACCAGGCTAAGGTGAGTTGGTTCAATTGAAATATTTAGGAATCATCTGTTTCTTCTACTAATTCATTTGAAATGTCTGCAGGCAAATGCTGTCTTCGGGAGACTTCTTCCCCGATACAGAGAGTCTGAAGCCGAAGAAGATGCGGCCAGGCGAGAGATGGCTACTATGACTTCTGCTCTGGAGAGGGAGAGAAGGGCTCATGGTATCACTATCTTCAATAAAGAAGGCCTTCAGAAGGACTTAAATAAGTTGAAAGAACAGTTGGAGACATCCGAGGCCACCCACCAGCTGACCGTTACTACGAACATAGACCTGGTTCGTCGGAATGAGGTTCTTGTTGGGAAGAACGAGACGATGGTGAAGACCAATAAGAGCTTGGCTATACAAGTACACGACCTTGAGGCCAGGGATCTGAGACATCTGAAGGAGCGGGCAAAACTCGAAGAGGAGCTCCGCGAACTTCGGGCTCTGAGAGACTTGGGTCCTCCTCTAACCGGAGATCTTCGGAGGGAAATCCAACAAGAATACCGAAATCTGCCGAGTTGAACGAGGAGATCATCCAGATGTTCTCGGATGGATACGACGAATGCCGAAGCAAAGACAAGGCAAGACTTGTCGCTGCCAAGGTTGAACCGACCATCCTGGACTCTTCGGAAGACGAAGCCGATCTCTGAAGATGGTTCTCTTTCCCTTAGCTGTAAGATTTTTGTAAAGCTTCTATCACTTTGTAAACATCATTATGTAAATAAAATATCAGTATTATCAGTACCATCCTTTATGACTTCGGTTTTTTCACTGTTAACCAACACTTCAATATGGATTTAATTTGAAAAATGTACAAGCTCCTCCGTGGGCTTAACTTTAAACTGTTAATTAACAACTAAGCAAGTCGTATAACAGATAAGATGAAGCTAAATAACATGGCCTTCCGAACTCAACACTTAGAAAGATTTAGGCAATAATAACAAAGTAAAGGAATACTTATTCGTTACCGAAGTGTGAGGTAGGTGTCACGAGGGATCGGACGAAGTCTGAATGACGATACTTGCCTACCCCGAAAGGCCTGACAAGGTCCTTAGGATCACCTGCCGATGAGGCTATCATCGAATGGTCAGCGAGTCCGCCCGAGCCTCCTTTCTTCGGTGACCATTGATTTTACCACCCTTGGTAAAAAACAATATAGGATCCAGGATTTGACTACCACGCAGGGTATCAAATAAATTGGCTGCCATCGAATGGCCAGCAAGTCCTACCATACCTCCTTACTTCGGTGACCATTGATTTTACCACCCTTGGTAAAAAACAATATAGGATCCAGAATTTGACTACCACGCGGGGTATCAAATAAATTGGCTGCCATCGAATGGCCAGCAAGTCCTACCATACCTCCTTACTTCGGTGACCATTGATTTTACCACCCTTGGTAAAAAACAATATAGGATCCAGGATTTGACTACCACACGGGGTATCAAATAAATTGGCTGCCATCGAATGGCCAGCGAGTCCTACCATACCTCCTTACTTCGGTGACCATTGATTTTACCACCCTTGGTAAAAAACAATATAGGATCCAGGATTTGACTACCACACGGGGTATCAAATAAATTGGCTGCCATCGAATGGCCAGCGAGTCCTACCATACCTCCTTACTCCACTGTGACATTGGGACAAATGCGAAGATCAGTTGTGAAAAAAGTGACTTTTTATTGATGATGAACGGTTATGTACAGACTCCCAGTGGACTGACTTGGTTTCTATTGAAAGTACTTTCGGAGCCTGCCTGCGTGCCATGTGTTCTGAATTTTGGATCCATCCAAAGCCTTCAGCCGATACGTCCCGGGCTTCGGTGCTTCGGCCACCTCATACGGTCCTTCCCAGTTCGGCATCAACTTCCCAGTGTTCTGTGGTGTAGACGCTTCGGCCTCTCTGAGAACGAGGTCTCCCACCTCAAATCTTCGGAGCTTTACCCCTTTGTTGTAGTGCTTGGCGACTCTTCTCTAGTAGGCTGCTAACTTGATCATAGCCACTTCTCTGACTTCCTCTAACAGGTCCAAGTTGGCCTTTAGTCCCTCGTCATTGTAGATTTCACTGAACTGACTAACTCGAAGACTTGGAGATCCAATCTCAACTGGGACTAAGGCATCAGTGCCGTAGGCCAGTCTGAAAGGCGAGTCCCCTGTTGTTGTCCTCGGCGTAGTCCTATAAGCCCACAATACGCTGAGCAGCTCTTCCGGCCATCTTCCTTTGGCTTCGTCCAATCTGCGCTTGATCCCGTTTAGAAGTGTTCTGTTAGTCACTTCGACCTGCCCATTTGATTGCGGATGAGCCACTGAAGTCTTCCTGTGCTGGACTCCCAGTTCCTTCAGAAAGCCTTCAAATTTTGATCCCACAAACTGACGTCCGTTGTCTGATATTACCACTTGAGGGATCCCGAAGCGAAACACTACGAATTCTTTCATAAATTTCAGACACTCCTGTTCCGTTATCAGCCGAAGTGGTTTCGCCTCGACCCATTTGGTCATATAATCAATGGCGACGATGACGAAGCTGACCTGCCCCTTAGCCTTCGGTAACGGACCCAGTATATCAACCCCCTAAACAGCGAAGGGTATAGGAGATAGAATCGAGTATAGCTCTTCCGGTGGCTGATGTGGGATCGGACTGTTGAGCTGACATTTATCACATTTTTTCACGTATTCCGTAGCTTCCTTGAAGATCGTTAGCCAGTAGTACCCCTGCCGAAGAACTTTGTATGCCAGCGACTTAGCCGCCATGTGATCACCGCAGATACCCTCATGAACTTCCCGAAGGGCGTACTCTGCTTCGGACGGGACCAGACATTTCAATAATGGTGACGAAAATGCCCTCCGATAAAGATCCCCGTCAATAAGAACGAAGTTGGCACTTTTGTATTTGACCTTTTTTGCTAACATCTGATCCGAAGGAAGGACGCCATCTGCCAAATAATTGATGTAGGGAGTCATCCAGCAGTCACGTCGCTCGACACACATCACTGAGTCATGTTGAACATTCGGCTGCTGTAAGACCTCCAGATAGACTGACCCATTGAAAACGACAGCATCTGTAGTGGCCAACTTTGATAAGGCATCGGCAATAGAATTATCGTTACGCTCTATGCCTTGAAATTCGTGAAAAGCAAAGTATCGGAGTCTGTCTTTCAACTCTGCCAAATACCTGATCATCCTCGTCCCCCGAGCTTCATATTCTCCTGATAACTGCTTGACGACCAACTGAGAGTCACTATAAATAATCAACTTCTGGACTTCTAGGCTCTTCGCTAGCCGAACCCCAGCTAGAACGGCTTCATACTCGGCCTCGTTGTTAGTCGCCTTAAACCCGAATCTAATGGCTTGTTGTACCTTGAACCCCTCCGGACTGGTCAGAATAATCCCTGCTCCACTGACATTTACTGTGGAAGACCCATCTACATACAGTGTCCATGCATTCTGACCGTGCTGAAGAAGGGTAACAGTTCGATCAGATGTCTCCGTTTCCTGTGACTCGGCATCTGCCTCGGTGAAGGAACATTCTACCACAAAGTCGGCCAAAGCCTGTCCCTTGATAGCGGTTCGGGGATGGTATTCGAGGAAAAACTGGGACAATTCCATGGTCCATGCCGCCAATCTCCCCGAAACCTCCGGCTTACCCATTACCTTCTTCAGCGGTTGATCTGTGTAGACGATCAGGAGCCTACCCTGAAAGTATTGCCGAAGCTTTCGGCTAGCAATTACTAAAGCAAAGGCAATCTTTTTAATATTTGGATACCTGGTTTCGGCGTCTCGTAGGACGTGACTGACGTAATAGACCGGGTGTTGCTTTCCACTGATCTCCCGAATCAACACCGCTCCAACGGCTAAGGGGCTCGCTGCAAGGTAGAGATATAAGGTCTCTTTCGGAGTAGGTTTTACCAATAGGGGAGCAGAGGACAGATAGGTCTTTATGCCTTGGAAGGCTTCTTCACAGGGCGAAGTCCATTGGAAAGTCTTCGCATTCTTCGGCCCCTTCAGTGTGTCGAAGAATGGTAGACACCTCTCTGCGGATTTGGACATGAACCTCCTCAGAGCTGCAATCCTACCGGTCAGACGTTGGACGTCTTTAAATGACTGAGGAGTCTTCATGTCAAGGACGGCTTGAATTTTCTCTGGATTAGCTTCGATGCCCCTCTGACTGACCAGATACCCCAAGAACTTTCCCGCACCGAGGCCGAAGGTACATTTTGCGGGATTAAGCCTCAATTTGTGATGTCGGACAGTTTGAAAACATTCCTCCAGATCATCCAAATGTTTCTGAACCTGCATGCTTTTAACGATCATGTCGTCCACATAAACCTCCATATTCTTTCCCAGCTGCTTGTGGAAGATAAAATTCATCATTCTTTGGTAGGTTGCCCCAGCATTTATAAGGCCAAAGGTCATCTTCTTATAGGCGTATACCGAACGGTGTGTAATGAATGCTGTCTTCGGGATATCTTCCCTGCACATGGATATTTGATGATAACCTGAAAAAGCATCCATAAAGCTTAGTAGAGCATAACCTGAAGTAGCATCAATAAGTTGATCAATATGGGGCAAAGGATAAAAGTCCTTCGGACAAGCTTTATTTAGGTCGGTGTAATCAATGCAAACTCGCCATTTCTGGTTCTGCTTCTGCACCAATACTACATTGGCCATCCACTGTGGGTAGTCGATCTCAAAAATAAAATCAGCAGCCAACAGTTTGGCGATCTCTTCGTCAATTATCTTCTGTCGCTCGGGTGCAAATATCCGTCTCTTTTGCCGAACAGGCTTCTTCGAGGGATCTACCTTCAATCGGTGCTCAGCGACCTTTCTGCTAATCCCAGGCATGTCCTTTGGTTCCCATGCAAAAATGTCCGCATAGCAGCAGAGGAGTTCCATAAGATTTGTCCGGAGAGGCTCTGGTAGACCCAAACCAATTTTCACTGTCTTGTCTGCCTTCCCGAGGATCAACTCAACCTCCTCCGTCTCCCCCGCAGGTGTTACCAATGGCTCGGAACTGCTTTCAGTGAAGGGCTCAATCTCGATTGCCATGGTTTGTTTCTGTTTGCTAACCCCTACTCCGGAAGAGATGCACGCATTCCGATAACAGCGTCGGGCTAGATCCAAATCCCCAGCCACCTCTTCGACTCCGTGCGCTGTAGGAAACTTGATTTTGAAATGGGGGATAGAAGTCACGGCCTGGAGAGCCGTCAGGGTAGGTCTTCCCAGTATGGCGTTGTAAGCCGAGTCTACATGCACAACATAGAATTTACACATTATTTTTGTCTGCTGAGGGGCTGTGCCGAAGACCACTGGGAGCTCGATAGTGCCTGCAACTTTGACCGGATCGTTGCTGAAACCATATAGAGGAGCCTCCTGCCCAACTTCCATCTTTCGCCCTTCAAGATGCATTCTTTGGTACGCGTGAGCGTACAGAATATCCACTGAGGACCCGTTATCTATCATCATACGTTTCATGTCTACCGAGCCCACTTGCGCGGTGATCACTAACGCTCCTTCATGTGGATCAATGGTCTCCAAAGGATAGTCTGCGTCTGTAAAGGATATAATAGTTCCGGAAAATGGTCTATCCATCTTTGGAGAGGCACCTGATATGGACATAACCGAATCTAGATATCCCCTTCTCTTCCTTCCTACCAATTTCCCCGACGTTCCCCCTGTTATTACGTCGATGACATGCCTTGGTGGCGGGTTCGGGACGGGCTGCACA
Organism: Panax notoginseng; assembly: GCA_016801055.1. Taxonomy (NCBI): domain Eukaryota; kingdom Viridiplantae; phylum Streptophyta; class Magnoliopsida; order Apiales; family Araliaceae; genus Panax; species Panax notoginseng. Next base: position 233,454,483 of record CM029013.1, on the reverse strand, counting down.
AGAGGATCCGTTTGAACTGTCTGAATGGTGCGGTCGGCACCTTGGTGACTTTTTTCGGCCACATACTGGACTAACAGGCCGCTCTGGATCTTTCTTTCCACAAAATCCTTCAGATTACAACACTCATTGGTGCCATGGCCTGCGGCTTGATGATAGTTACAATATTTTCGAGGGTTGCCCTGCCCGATCCTATAGCTGTCCCTCGGTGGCTCAAAGAACGGCTGGTTCCGGATTTGGTCTAGAATCACCGATCTGTCTGTGTTCAGTTTGGTATAAACCTTATTCACCTTCGGGGCGGAAGCAGGCGGACGAGTATCTCCTTGTCGCCACGAGTTGTTGAACTTCTTGGAACGGCTCTCCGATCTATCATTGTACCCCCCAGTCTTCTTCGGATCATCTCGAGTTTTAGGGACATCTGCCTCTTTCATCTGTTCCGTAGAGGAACGCTTCAAGCTACTCATAGCCTCTTCCACAACGATATAACCTTCTGCCTTATCGAATGCCTCTGCCAGGCTCTTCGGGTGATTGAACATCAACTTCTTCACCAGCTTCTCCGACTTTACTAGGTCCAGGCCGTTCTGAAACAAACCCACGGCTTGGAGATCGTTCAAATCCGACACCTGACCAACGGCCTCTCGGAACCTCTTCACATACTGACCCAAAGACTCGTTGGTGTACTACCTGACCTGTGCCAAAGAGCCCGTGGGCTTCCCTCTCCTTCGGTTACTCCCAAAACGAGCGTGGAACTTATCGCAGAGTTCGGACCATGAGGAAATCGAATCTGCCGGTAAATTCCCCATCCACTGCCTCGCATCCTTTCTCAACGTCGTAACAAACATGTGACATTTAGCAGCGTCAGTGAAATCGTAGTAGTCCATCAACCGGTCAAATGCTTGGCTATGGTCGTAAGGATCTCCCGAACCATCGTAACTTTCCATGTGAGGCAACTTCTTAGAGGTGTCCGCCTTCTCCTTAAGGATATCCGAGGAAAACGGGGATGCTTTCTTTCCCGGAGTATTCTTCACCTGCTGGACCTCGGCCAACTGCTTCTGGAGTGCCTTCAGTTCTTTTACGAGGTACTCTACTCCTTCCGGCTGTGACGACACTTCCTTCTCCGACGACTCTCTCTTTCTTTGAGTAGGTCGGTCGTTGATCATAATACCCCCAACCTTCGAAGGACTTTCGCGACGACGGTCTTCTGAGCAAAGTACCCGACTTTCGGGTGCACGGCCCCCAGATCTGCTTCGCCTCTGGGTCCGATGACTGTGGTGGGAGTGTGCGACAATGAGTGCCCTTTTCGTGCTCTCTGGAGTTCGTCCTCTGGATCGGCCTTTCCTACCACTTCGGATCTGCCCCGTAGGGACGTCACGACGGAGTGCTTCCTTCGATCTTCGAGGAGTAGGGCTCCTCGATCTTTCTCTCTCTCGATGTTGGCTTTGAAACCCGCATTCTGAATGAATCGGCTCCTTCCCGCTGCGATGCACACGCCTTTCAGACTGGACATAACTGGATGCTTCATCCCTCAACTCTTCCATCCGGGACATCTGCTCGGCTATATCCTGCCTCTGCTTCATGAGTGATTCCATGGCCCTATCTGCCTCTTCTGCCATCTTAGCCAATCGGGAGGTCTTCTCGTCGTGGTCTAGCTGTTTTCGGCCGCGACCGGACTCTTTATCCGTGAAGATTAACTTTCTCTTAGCCTTGCCCACGGCTCTCGGACGAGAGTCTTCATGTGACCGCTTGGAGGCTGTGCTAGCATGAGCACTTATTGTGGGCCCCAAACGATCTCTAACAGAAACTCGTGGTGGTGAATTACCAACAGTCATCGGTTGTCCTTCAGGCGTGTCTGCTCTGCTCTTCCCCATCTTTGAGAGCGTGGAACAAATGAATATTTGTGATTGAAAGCTCTGGAACACTAGAACTCACCCCTCCTTCTAGCGCCAATGTTAACGCCAAGATCTTTGATGACGTCCCAATCACGTAAGACGCCCTAATCCTGCACAGAAAACACGATCAACACCAAAAGCTTGACGGCTGGACCGTCGGGGGATAGCTCCGGCGTGAGAGTCAATACAGGTGTTCAAGGTTTAACAATGGAGGGTGTAAAACGTCTAGTGTGTTGAGCTCAATGAAAAAAAATGTATATGTGTGTTTTGTTACCTCTTTTTCTTTTGTTAACCTTGCCTCATACGTTCCTCAGACCCGGTTTACTGTGCCACCCACTACCTCCTGACACCTCTTCCTATCCCCGGTCATCTCAGCCGAAAGTGTGCAGCTTATTTTCCTACCTGCTACCACTGTTACCTCCCGCCGGCAATCGGAGTCCCATCCTCATTAATGCCATGCAGACCGGTGGCAGACATAACAGCCAACTACTGCCTTTGTGATGATTACTGGTCAAAGATAAGATAAATAATACCTTACGTAATGGATCAACCCCGTGACTAAGCCCAATATTATAGTCAAGTAGCGAGGCCCAAGTTGTTTGACCCAATATGGTAAAGGTGATATAATCCAGAAGACAAGCCCATCCGGCCTGGCCTAGTAGGAAAAGTATTCTGGCCCAACACTATCCAAACCAAATTTACTTGGTACGGACTCTTATAACTGAGAAGAGCAACACTCTTAGTAGCGAAATTATATACTGTCGGGAAACCGACGTGCGCACACTTGAGAAAGATTGAATGTAATGCATTGACATAGGGTACTTTAGGCTGATCACGTGTTGTACTCGTTTTGTAGAATTATCAGTCTATTACTGTTAATTCTAGGAGAAGTTCATAGTCCTTAGTGACTGCTCAGAATTTATTATTTTGAAATCTTAAATTGATTTAATCATTGAATATTATTATTGTTGACTCCTTTCTAATCTAACAAAAAGGACTCTAACTCATGCAAGCATACATGGGTCAACAAGTAGTATAGAGTAAGAAACGTATGGATCCACGGAGAAAGGTTTTAAATCTCAATTATCATACATCAACTATATCACTATTTTTATATGCTTAAACGATCAACTCACAATTATATTTAATTCTAAATAAATTCATGAAATAAAAATTATAATTATTAAAATGATGTAATCAAATTGGAGAAGAATGGGATTCTAATTTCATTTAATGTTTCATCTAAACTGCAACCATCACGCAATGTTTAAATATTTATCATGGAAAACTAGTCAAAAGCACAATAGTGGACATAACTATTTTTCAATGAACTATGACCAAATCACATAACCTCCACATTTGATAGAAATTATGCAAGCGACACTATTACCAAAATCACTATATGTTTATGTGAAATTGCAGCAATAATGAATTAAAGCACAGGCTCTTTTCATGACTACACACGGTGAAATGGTATATGTCTATCCGGTTCACGAATCACAAAGCTTAACAAATCAGCCTCATGAACATATGCCATTATGATTTAATCCATACTCATATTTTATTTTTCAAATCCATACAAGCACACAGTGTGAATGGTGATCAAATATTCATTCATTAAGCTCAATCATAATGGGTAATCCAATGATAAATATACAACAACACATTCAGATATACATATTTAAACTACACATAAAAATCCATTATAATCCCATAATGGAGTTTAGTTAATTTCTGAACCAAATGTCATTATGGGATTAAAGCAAAACATGGAATTAAGAAATGATATCAATAGATGTAATAGGAATGATAAATCAAATCTGTTAATCTCTGATGCAAGTTCTGTTCCCAGCTTGTTCCAAGTCACCAAAAATCTCCAGAAATGAAAAGCTAATTTTTTTTTAGAAATTTAGAATAAGTAAGAGTAAAATGTAGTAATCAAAATGCTCTAAATCCCTTTTTCGAATAGCTAAAACCTAATAACCCTAATGATAATATGAAAACTGATAAAAACTGCTCTCCACATGTTTCTGGTGCCAACCATATCGTTTTTGTTGAGCCAAAAGCGCTCAAATTCAAATTACTAAAAGTCAGCAAAATTGACTATAAAAGACTCGCGCGGCCGCGCGAGTTTATTATGCATTATGGGTGCGGGCGCGCTATGAGCATGTCTGCCGAGGTCTTGGCGTGGGTGCGCCATAATCCTTTGTTGTTGACGCGCGGTCGCGCAACTGCATAATCTGCCTTTGTCTTGCCTTAGGCGCGGGCGAGCCATGTCTAGTTTTTGAGGTAGCGCAGGCGCGCTGCTGCTGTACTTTACATTTTGCTGGCTTTTTGCTTGTTGTTGCTGATTGTTGCATTCTTCTTCTTCACTTCCTTACTTCTGCACTTCTCTGTTTCTCCACTGCTTCAGTTCCTCATTTGCTCATGTTCACCTTGTCATGCCTTTGCTAGTTTCATGCCACTATGCCAATCCATGCTTTTCCATGCCTTATGTTGCTAAAAAGAGTTCTAACTATATTTACTGCAAAACAAATATAAAATGCAAATAACACATAATAAAACTACTTGAGTTGAGTATAGTTCTTGTAATTTAGTACCCAATAAGTAGGTATAAAACCTACTTATCAAATACCCCCAAACTTGAATTATTGCCTGCCCTCAAGCAATGCATACGACAATAAACAATGCAATGCAACTACATGCTATGTAAACTAAACTATGATGCAATTGAGTCCCAAGTTTTCCAGCCAAAATGAAATTCCAATCAAGCATGCCTTAGAGAATTATCCGGATTCAAGAATAAAATTTCAAACTAAGCTATAGACATAATATCATACACTCAAATAAGCCATACTCACTATAAAGATGTTGTGTGTGTGTGTGTTGTGTTCATAAATAAACTTGACTAAGGAAAAGACTACACATGTTATACTGCTAAAGATAGAAAATGGAAGTCTAAGCCAAGAACCATGTATACTCATGCAACAAAAACTACTCCAACATATCAATACAAACTAAGATTCAACAATGGGTTTTTGCTTTATTTTTACTCACGAGGGCAATTTTTCGCACTTTCCCGCGGTGTTTATTGCTATTTTTTTTATTTTATATATGCAGCGAGTGCATTTTACGCTCCATCTCGCCCCTTCCAAGGATTCAATAATTCAAATCAGGAAGGTTCCAAAATGGATTTTTCTCTCTTTTTTTTTATATACAATTAGCATACCCATGTGTTCCCAAAGTTTGATTATCAATGTTTTTATAGCCTAAGTCCACTTTTTACACAATTCTATTTTTAAAAACAATATTTTCTACTAAGTAGGCAAAACATGTTATTCTTATACCAACAAGCATATATGAACAACTACGTGCCAACCGAAAGCATCTAAACAACAAGCATGGTTCACATCATTTAAAACATTATATCTAAGCTCATGTTATCCACTAAATTAAAAAATCCTTCAAATTCATACTCATCCTTGGCTAAATTAAAATTCCCTAAAGCTAGATACTTGGGATATGCAACTAAACACATAACTAAAATACATAATAATCACTAAAAATGCAAAAATTTTCTACAATTATTAACTAAACACATAAACAAGCATAAATTAAACTAAACATGCATAAATGATGCAACTTAACTACATGTAACTACACTACTACCCAATACCCCAAACTTAAATTATTCATTATCCCAATGAATGAAGGTAAAGGGTTTAACGGAACTCCCCTATGTATCAGTTGTACTACCCTCTTTGGGTGGTGAATCCGGCGATGGATATGGCACGATTGTCCCAAATTATGGCCACTCAAGCATGGCTCCCTGCTGCACGAAAGCCTCAGCTAAAGACCTTGTCAATCCAGTAGCAAATGCTGCAAAGTTGTCATACATTACGTCAACCCTTCCTCTCTAACCTTCGGAAATGTCGATCCACATTGGCATCATTAGCTTGGGCTGACGTGTGTGCTTCAGTTGTTTGCACGGGATGTGCACACAGACTACCAACAACAGACGCATGTGAGATACTTCCTATAGTGCTCCCCCTCATATAATATAACATATTCTGATGAATAAGGTGGCCCACATCAATGTACTTTCCTGTGACTATTCCCCACAAAATAATTGCACGTTTAGTTGTGATCTCGTGTTGACGTGATGATGGCATGAGCTTTGCATAGATAAACAAGTTCCAAGCTTTAGCATAGCGATTGAGGGCTGAAGCTTGGAAGGTTCTAGGCTAATTCGTTCTTAGCTTGTAATTCCACTGTGTCCCTAGTATGCACAAGTCAGTGATGACTATGTCCAAGTCAGTCTCGAAGCGTTCAGCCTCAACCCAATTAGCATGTCCAGTTGGTGGTGCATCGAGTATCCTGAAAACTGCTGTGATCGATTGTGGTCGATAATCCACTTCAAATCCTCGGACCATAGATATCCCACTCATGGTGTCTTTGGCATTTACATAAAACTCCCGAACAATTCCCATTGGTACAGGCATAGGAGTAGCAGTCACTCCCACCTATCCTCTTTCACGTATCATATCCCATAACTGGCCATCTTGCTTCTCAGGCTTGAAAACTCGTTCCTTCACAAAGGTTTTTGCTACTATCCTGTAGTATTCTATCTGGGAATCAAGGCTGATAAACTTTGTATGGTCCACTACATCCTCACTCTGACTGCTGGAGGAAGACGACGATGATGGAGTAAATGAACATTCTCTTTTTGGTCCTATTTCACTTGATAAAGAAGAAAACCATAAGTTGAAGAGAAGAATTTGACTGAGAAAATACGTGCTCTGTATTCGAACTCCCCCAAATTTACTGTTGGTGCTCACCCTCTGAAGAAACCCTAACTTTATCCTTGAAACTGAATGAAGAATTAGTTGAAGAGTTTGAACGTGGGTAGGAGAATGATCGCGTATAATGCGTAGTGGGGTGAGGAGTTAGAATTTAAAAATGAACCGTTTAGAGATATGAAGAGATAGCGTCAGTTTTTTTTTTGAAACTGATAGAGACAGTAGGCGCACTTTGCAAACTGATATAAGAATTTGAGTAAGGCACGTTTTAAAAACTTAAAAAAAAAATTTGATTCCGGTCTCAAGCGCGGCCGCGCGGCTTTTACACTGGCTAATGGCGCGGGCGCGCGGTTACTATGATGCACAGAGACATAGCGCAGGCGTGCCATTTTTGAATTATTTCATTGAGCGGCTGCGCGGCCCTGCATCCTGACCATACTAAACTGCATCTTTAAGTTTAGCAAAATTACTACTTATAATCTACAATGTACCTGTACAAACAACAAATACCAGTATGAAATATATCAATTCTCCAAAATCAAAACATGAACTAATTAATATGCATGAATGACTATCCCAAAACAACGCTTTATATGATACTCCTAATCATCATCATATGCACATTCAGCTCCATAAAACTTATACCAACACTTGTTATGCTATAAAAACTAACATGAAAATGAGAAATAAATATGATCAAAACAGAATTAAACAAGAGGTAAGGATAGAAATAATGGGGTGCCTCCTATCGAGCGCTAAGTTATAGTCAATTCGCTTGACTAATCTCTGATTCAATCATGTTGAAGAAAGAATGGAGGTGACTTTCTGCCTATCAACCTCACCACCATAGTAGTGCATAAGCCGCTGTCCATTCACTTTGAACGGCTTATCTGGAAATTTGTCGAATACCTCTACTGCACCATGTGGATAAACTGTCTTCACTATAAATGGCCCTGACCACCTTGATTTTAGCTTCCTAGGGAAAAGTTTAAGTCTTAAATTAAACAACAGAACTCTTTGACCCGGCTCGAATACTCTCTCCATAATCTTACGATCATGCCATTTCTTCACCTTTTCTTTATACAGCTTAGAGTTTTCATAAGCCTGCAATCTGAATTCATCCAACTCATTGAGTTGGCGTAGGTGTTTTTCACCTGCAGCCTTCAAATTAAAGTTGAGCTTCCTATTCGCCCAATACGCCTTATGCTCAAGCTCCATGGGAAGGTGACAAGCTTTTCCATAAACTAGCTGAAATGGTGACATGCCCAATGGAGTCTTGTAAGCAGTCCTATATGCCCATACAACATCATCAAGTATTAATGACCAATCCTTTCTTATGGGGTTCACGACTTTCTCCAAAATTCTCTTTGCTTCATGATTCGAAACCTCTGCCTGGCCATTGGTTTGAGGATGGTAAGTTGTAGCAATGCCATGATTTACCCCATACTTAGTCAACAGAGCTGTAAATTGCCGATTACAAAAATGACTGCCTTCATCACTAATCATAACCCTTGGAGTCCCAAACCTTGTAAAAATACTTCTTTGTAAAAATCGTAGGACCACCTTGGCATCATTAGTTGGAAGAGCTGCCACTTCCACCCGCTTCGAATCATAGTCGACTACTAACAAGATGTTTAAATTTCCATATGAAGAAATGAAAGGACCCATGAAATCTATCCCCCAAACATAAAAAAATTTAACCTCGAGGATCGTGTTCAATGGCATCTCATTTCTTTTCGATATATCCCAACTCTTTGACATCTATCACATCTCTGGACAAAACTGTTAGCATCTTTAAAAATCGTCAGCCAATAGAATTCTGCTTGCAACACTCGAGCCGTTGTCCTTTCTCCACCGTACTGACCTCCATATAATGAAGCGTGGCAATCTTGCAAAATCCCCTCTATCTCACTATATGGGATACATCTCCTTATCATCTGATCAACACATTGTTTGAACAAATACGGTTCATCCCATATAAATCACTACACATCATGCAAAAATTTCTTCTTTTAGTGTCCAATCAAGTCTGCAGGAATGATCTTGCTCACTAAATAGTTAGCATAGTCCGCGAACCAGGGCACTTCCCCTTTCACCACAAATAACTGTTCATCTGGAAAAGACAAATTAATCACAACTTTTTCATCTCCATCTCTTCTCGAATTTTTCAGTCTAGATAAGTGGCCGGCCACTTGATTCTCAGTACCTTTCCTGTCCTTGATCTCAAAATCAAATTCTTGCAATAGAAGTATCCACCTGGTTAATCGAGGCTTTGCATCTATCTTTGCCACCAAGTATCGAATTACCGCATGATCTGTGTATACTATCACCCTAGTCCTAATTAGATACGCTCGAAATTTATCAAAAGCATACACAACTGCCAACAGTTCCTTCTCTGTGGTGGTGTAGTTCAACTGAGCATCAGTAAGGGTCTTGCTCGTATAGTATATCACATGAAAGATCCTTTCCTTTCGCTGGCCCAAAATAGCCCCCACAGCATAATCACTGGCATCACACATCAACTCAAATGGTAGGTCCCAATCTGGTGATGTAATCACTGGTGCTGAAGTTAACTTCCTCTTTAAATGCTCAAATGCAGACATGCAATCTTCATCGAACTTGAACTATGCATCCTTCTCCACTAAGCTGCAAAGGAGCTTTGTTATCTTGGAGAAATCTTTAATGAATCTATAGTAGAAGCCTACATGTCCTAAGAAACTGTGAACACCTTTTATAGAAGTTGGTGGTGGCAAATTCTTAATGGTATCTAATTTGGCCATGTCCACCTCTAGTCCTTTCTTCGACACCTTATGTCCCAAAATTATTCCTTCTTGTACCATAAAATGGCACTTTTCCCAATTCAACACTAAATTCGTCTCAACACATCTTCTCAATACCATCACTAAATTTTCCAAACACAAATCAAAAGAATCACCAAATATTGAAAAATCATCCATAAACACCTCCACATTATGCTCCACCATATCCAAAAAGATAGCCATCATACATCTCTGAAAAGTAGCTGGGGCATTGCATAACCCAAAAGACATCCTTCTGAAGGCGAATGTACCATACAAACATGTGAAAGTTGTCTTTACCTGGTCTTTTGGAGCTATCACAATCTGATTGTAGCCTGAATATTCGTCCAGAAGGTAATAAAATTCATGACCTGCTAGTCTATCTAACATCTGATTAATAAACAGCAGTGGGAAGTGATCTTTCCTTGTAGCTTTATTAAGTCTGTGGTAGTCCATGCAGACTCTCCACCCTGTTACTGTTCTCGTCAGTATCAATTCATTGTTTTCATTGGAGACTACGGTCATACCCCCTTTCTTCGGCACACACTGTACCGGGCTCACCCACGAGCTGTCTGAGATTGGATAAATAATTCCTGCGTCCAGCCATTTTAACACTTCCTTTTTGACCACTTCCTTCATAATTGGATTAAGTCTCCTTTCCTGCTCCACTGAGGGTTTGTTTTCATCTTCCAGTAGGATCTTGTGCATACAAAAAAATGGGTTGATCCCTTTGATATCTGCTATAGTCCACCTAATCACTAACTTGAACTCTCTGAGAACTCTTAGCTGTTTTTCTTCCTGAAAAGATGTTAGTGCAGAAGAAATAATCACATGTAATTTTGAATTATCATTTAAAAACGCATACCTCAAATGGTCTGGAAGTGGTTTCAACTCAAGTTCTGGAGGTGTCTCAAGAGAGGGCTTTAATTTCACTGATGACTCTCCAGTAATCTTTAATGGCTCAATAAGAGTCTTGAATCTTTTGAAGCGTGGAGTTGTGTCAAGTATTTGTATAATTTCTTCAATCTCACCATCTTTATTTCTGAACTTCCTAAAATAGCCTTCTTCAAAGGTTCATGTTCCACCAAGTTCTCTATTTCATCATTCAGTACCTTTTCCACCAAATTAACCCTGAAGCATTCCTCTTCATCTATTGGAAATTTCATCGCCTTGAATACATTGAAAGTGACGTCTTGATCATGAACTCGCATTGTCAATTCCCTTTTCTGAAAGTCTATCAAGGTCCTTCCTATAGCTAAGAATGATCTTCCAAGAATGATCGGTATACTTCTGTCCTCTTCATAGTCTAATATGATGAAATTAGTCGGAAGATGAATTTATCCACTTTAACCAGTACATCTTCCACAATACCCCGTGGATAAGTAATACACCTGTCAGCTAGCTGTAAAGAAATATTTGTCGGCCTTGGAGCCGGTAATCCTAATTGATTGAACACTGACAACGGCATCAAATTGATACTTGCCCCTAGATCGCATAAGCATTTGCTGAAACTCATCTTTCCAATCGTACAAGGTATCATGAAGCTGCCCGGGTCCTTCAGCTTTGGAGGTAACTTACGTTGAAGCATTGCACTACATTCTTCGGCCAAGGCCACTGTTTCAAAGTCTTCTAACCTTTTCTTCCTTGACAAGATACCCTTCATAAACTTTTCATAACTAGGCATTTGTTCTAATACCTCAGCGAAAGGTATGTTAATCTGTAGCTTTTTAAACACCTCCAAAAATTTACTGAACTGCTTATCTTCCATTTGCTTCTATAGTTTCTGTAGATAAGGAACAGGGGGATGAACAACTGGTATCTTGGTCACTGGTCTCTCATATGACTCTTCTTCATTCTTCTTCACTTTCCTTTTTTCAGAACCTTCTTTACCCAAACTTTCCTCAGAAAAATTTTCCTCATCGCGCAGCCGCGCGATTTCCTCATGTAAAAGTAGCGTTGGCGCGCCATGCTGAAATTATGTAGTATGCTTCCCTGACCCCAAAGTGATAGCCTGACATTGTTCTTTACCCTCCCTTCTTGGATTTGTCTCTGCTATACTAGGCAATGTTCCTTGTGGTCTATTATTGAGCACACTAGCCATCTAACCCATCTGCGTCTCCAAATTTTTAATAGCCACTGCTTGGCTCTTGATCATTATCTCAGTATTTTCCATGTATTTCATCATCATCTCCTCCATCTCTGACTTCTTCTCTTGCTGAAGTACAGGTGGATGATGTTGTTGCTGCTGTTGAAATTGTGACGCCCCCAAATTCGGATCGCCACTTGGTCACTCGAATTCGGTTCATCACGTTCTCATAGTAATACCATAATAACTAAAATCACACATTCACAACGTAAGATCTAATTTAGAATAATATACAATGATTTATTATAATTATTTCCCTAAGTCTCGCAACCTACAGTACTTAAAAGATTACATAATACTATCGAATAAAGACTTATTGCATAATCTTACTTAAGCTTAAACATAGTCTGAAAACAGTCTTATACAACATAATTGTCTTAAAACATAAAGGAACAAGCTAGTCGGTAGCCTTTCCCTTGCCCTTGTCTTTTCCAGAGACACTTCCCTGTTCCGCCTTAACTGAAAGGTTTTAAATAAGCAAGAATTAGCACAAATTGCCCAACAAGTAATATGCAACAAGGGTAAAGAGTTTTATAACACGAGTTTGAAATATCGAAGTATTATTTCTAAGATAGTTCAAGGTTTCAAAAAAATATCACGAATAATGAATATAAACAATTCTTGAATCAAATTCTTGGAATAAGAACGATAATTCAATATAAATCAACAGATATATATGAATTCAAAGGCTATCAATGTATCCAATTGGATAAACAATTTATATTGAGCAGTCACTAAGGACTATTGAACATCTACTAGAATTACCAATATTAAACTGATAATCCAAAAGAATCAAGTACTATAGATGATCAGTCTACAATACTCTAAGTTATGCATAACACCACAGTAATATCCACTCATGTGTTGAGATTTCCAATAACATACATTCCCCTTACCATAAGGGTTGTTCGACTCAGTTTTCAAGATTTTCACACCAATCAATTGGTTTGGATAGTTTTATAAACATGCATATAGTATAGCCGAATCAATGACATAGACCCTTTCATAATATTCAAAAATAATACCAAGTTCAACATGAATAATAGTTTTCACAACAGTTTAAACATACTAGCTCAATTGAACGAATAAGTAGGATAACTTGCATTCAAAGAGATAAGCTTACGATATCTGTTGAATAAAGTAAAGCAAGGTTTTAGGATACTTGCACAATGTAAAGGATAATTCAGATACTTGCCTTAAGTGTAGTCTATCCACGTAATTTAACCAACACTTTTGAGTCCTATTACAGTGTATTATATGTATAGGATGCCCATTAGTCATATAAACTCATATAGGTAAGTTCAACGTACACATAAACGTCTAACTTAGTTGTAACTTCATACACATCACCTATCCTATATTTTCATAGCACAATTCAATTTGTAAGACATCACAAATGCAAACAACGTCTTTATTGCTTTATTTCTTGCAAACATTTCTTTAGACTTAACATTTGAAAGTCATGATCAACATTCATCTCTATCACATAGCATGTTGATCATATATTATAAGTTAAAGTAATCATATAAGCATGCTTCGAATTTCAAATCAAAAACAGAAACTATTCTTGACTGCAGGATGACGCAGCTGCGCCCTGTCTAGGTTTAGGGACGGCGCAGCTGTGCTGTCCCCTGGCCAGACCAGGGTCGAGCTACTGCTCTCCTGATTTCAGTCCCACTCTAACATACCACTACACTTATACTTTAACATGCGTGCACGTTAGAAGCTTTCACATAGCACATGACCATTCTTGAGTTCATTCTTTACAAGTTTTAGCTTACAACTTACATGGTATAAGAGCATAACAAGATCAAGTGGTTACTGTAAGACCCCAAATTTTATGAAATAAAAGTATTCAATTTTTTTCTATTTAGTAAATAGTTAAATTGATAAAAGTTTAAAGTTATGGGCAAAATTATTTTTTTCAAAATAAGCAAGTGGTTATAAAATATTCATTATTGTCGGGGAATATTCGTTTGGTCGTGGAATATTCTTGTTGTCGGGGAGTATTCGTACGATGGCGCAGCCATTTGTGGGTCCCATAACAAAATAACTGTTGGATGAAGAAAATGACAAATATGAGTTTTTATAAATAGCGGCGTAGTTGTTACCGTTAACACTGTTGGAATATCCTGTGGGTAAAGTAAATTAATACGCGTTGTTGCACAGTAGCACACGATATTGCACAGTATTTTTTTTTGAATTATTGATTCTTACGTAAGAAGACACTACTCAATAATTGTTACAGTAATTACTGTTTAATATTTTATTTTATTGATTCAATAATTGCTACGTTAATATTTTATATTATTATTGTTCAATAATTGTCACTGCACAGTATTTTCCATTATCAGATCAATAATTTATATTATTTGAATAATATTGTTAGATAGCATTATTGGCAATGTCTAAGGAAGTTTTGTCTAAGGAGAGGTTTGGTCACCTAATTGCGCGCCAATAAGGAGAAATCCTTATCGGAAAGCCCCATCTTTCCTGGGAACGATCTGGTTGTCATAATTGTAATTCTTTAATATTATTTGTGAATAATTAATTATTAATTTATATGATAAGAAAATATATATATATTTGTATGGATATAATTGAAGGAATTAATGTTGAGGTATTTTATTCGTATTTTGTCGAAATGAAAAACAAAATTTAGAAATTTTCAGAAAATTAGTTTATTACTTGATTTTGTAAAATCCATAACTCTTTGTGTATAATGATTTAGGAGATGAACCATATATCAAAAGAAAGCCCTGGAAGTAAGCTAAACGCAAAAATTTGAATCACCCAAATATTCTTTGTGGATTTTTCGTGGTGACTATATGAGTGAAATTGGTACGAGGGACTTATAGTCCGAAAATCGAATCAGTGTTCTTAAGCTCTATCGCGTGAGTTATAAATTTTAATCCGACCGTTGAATCGTTGTGATTTTTGGATATGTTATACATATATAAGTTGAGTATATGTCCACAAATTTTGAATCGTTAAAAATTAACGCATGATTTGTTATGAATTTTAAAAGGTGTTAAAAATCATCTATTTATGGATTTCGGATATTTTCTGTCTGGAATTTGGAGAAACTTAAAGCTACAAAGTTATAGAGAATTCGATTTCATGTGGAATGGACATAAAATTTATATTTTTCTGATAAAAGGACTATTTATTATGAATTATTGAAGTTTCAAAAATTAAAATATTTTTATTAAAATATTGGGTGGGACCCACTTTTGTTTTATTTTGAAAACATGTGCTGAATTGGATTTTTCAAAGGTGATGGGCTGCCATTTTGTCAAAATGGTATGCGTATAAAATTTTAATTAATATTTTATTATTTAGTCTCCTTTAGCGTTCTAGCATTTTCCTATAAATAGGTGCTTAGGTTAGAATTAAAAATCACACCAAAAATATTAATTTTCTCTCTCTATATTTTCGAGCGTATTTTTGTGAGTATTTAGATACTTTGAGAGTTACTATTCAGTGCAATGTTCTTTCGACTTTACATCCGATATTCCAGTCAGAAATATTGCTCTTTTGAGGTAAGGGATTGTAAGGGTTAATATGTTTTTTAATTTCGTAATTTTTCGACCCTCAAAAATTTTGAAAAAATTTGAAATGATAATTTGATGAGTTTTCTAGATTGTGTCTAAAAATGGCGATTTTTGGATGTATAGATTAGGAGTTATGAATTTTATGGAAAAAGACTATTTTAAAAGTAAACCCTTATAACTCCTTGTGGTTAACTCCAAAATTGGTAAAATTTTTATTGGGAGTACATGTATATAACAGCAGTATACTCTGTAAATTTTAGAATTTTTGGACAAAAGTACAGTTTATGATAAATGTCTAAATATTCGGCAGTTTTGGCTATATGAAAAATAGTAAATGAATTTTAAAAATTTCGAGAAAAATATATGTTCAATATGGGACTATATTCTGCTAAATCCTAGAAAATAAAATTTTCTGGGACTGATTTGTTATTTTTCATGAAAATAGACTAGTTATGAATAAATGAATTAAATATGTTATGTGAAGTAAGAAAATTGAAAAATAGGATTTTATGGCTTGAGAATCCTATATAAGGTACATGTAGATTTTTTATGAGAGTTTTGGTTATTGGTGATGAAATCTTATGAGTTTGGCATTTTAGGATGATTAAATGCATTAATTAGTAAAGCGTAAATAATTAAAATAAATTGTTTATAAGTTTAAGAAATGATTATATATTGTGGTAATATTAATAATATTAGATTATGAGATTATTAAGTGATTTATAACATTTGAATTAAGGTGTTATGAAATCATTGATTTAAAATATTATTTAATGACTAGTAATATTAGTAAATGAATTTAATGTTATTATATAATTAATAATGTTATTATTTTCGTTAAATATTCGTTGAAATATTATTTTCTGTTCAAATCATTTTTGATATAATATTATTCTTGAATTTTACTCCAAAAAGCAGTATCATATTGACAAGTTAGATATTATTGAACTATGGATAAATTAAATTGTTAAAGTCTTTAAAAATTTATCATTTATCTCATGTGATCGATTCTTTATATCATTGTCATCATTCTCATGCTTATATTGTGTTGAAAGTCATCTATGGCCAGTAGTGTATAGATGGACTTAGTATGATTATGACCAAAAATTATTCGGTATAATAATGACCGTAATGTTACAAATGATATAGTAAAAATCATCTTTGGCCCGTAGTGCATAGATGGAGTTGGTATGATTATGACCAGAGATTATTCGGTATAATCATGACCGTAATTGAAAACAAGAATATCCTTTGTCCGTAGTGCATGGATAATTCGTGGTCGTGATACTATTAAGCTGAGTCTCAGCATTATTGGTTTTACAGTTGTATATCTTTGGCCTGTAGTGCAAAGATGGATTATTGGTTATTGGTTTTACAATTCTATATCTTTGGTCTGTAGTGCAAAGATGGACTGTTGATTATTAGTTTTACAGTTGTATATCTTTGGCCTGTAGTGCAAAGATGGATTGTTGGTTATTGGTTTTCCAATTGTATATCTTTGGCCTGTAGTGCAAAGATGGACTGTTGGTTATTGGTTTTACAGTTGTATATCTTTGGCATGTAGTGCAAAATTGGACTGTTGATTTACTTGATTATAAATATGAATTGTGATTTAATTATAATATGTGGTGGTTCAGGTGAAGACAGGTGATGAGAGTTCTCTTTGTCTTGGATATCACCAAGAACTGTTGATGATTATTACAGGAATGAAATATTAACGATGGACTTTTAATCTAAAGGAGATAGTAGACATTATGTTCTACTTGACTCTTCTAATGGATTGTTAATTCTGCTGCTATTATGGTTGGAAACTTTTATCTTCTACCATATGTTCTAAATCTCTAATTTATTACTGATGAAGACTATTGATAATTTAATTATCTTTAATCATGATATTCTTTACTGGGCTATTTGTGCTCACCCTTTTGCTTCATAATTCCTTTCAGGTAATAAGAGTATAGCTGGGTCGAGCGGGGGTAACAGGAAAATAGAACGGTGGTCTCTAGCTGTGGATGTTCTCCCTAAGCAGTATAGAAAAGTGTGTTGTATTTTATACATCATTTAGTAGTTATATTTGGTGAATCAAATAGGGTGAGGCAAACCCAACATTGGAAGGGTGTTTTGCCACTATCATACAAGATGTCTAACGACATACGACTTCGTGTTATCATAAGACAGGGTTGTGGTCATCCACTTGCTGAGTATATCTACGAGCACTACCTATATAATCTTGGAGTTTGGATAAAATATAATTCTCAATTAAAGACAGTGGAGATAATTATATGTCAAGAGAAGACTCACCATTGCAGAAAATATGATAGTAATCTTCTCGTTTTTCTTTGGGGTCTATTGGGTCAACCAAGGATAATTCTGTGGGCATATAATATCTATCATAACCTAGACGCATGGCCTCCCATGTACGAAGCTTTTCTTGAGTATTTTCTGAAGATTTTAATTTCTAAAACAGTTATTGACTGTACCTTTATGTAAGGTGCTATTGTAAAGTGCTATCAAAGGTTGGGATGAGAGTCACAGTTGGTATATATTTGTATCAAAACTCACAACATATGTGTTGTTGTATTTTGCACGACAATTGTAATAATAAAGTTGTAGTTATTTTCTGTACCATGTATTTGGTGACTCACAATGGGTTGGGTGGAATGGACCTATTTTGGGGGCGTCACAGTTGCCATAACTTATAACTTGGCTAGATGACCACATATATATATATATATATATATATATATATATATCACAATCTGTTAATACACATGCTTATAGTATTCATATTGTTTGTTCACAACTACCATTGTTTAACACTTCGAATCATGCTTTAAACTCATGTTTGGTTTAGTTATCATCATGTTCAATACATATGGATCATGTCTAGGGATATTATAGACATAACATGACATCTTAACCCTTTAGAATCTAGATATCCATGTGATGCAACTAGATTTTGAAAATATGTTCAAGTTTGCTTTTGAAACCATTTTAGACTTGAACTATGCAATCTAACACATACAAGACAACTTCAAAGCTCTAAACATATGTAGTCAAGTCATGTTAACATGCTCGCAAGATCAGAATGTATATCATGTAATATTCATACATGTTAGCTTTAACATATCAAGCTTTTCTTGAAAACTTCTCTAACATAAGGTCTAACAAGTTTAGTCATGAATATAGTACTAAGAATCATACATCATGCTTATTTAGGTTCTAAATCAGTCATGTCATGTTACTAAGTTCAGAGTTTGTAGAACATGAATTACTTCAAAGTTTGTCTTTAACACTTTGAGTTTTTAGTACAAATTTCTCATTAAATCATGTTGATCACCTCATACTACATAAGAAAACCTTATACCTCATGCTATACCCCCTTTTAGGTATGTATATAAGTCATGATATCAAGTTCTCAACACCTAGCATTGACAAAACCAGCAACTGGTTCTGAGGTACGACGCAGCTGCGCCACATCGATGTCAGAAGCAGTAAACAGACTCTGTTTTGCAGAGTGTTACCCAACTTCATTTCCCTTGATTCAAACATATTCCAAACCACCCTTAAAGAGTTCATACATGTAAGTATACTTCTTAAACACCTTATAGTATGTCAATTCATCTTGATTAACATAGAAATTCAAGAAATTCTAAGAATCAAACAAGACCCATCTCAAGAACATAATTAGAAATTATACCTTCTTAAGCTTAAATTGGACTCCTCACACACTGAATAGGCTTCTACAATGCTCAGCAACTTAGAACTCTCCAATTAGACTATCAACAACTTCTCAGCAACACAAAATCTGAACTCAAGCTTGTATTTATAGAAAAAGCATGGACTAGACATTGACATTACACAATCTTGGAGTCCATGGTGTAATGGAAGGATACATAGGTTAATGAAGAGTGGTTTAACAACTCCATACCAGCCACTTAGCTAGCAAATGATCACCTATGATTTAGCAGCTTGGAAGTTACCTAAAATAGAGTTAGGTTATTGTTCATTGTAATAGGAAGGTCACTCATTTTGGGACAAGAGCAAATATCACAGTATTTGGTCACATAAGGCTTGGTTTGGTTCTTTTAACCCCCATAATGTAATATTAAGGTACAATTGTTATCATATTAGGAATTTAGGGATTAATATATACTCACATCATATAATCTATGTACATCAAATATACGCAATAAAATATCACAGTTAGGTATTATTATCCAGGTAGTTCCATAATTATTTCTACTACTCACATAACCACATTATAACCTTACTTAATATTAATGTTTATTTAAACATTTAATTCCTTTCTCAGTTTCTAGAATACACAAATATTTATTTATACATTACAATTACATATGATATCATTGTACTACTTGATACCTCATGTCATTAAAACATACTCCTATCATATGATTTTTATTAATGTCACACATATAATATTAATGTTTATTTCATTTCTACAGAAGAAAATTAATTTTCTCCAACTGACCACTGTCGCAGGTGCGCCAGTTTGTACTATTAGGAGGGCGCAGCTGCGTCGTACCCTGACAGTGCCAAACTGGTTTAGCTTCAATCCAGTTCCAACCTTTATCATCATACTAGTTTTTACACGACATGAATTAATGCCCACATGAGTGATAATGCAAATCTAAGAGTGTATTCATTACTTATATGAAATCACATGATTAAACACGATTAATCTTCCTAATTCCCTTTTTAACTCGTTTAGTGAATTTCCTCATTTCACAATTCTCATTGTCAAATCCACACTTCTCAATACGTATTAATCTAGTACGAATCAATTAAATTATTCAACTTACGAAACATTAATACTTATATTCACATAAATATTATTTTCATTAATATATTCATTTAATAAGACGTGAAAATTCTCGAATATTACAAAAATCCTGGAGGGTAGGGTGGTTTTGGTACATACTACTGATGAGATGGTTGTGCCTGAAACTACTGTTGTGGTTGAAACTGCTGACTTTGATTGTTTTGATTGTTTAACCAACTGAAATTTGGATGATTGCGGTTGTTGGGGTTATAGGCATTTTGGAACTGATTCTGATTCTTCTGATAGTTGCTCACATACTGTATAGATTCTAAACTAATACCACATTGGTCAGTTGAATGTGACTCTGCACATATCTCACATAGAAAAGCAATTGTCTTCATTTTACTATCCGCCAACGAATCAATCTTCTTTGCCATAGATGCCATATGAGCTAACAATTATGTGATAACATCTACCTCCAACACTCCTACAACTTTGGGCTGTGGCATTATGGTTATAGGATTTTGGAAATCATTTGTTTCCATAGTCTCGATAAGATTATAAGCCTCTTCATAGCTCTTTGCTCATAAAGCTCCTCCTACAGTTGTGTGACGCCCCCAAAATATGTATACATCACCCATCTTGAGTCGCCAAATATATGATACAAAATTAAAATACAACTTAATAACACAACTGTCGTGTAAAATATGACAAAACATAAACTGAGAGTTTTAAAACAAATATTGTCTTCTAGACAGTATTCAACTCAAATGGTGTCCTCAATACGATTATTATCACACTATTTCATAGAATAGTGAGGACTACTAATGCTATCATCTGGACCGTCACTCCGTTCCCCGACTAGTCCCAGCTACGTTCTCTTTTCCTGAAGAGGATAATGAAAGCAAAAAGGGTGAGCTCAACTAGCCCAATAAGAAATATTATGACTAAGATAATGCAGAATAATTTATCGTTAGCCTTCAACAGTGTTAAACTGATAAAATATAACAAACATCAAGTTTAACTGCAGCGGAACAAGCAATTCATTAGAAGAGTCAAGTAGAGAATAAAATCTACTATCTTCTATGATTTAAAAGGTTTTTCATCACTTTTATCGCTGAGACTCAGCTTAATAAATAATCCACATCATCCTTGCACTACGGCCAAGGATATTCATTTGTATCACGACCATAAATTATTCGTGCACTACGGGCCAAGGATATTCGTGTATTCATCAATGGTCATGATCATGCCAACAACTGTCCAACAATGCACTACGGGCCAATGAGGACTTTTATCACATCATTTGTAACATTACGGTCATGATTATACCGAATAATCCCTAGTTATAATCATACCAAGTCCATCTATGCACTACAGGCCACAGATGACTTTCAACAGAATATAAACATGAGAATGATGACAATGATATAAGAATTCAATAAAACAAGTTCAATGATAAATTTTTAAAGATTTATAATTTAATTTATCCAGAAATCAATAACGTCCAAATTGTCAACATGATACTGCTTTATGGAGTAAAATTCAAGAATATTATTGTACCAAAAATAATTTAGACCGAAATCGAATTAATTTTTATCATGAATAGTATCCCGGGTGAATAGTACTCGCGTGAATAATATCTCGTGAATAGTACTTTAGGAATAATAACCCCGTGAAAAGTTCTCCGACATGAAAAAGTTAAAAACTTATCAAGAATACTCAGAACAATATTTCCATGAAAAGATACTGGATGAAGCGCAAATATCAAGGATATTCTACTAATTTCATGGAGTATAGAAGCCAAAATTTTAACAAAACGAGTATAGAATTCTAAATCTGAAACGAAGTAATATTACTTACATACTACAGAGTATGGAAGAAAATATTATTTCAAGCGAATTATTGAACAAAAACAACATCCCTTATTTGAAAAGAAGAGTATTCCAACTGGTATAGCGGAGATATTCTTGAAGAAAACTTTTACTATTTTTTACGCTCAAAGCTTTCTAAAACTATAAAGAAATACGCTCAAGATTATAGAAGAAGAATTCTCTGATTCTGGTGTGATTTTCAATTCTAACTTAAGCGCCTATTTATAGAAAAATGCTAGAACGCCAAAGGAGACTAAATAATAAAATAATTTTATTATTTATACAAAATTTCTACGCATGCTTTGTTGAATTGTTGGGCAGCCATTTCTAAAAATTTTTAGCAGCCCACATGTTAAAAACAAAAGTGGGTCTCACCCAATTTTAATAAAAAATATTTTATTTTCTGAAACTTCAGTAATTCATATAAAATAGTCCTTTTATCAGAAAAATATGAATTTTATGTCCATTCCACACGAAATCGAATTCTCTACAACTTTGTAACTTTAAGTTTTTTTTCAAATTCCAAACAGAAAATATCTGAAATCCACAAACAAATAATTTTTAACACCTCTTAAAATTTATAACAAATCATACGTTAATTTTTAACTGTTAAAAATTTATGGACATATACTCAACTTATATATGCATAACATATCTAAAAATCACAACGATCCAACTGTCGAATTAAAATTATAACTCACGCAATAGAGCTTTAAGAACACCGATTTAATTTTTTAATACTTCCAATCCGACAAAATACTGATAAAACACCTCAACATTAATTCCTTCATTTATAACCACATAAAATAAATATTTTTCTATCTACCATTTATGTCCACATAAAATAAATATTTTCTTATCATATAAATCAATAATTAATTATTCACAAATAATATTACAGAATCACAATAATGACAACCAGACCGTTTCCAGAAAGAAGGGGTTTTTCGATAAGAATTTCTCCTTATTGACGCGTAATTAGGTGACCAAACCTCTCCTTGACAGAACTTTCTAGATATTGTCAATAATGCTATCTAATAATATTATTCAAATAATATGAATTATTGATTTTATAATGGGAAATACTGTGCAGTGACAATTATTGAAAGAACAATAATATAAAATATCAACGCAGCAATTATTGAATCAATAAAATAAAATAATTAACAGTAATTACTGTAACAATTATTAAGTAGTGTCTTCTTACGTAAGAATCAATAATTCAAAAATACTGTGCAATACTGTGTGCTACTGTGCAACCTCGCGTATTACTATATTTTAACCACCAGGTATTCGAACAGTTAACGGTAAAACTTTCGCCATTATTTTATAAAAAGATATTTTTATCGTTTTCTCAATTCGACAATAATTCTGTTGTGGGGTCCACTAATGATTGTGCCGTCGTACGAATATTTTCTGTTAAAACGAATATTTCCCGACCAATCAAATATTATATAACAACTTGCGTACTTTGTAAAATTTATAAATATTACCCACAACTATAACATTATATCAAATTCACTCCATAATATTCAAAAATAATATTTATAGAAAATTTATCTTTATTCATAAAAGTTGGTGTCTTACAACCTCCCCTTCTTATGAAATTTTGCCCTCAAAATTAGGGTACATACCTGGTATGTCGAAGAGATAAGGATGCCTTGATTTCATTTTAGATTCTAACTCCAAGGTCATTTCCTCAATATCGTGGTTTCTCCACAAAACTTTGACATGAGGTATAACCTTGGAGCGTAAAATATGCTCCTTCTTATCCAAGATTTTAACAGGAACCTCTTCATAGGTTAAATCTTCTGCTATTTCATTCGGTTCTAATTCAATAATGTGGTTCGGGTCTTTCACATATTTACGTAACATAGATATGTGAAAAATGTTATGAACACGAGACATACTTGACGGTAAGGTGAGTCTATAGGCCACAGTCCTTACTCGTTCGAGGATTAAAAATGGACCAATGAATCGAGGATTGAGCTTTCATCTCTTTCTAAATCTCGTAACTCCTTTCCATGGAGCAACACGTAACAACACATGTTCTCCAATATTGAATTCAACGTCCTTTCGATGAAGATCAGCATAACTCTTTTGTCAATCTTGCGAGGTTTTTATATGTTGTCAGATTATTTGAATCATTTCCGTAGTCATACGTACCAACTTCGGTCCCAACAACGTTGCTTCATCCACCTCATCCCAGCATACTGGAGAACGATACTTTCTTTCATACAACGTCTCGAATGAAGTCATGCCTATACTTGCTTGATAACTGTTGTTGTAGGAAAACTTCACCAATGGTAAGAACTTGTCCCAACTTCCCTTGAAGTCAAGGACAAAGAGTCTTAATAGATCTTCAAGAGTTTGAATAGTCCTCTCTGACTGCCCGTCCGTTTGAGGATGATAAACCAAACTAAATCGTAAATTCGTGCCCATAGCTTTTTGCAGACTAACCCAAAAATCTTGAAGTGAATCTTGGGTCTTGATTAGAAACTATAGATACTGGCATACCATGCAATCTTATAATCTCGTTTATGTACATACGAGCAAGACATTCAAGTGTATAAGTTTTTCGTATAGGTAAGAAATGAGCTGACTTGATCAATCTATCAACAATGACCCAAATCGCATCTATGACTTGAGAAACCTTGGGAAGACCGGTAACGAAATCCATGGTAATGTGATCCCACTTCCATTCTGGAATTTCAAGTGGTTGTAATGGACCTTTTGGTACTTGATGCTCCGCCTTGACTCGTTGACAAGTTTGACACCTTAAGATAAACTCCGCGATCTCTTTCTCTTCATATTGCTCCACCAAAATGTATGTCGAAGATCATGATACATTTTGGTATTCCTAGGATGGATTACAAACGGTGTGTTGTGCGCCTCCATCCTGATTTTATACTTTAAATTAGGGTCGTTAGGAACACAAAGTCTGGAGTTGACTCGAAGTATTCCTTCTTCATCGATTCTTGCTTCCAGTATAGCACCTTTTTGCATTTTCTTCCTCATACGCATCAGCTCCAGGTCTATATCATGAGCAGCTTTAACTTTATCGATTAAAGTTAGTTCTACTCGTATATTCGCTATCATCACATGGGTCCCTAGAGTCTTTAACTCTATCTCCATCCTTTGTAAGTCATATAAAATGGGCCTTTGCATTGACAATATCGCACTCGTATCCGCATATGATCTTCTACTCAATGCGTCAACTACTACGTTCGCTTTACCAGGATGGTATTGAATGGTATGATCAAAATCTTTCAACAGTTCAAGCCAACGTCATTGTCGCATGTTGAGTTCCTTTTGGGTGAAGAAATATTTGAGGCTTTTATGATCTGTAAAGATCTCCACTTTCTCCCCATATAAGTAATGCCTCCAAATTTTAAGTGCGAAGACAACAGCTGTCAACTCTATATCATGAGTAGGATAATTTCTCTCATATTCTTTGAGTTGCCGAAAGGCATAGGCTATGACTTTCTCATGTTGCATGAGAATACATCCTAATCCTTTGCCTGAAGCATCACTGTAGATGACAAATTCCTCCGAGCCAGATGGTATTGTCAAAATAGGTGCTGAAATGAGTCTCCTCTTGAGTTCTTGAAAACTCTTCTCACATTCCACGCTCCAATCGAATTTTGTATCTTTTCGAGTCAGCTGAGTTAATGGAGTAGCGATTTGAGAAAACCCTTCTACGAATCTCCGATAATAACCAGCTAAGCCGAGAAAGCTACGTACTTCGGTCACTGATTTAGGTTGCTCCCAATTTTGAATAGCTTCAATCTTTGTCGGGTCAACAGATATTCTATGACTTGATACTGCGTGCCCAAGGAATGCTACTTCCTCAAGCCAGAACTCGCATTTCTTCAACTTAGCATAAAGCTTGTTTTCACGAAGCTTTTAGAGTAGCAGTCTCAAGTGTTGCTCATGATCTTCACGGTTTTTGGAATATATGAGGATGTCATCAATAAAGACGACCACAAAGTGATTTAAATATTCCTTGAATACTCGGTTCATCATATCCATGAAGGTAGCAGGAGCATTAGTCAATCCAAAAGACATGACTAAAAATTCATAATGCCCGTACCGAGTTCTGAAAGCCTTCTTTGGAATGTCAAACAGGTCATCAATACTTAGCAATGGGTACCTATTCTTGATGGTGACATGATTTAACTCCCGATAATCAATACAAAGTCGCATACTCCCATCTTTCTTCTTCATGAATAGAATAGGAGCATCCCAAGGAGACGTACTAGGATGAATGAAACCGATGTCTAACAATTCCTGTAATTGGGTCTTTAACTCCTGAAGTTCAATAGGAGTCATTCGATATGGGGCTTTGAAAATGGGTTTTGTATCAGGTTCAAGGTCAATACAAAATTTAATTTCTTACTCTGGTGGTAGGCCAAGAAGTTCTTCAGGAAATACGTCAGGAAATTTATTAACAATAAAAATATCATTCAAAACTGACGTATTTTTTTTTAAATCCTTGACATGAGCTAAGAAAGCTTGACATCCGTTTTTCAATAAACGAATAACTTTATGGCTTGAGATGACAGTGATTGATTTTAATGGTTTGGTTGCTTGAATTCGCATAATAGGTTGGTTAGGAATATGAAGGCTAACAACCTTACGAAAATAATCAATTTTTGCATGATGAGTAGTTAACAAATCAATCCCTAGAATTATGTCAAATGCAAGTATTTTCAATGAAATAAGATCGACAGGTAATGTGAGGGTACTGATTTGAACCAAACAAGACTTATAAACAGTGGATGTAATGAAGGTTTCTCCCAACGGAGTTTCAACAGATAAGTCAAAGTCTAATTTCTCCGGAGTCAAATTTAAACGTTGAGCGCAAGTAGGAAAAATAAAAGAATGGGTAGAACCGGTATCAAATAAGTTATAGACTTCGCTAGAGTTTATGATAAGCTTACCCGTGATGACCTCGTTCGGGTTCCTTACTTTTTGGGAGGTCACGGTAAACGTTCTCCCTTGAACTACCGGCTTTGACTTTTCTAGGACGGCCTTTGGTGCTTCCATCCCAGCCGGACTTGTCTTCGGCGCACGACAAAATCGGGCTAGGTGACCTTCTCTTCCATAATTATAACACGCTTTGGACTGCATCGCGCAGTTTGGACTGATGTGTCCCTCCCCTCCTCATTTGAAGCATATGATAGGTGGTCGTTCTCCTTCCTTAACAACGGGTGCTGGTGCTGACGTCTTTCCATCATTGTTGAATCTCTTCTTCTTGAAATGTCCACTCTTATTGTCTTGGCCATGATTACCACTGTAGTGGTTACCATTTCTGGCATGTTGATTCCCTCCACGTTTGTTGTCACCGCTTCAATGATTGCTACCATTGGTATTATCATTTTGCCGGCTGCTTTCTCTTGGTTGGGTTGACTCATTATCACGTTCTAATAACTGAGCTCTATTCACAACATCTGAATACAAGAAAAGTTTGTGAGAGATAAGGTATTGACGTATCTCGGGTTTCAAACCTCTTAGAAATATCCGCGTCATTCTCTCCTCATTATCAATTAAGTGGGACGCAAACCGGGATAACTCAGTAAACTTGGCTTCGTACTATGACACGGTCATGTTGTTTTGCTCCAGTTTAATGAACTCTACCTCTTTCATATGACGAATACTTTCGGGAAAGTACTTGTCGTTGAACAGTTCTTGGAACTTCTCCCAAGACATCATCAGTTCGGCAGGTTGAGTACACTTTACAGATTCCCACCAGTAATTTGCTTCTACCCACAACATGAAGGTGGCAAAGTGAACCTTTTGCTCCTCGGAGCATCCCAAGACATCAAATATCTTGTTGATCTGCTTTATCCACGTCTCCGCCTTAAGTGGTTTTGGCTCTCCAAAAAACTCCAGTGGTCCCAGCTCCTTGAACTGTTTAGCAGTGACCGTCCGAGAGTTGTCAGTATTTCCACCTGCATTTCAGACAGGAGTCTCTCTTACCTGATGTTGCATGAATTGCAGAAAGCCTCTAAACATTCCATCGTTCATCATTTGGTCAGTGTTGTTGTTTGCATGAGGATTGTTGCCTTCCTGATGCACATTATCCTGATTGTTGATCTGTGGAGACTCAACAGTTTCTGTGCTCCATTGCTATTCTCAACATTCTCAGATGTCATTTTTAAATACTGCCACAAAATAAGGGTTAATTGACATGTCACATATTATCCATATACTATGACCGACCAATTAAATACCAAATAAACTTAGGTAGGTTATACTAGCGATGGAATTTTCCGTTTCTCCCCTCCTAGTTCTTGTCTCACATCTCAGCCAGGGATCATATCCCTATGCTTTGATACCAACTGTGACGCCCCCAAAATAGGTATACATCACCCATCTTGAGTCACCAAATACATGGTACAAAATTCAAATACAACTTAATAACACAACTATCGTGTAAAATACGACAAAACATAAACTGAGAGTTTTAAAACGAATATTGTCTTCTAGACAGTATTCAACTCAAATGGTGTCCTTAATACGATTATTATCACAATATTTCATAGAATAGTGAGGACTACTAATGCTATCATCTGGACCGTCATTCCGTTCCCCGACTAGTCCCGGCTACGTTCTCATTTCCTGAAGAGGACAATGAAAGTAAAAAGGGTGAGCTCAACTAGCCCAGTAAGAAATATTATGACTAAGATAATACAGAATAATTTATCGTTAGCCTTCAATAGTGTTAAACTGATAAAATATAACAAACATCAAGTTTAACTGCAGTGGAACAAGCAATTCATTAGAAGAGTCAAGTGGAGAGTCAAGTAGAGAATAAAATCTACTATCTTCTATGATTTAAAAGGCTTTTCATCACTTTTATCGCTGAGACTCAGCTTAATAAATAATCCACATCATCCTTGCACTACGGCCAAGGATGTTCATTAGTATCACGACCACAAATTATCCATGCACTACGGGTTAAGGATATTCGTGTATTCATCAATGGTCATGATCATGCCAGTAACTGTCCACAAATGCACTACGGGCCAATGAGGACTTTTACCACATCATTTGTAACATTACGATCATGATTATACCGAATAATCCTTGGTTATAATCTTACCAAGTCCATCTATGTACTACAGGCCAGAAATGACTTTCAACAGAATATAAACATGAGGATGATGACAATGATATAAGAATTTAATAAAACAAGTTCAAGGATAAATTTTTAAAGATTTATAATTTAATTTATCCAGAAATAAATAACGTCCAAATTGTCAACATGATACTACTTTGTGGAGTAAAATTCAAGAATAATATTGTACAAAAAATAATTTAGACCGAAATCGAATCAATTTTTATCATAAATAGTACCCCGGGTGAATAGTACTCAAGTGAATAGTATCTCGTGAATAGTACTTCGTGAATAGTAACCCCGTGAATAGTACTCTGTCATGAAAAAGTTAAAAACTTATCAAGAATGCTCAGAACAATATTTTCATGAAAAGATACTGGATGAAGCGCAAATATCAAGGATATTCTACTAATTTCATGGAGTATAGAAGCCAAAATTTTAACAAAACGAGTATGGAATTCGAAATCTGAAATGAAGTAATATTACTTACATACTACAGAGTATAAAAGAAAATATTATTTCAAGCGAATATTGAACAAAAATAGCATCCCTTACTTTGAAAAGAAGAGTATTCCAACTGGTATAGCGGGGATATTCTTGAAGAAAACTTTCACTGTTTTCTATGCTCAAAGCTTTCTAAAACTCTAAAGAAATACGCTCAAGATTATAGAAGAAGAATTCTCTGATTCTGGTGTGATTTTCAATTTTAACTTAAGCGCTTATTTATAGGAAAATGCTAGAACGCCAAAGGAGACTAAAGAATAAAATAATATTATTATTTATACAAAATTTTTGAAATTTTTGCGCATGCTTTGTTGAATTGTTGGGCAGCCATTTCTGAAAATTTTTGGCAGCCCACATGTTAAAAATAAAAGTGGGTCCCACCTAATTTTAATAAAAATTATTTTAATTTCTGAAACTTCTGTAATTCATATAAAATAGTCATTTTATCAGAAAAATACGAATTTTATGTCCATTCCATACGAAATCGAATTCTCAACTTTGTAGCTTTAAGTTTTTTCCAAATTCTAAACAGAAAATATCTGAAATCCACAAACGGATACTTTTTAACACCTCTTAAAATTCATAACAAATCATACATTAATTTTTAACGGTTCAAAATTTGTGAATATATACTCAACTTATATATGCATAATATATCCAAAAATCACAACGATCCAATGGTCGGATTAAAATTATAACTCACGCAATAGAGCTTTAAGAACACCGATTTGATTTTTTTAATACTTCCAATCCGACAAAATACTGATAAAATAACTCAACATTAATTCCTTCATTTATAACCACATAAAATAAATATTTTCCTATCCATCATTTATGTCCACATAAAATAAATATTTCCTTATCATATAAATTATTAATTAATTATTCACAAATAATATTACAAAATCACAATTATGACAACCAGACCGTTCCCAGGAAAGAGCGGGCTTTCCAATAAGGATTTCTCCTTACTGGCGCAGAATTAGGTGACCAAACCTCTCCTTGACAGAATTTTCTAGACATTGTCAATAATGTTATCTCATAATATTATTCAAATAATATGAATTATTGATTTGATAATGGAAAATACTGTGCAGTGACAATTATTGAAACAACAATAATATAAAATATCAACGCAACAATTATTGAATCAATAAAATAAAATATTGAACAGTAATTACTGTAACAATTATTAAGTAGTGCCTTCTTACGTAAGAATCAATAATTTAAAAATACCGTGCAATACCGTGTGCTACTGTGCAACCCCGCGTATAACTATATTTTAACCACCGAATATTCTAACAGTTAACGATAAAACTTTCGCTGTTATTTTATAAAAAGATATTTTTGTCGTTTTCTCAATCCAACAATAATTTTGTTATGGGGTCCACCAATGATTGTGACGTCATACGAATATTCTCTGTTAAAATGAATATTTCCAGACCAATCGAATATTATATAACAACTTGCGTACTTTGCAAAATTTATAAATATTACCCACAACTATAACATTATATCAAATTCACTCCTTAATATTCAAAAATGATATTTATAGAAAATTCATCTTTATATAAAGATTTCCTTAGCATCTCCTTGTAGCGTTCCCATGCTTCATATAAAGATTCACCCTGTTGCTGCTCAAACTGAGAGATCGCTGTCCTCATTTTAACAGTCTTAGCCATTGAGAAAAATTTGGCTAAGAACTTTTGTGCTAGGTCCTCCCATGTTGTAATTGATCCTGAAGGTAAGGAATGAAGCCAACTTCTAGCCTTGTCCCGTAATGAGAATGGAAATAGCCTGAGTCTGATTGCATCTTCTGTCACCCCGTTATATCTGAAGGTGTCACATATCTCTATAAAACTCAATAGATGCTCGTTCGGGTCATCTATAGCAGCACCCCCAAACTGGACCATATTTTCAACCATTTGAATAGTTCCTGATTTGATCTCAAAAGTGTTGGCCGCTATAGCTGGACTCACAATGCTCGAGTGCGACCCATTTATATTCAGCATTGAATAATCTCTCAAGGCCCTGTGTTGCTCTTCTCTTTGCTCTTCTGCTGCCATGCTGGATGTTGTATTCTCTAAATCTACTTATATATTTCTACATGCTCTCGATCTCCAAGCACTACCGTTGATGTTTTCCTATGCAGGAATCAACTCTGGATGTGACGATCGAGTGCGCATATACTATGCACAAGTACCTAAAATTCAAAAAAAAAAAATAGAAATAAGAATAAGAATAGAATTGTCTAAGTCACACAAATCTAGCTTTAATTGCTGACGAAAATATTAAAAATAAACGCCTTTCCCCGGTAACGGTGCCAAAAACTTGTTGCCTCCTTTCTAGTCTAACAAAAAGGACTCTAACTCATGCAAGCATACATGGGTCAACAAGTAGTACAGAGTAAGAAACGCATCGATCCACGGAGAAAGGTTTTAAATCTCAATTTTCATACATCAACTATATCACTATTTTTATATGCTTAAACGATCAACTCACAATTATATTTAATTCTAAATAAATTCATGAAATAAAAATTATAATTATTAAAATGATGTAATCAAATTGGAGAAAAATGATATTCTAATTTCATTTAATGTTTCATCTAAACTGCAACCATCACGCAATGTTTAAATATTTATCATGGAAAACTAGTCAAAAGCACAATAGTGTACATAACCATTTTTCAATGAACTATGACCAAATCACATAACCTCCACATTTGATAGAAATTATGCAAGCGACACTATTACCAAAATCACTATATGTCTATGTGAAATTGTAGCAAATAAAATTAAATCGCAGTCTCTTTTCATGACTACACACGGTGAAATGGTGTATGTCTATCCGGTTCACGAATCACAAAGCTTAACAAATCAGCCTCATGAACATATACCATTATGATTTAATCCATACTCATATTTCATTTTTCAAATCCATACAAGCACACAGTGTGAATGGTGATCAAACATTCATTCATTAAGCTCAATCATAATGGATAATCCAATGATAAATATATAACAACACATTCAGATATACATATTTAAACTACACATCAAAATTCATTAGAATCCCATAATGGAGTTTAGTTCATTTCTGAACCAAAAGCCATTATGGGATCAAAGCAAAACATGGAATTAAGAAATGAAATCAATAGATGTAATAGGAATGACAAAACAAATTTGTTAATCTCTGATGCAAGTTCTGTTCCCAGCTTGTTCTAAGTCACCAAAAATCTCCAGAAATGAAAAGCTAATTTTTTTTAGAAATCTAGAATAAGTAAGAACAAAATGCTCCAAATCCTTTTTTCGAATAGCTATAACCTAAGAACCCTAATGATAATATGAAAACTGATAAAAACTACTCTCTACACGTTTTTGGTGCCAACCATATCGTTTTTGTTGAGCCAAAAGCGCTCAAATTTAAATTACAAAAAGTCAGCAAAATTGACTGTAAAAGACTCACTCGGCCAGGCGAGTTTATTATGCATTACGGGCACGGACGTGCTATGAGCATGTCTGCCGAGGTCTTGGCGCGGGCGCGCCATAATCCTTCGTTGTTGACGCGCAGCCGCGCAGCTGCATAATCTGCCTCTGTCTTCCCTTAGGCGCGGGCGCGCCATGTTTAGTTCTTGAGGTAGCGCGGGCGCGCTGCTGTACTTTACATTCTACTGGCTTTTTGCTTGTTGTTGCTGATTGTTGCATTCTTCTTCTTCACTTCCTTACTTCTGCACTTCTCCATTTCTCCACTGCTTCAGTTCCTCATCTACTCATGTTCACCTTGTCATGCCTTTGCTAGTTTCATGCCACCATGCCAATTCATGCCTTATGTTTCTAAAAGGAGTTCCAACTACATTTACTGCAAAATAAACATAAAATGCAAATAACACATAATAAAACTACTTGAGTTGAGCATAATTCTCGTAATTTAGTACCCAATAAGTAGGTATAAAACCTACTTATCAATTATCCATAGCGATTATTGTTGAAAATCATCGATACTTCTTGCTATCTTGAACTATCATATACCCTTGAGAAATTTAAAACATATTGATTACCCTTTTTGCTATATTACTTGTTGGGAAAAATTGTTGCTCATCCTTGCTTTCCCTAAAAATATTTCAGTTAAGGCAGAACGTAGTGAGCCCTCTGGCAAGGACAAGGGTAAAGAGAAGGCTTTGGAGTAGTCATTCCATAATGCTAGAATGTATTATTATCTGGTTGTAGAAGAACTTATTTATGATAAGCTATGCTTAGTTTAAGTTGTATTGGATTATGTATTAGTTATGTCTAAACGGTGCTTAATTATGTTTAAGGTATGTTTAAGTTACGCTCCCTTGGGACGAGAATAATTATATTATAACGATAAAATTTATTCTATTATTCTGCTGTGTGAGATGTTGATTGATTATTAGAGTTAGTACGTGATAACCAAATTTGAAACAAGTGTGGTCTGAATTTGGGGGCGTCACAAAAACTACGTCGTTTTGTCGTGCCTTTTCTACTAAGCCTAAAACTACGTAGCTTTGATTCTGCTAATACTTAAACTACGTCATTTTATGGGTCCGAATAGATGCGCCCATTCTGCAAATGATCAAAGCTACGTCATTTTGACCAAAGAATCACATGCTATGTCATTTCAGAAGCATCTCATGCCCTTTCAAGGGTGAAATATACATCCGAAGGATCACCAACCCCTCCTATAAATAGATAGGAGGGGACAGTCTTCTCATTCACTCATTCACAAGCAATTAACCATTATTAGTCTTTCTAGTTTTCAGTTTTTTCATCAGTTTCATAGTTATTTTGAGAGAGAGTTAAAGCATTTATTTTTGGCTCGTAGAGTATACTTTTTGTAGTGCTGCTAAAGTATACGGTGTCATTGTATCTTGGGAGACAAGTGCTAACAACCCTGAAAACCATACGAAAGGCATAATTGTCTTAAGCACATAGTATCAAGTACTAGTCTTGACAAATTTTTTTCTACAGTTTTAATTTATTTGAGATAAATTATATATATATATATATATATATATATATATATATATATATATATATACAGTCCCCTTCAATTGAGGGATCTCTCAAATATTATTATTTGAAGTATAGGGCGCTCAACCGTTGGATCAGTTTTACTGACTTTATGTGGCTGAGATTTTTTTACATCTTTTAATCCGTTTTCTCCAAATAACCCAACACATCCAATGTTGGAGAAAACTTAAGGCACGCAAAAGGGAAAAGAGGAAGAGTCCCGTGCAAGAGAAGACCAACCCTTTCAAGATGAATAGATGACCCACCATTTTCACAATTTTCAACTCAACTTGCAAGATTTCTATTTCTACAAGGTATCACGTAGTTTTTTTTTCCTAACAAAATCTAGGTTGCGGGCGTTGATTTGGAGATGTACGAGAGTTTTTTGAATTGAGTTTTTTAAATTTGAGTTGAGATTACATCTGGAGATTTAATATGGATTTGTAAAAATTCGTGTGACTTATTATTGTTGAAAGAAAAGAATAGTCAAGAGACACGAAGCAAGAGAATCAAACATCTAATGAATAATTTTTTATTTCAGTTATAATGATGAATTCTAGATATAGGTTCTAATTGGTAGTTCTTAATTTGGGTTCCATTGATAAATTCTTAGTATAAGTTCTAATGGATTATTTTTAATTTGTGTTAAATTCTTGATTTGGGTTCTAATGATGAATTCATGATATAAGTTCTAATGGATGTGCTGGGTTATTTGGAGAAAACGAATTAAAAGATATAAAACAATCTCGGCCACATAAAGTCATTAAAACAAATCCAACGGTTGAGCGCTCTATCCCTCAAATAACACTATTTGAGGGATCCCTCAACTGAAGGGGACTATATATATATATATATATATATATATATATATATATAGTTTTCTTTCAGTATAGTAACAATCATAACGTATAATATGAGAAATTAAGTATTAAATACTTTTTTAAAATTTATAAACGACAAATAAAAAGAACAAAAATCTCTCTGAAATGACAAATAAACAAAAACAGAGGAAGTAATTTCCATGCAAAAAAGCGTTTACGCTTTCACTATTTATTTCCAATTCACTTTGATAGATCAATGAAAAAGAAAAAAATTCAGTTTAAACTTTTCTATGAAATATTTTTGAAAACATATATTATATAAGAATAATGCTAAAGACACAAACTATTATACAAATATATTTCCTCCGTCTTCAAAAATATGATTTTTATTATAAAAGTTTTTGTTCATAAAAAAATATTTAAAAATACATAAATCAAAGGCAAAAAACACTTTTTGGCCATTGTGGTTATAGTGATTTAACGAAATAGTCATTGTGCTTTTAAAATATTCAATTAGCCCACTGAACTTTTTAAAAATATTCAATCAGGCCATTCCGTCCAAATTGACTAACAGACGTGAAAAATATCCTACGTGGTTTTTTGAAAAAAAAATAAATAATATGTGTATTTGCTGACTGTACGGCATTTCTTACGTGGCTTTTTTTTAAAAAAAATAAATATTACGTGGCTTTTTTGAAAAAAAAAATCTGTTTTTTTAAAAAAAATAAATTTTTTTAAAAAAATAAAAAAATTTTAAAACAGATTTTTTTTAAAACAGATTTTTTTAAAAAAAAATTTGTAAAAAAACAGAACTTTTAAAAAAATCTATTTTTTAAAACAGATTTTTTATAAAAAAATATATTTTTTTTAAGAACAGATTTTTTTAAAAATTCTCTTTTTTTAAAAATCTGTTTTAAAAAAAATATAAAAATACTTTTAAAATAGTTTTGAAAAATACTTTTATACTTATAAAAATACTTATAAAATTTTTGAAAAATACTTATATTTTAAAAAATTCAAAAACAGATTTTAATTTTTTTTTAACATTTTAAAGTTTTAAAAATAACAAAAGAATAATAAAATAAAACAAAAAAATAAAATTTTTTTTAAAAAAAAAAGATATTTAAAAAAAATAGAATTTTTTTTAAACAAAAATTTTAAAAAAAGCATATTTAAAAAAAAGAATTCTATAAAAAATATATATGTTAAAATTTTGAATTTTTTAAAAATCAGCTTTTAAAAAAAAATTTATAAAAAAGCTGAATTTTTTAAAAAATCTGTTTTTTAAAAAAAAGATTTTTTTTAAAAAAATATAATTTTTAAAAAAAACATATTTTGTTAAAAAGTAGATTTTTTTTAAAAAAAGTTCCGTTTTTTTTAAAAAGCTTCTAAAAAAATTTATTTTTTTAAAAAAAAATAATATTTTTAAAAAACATAATTTTTGTAAAAATAGACTTCTAAAAAAAAAATTTTTTAAAAAACAAATTTTTTGTAAAAATTTTAAAAATCTGTTTTACAAAAAATTTGTTTTAAAAATCTGTTTTACAAAAAATCTGTTTAAAAAAAATTCTATTTTTTTAAAAAATCTTTGTTTTTAAAAAAAAATTTATTTTTTTGTTTTATTTTATTATGCTTTTGTTATTTTTAAAACTTTAAAATGTTAAAAAAAAATTAAAATCTGTTTTTGAATTTTTTAAAATATAAGTATTTTTCAAAAATTTTATAAGTATTTTTATAAGTATAAAAGTATTTTTCAAAACTATTTTAAAAGTATTTTTATATTTTTTTTAAAACAGATTTTAAAAAAAAGAGAATTTTTAAAAAAATATGTTTTTAAAAAAAATATTTTTTTTTATAAAAAATCTGTTTAAAAAAACAGATTTTTTTAAAAGTTCTGTTTTTTTGCCAATTTTTTTTTTTTAAAATCTGTTTTAAAAAAAATCTGTTTTAATTTTTTTTTATTTTTTTAAAAAAACAGATTTTTTTTTCAAAAAAGCCACGTAATATTTAATTTTTTTTTAAAAAAGTCACGTAAGAAATGCCGCACAGTCAGCAAATACACATATTATTTTTTTTTTTCAAAAAAGCCACGTAGGATATTTTTTCACGTCTGTTAGTCAATTTGGACGGAATGGCCTGATTGAATATTTTTAAAAAGTTCAGTGGGCTAATTGAATATTTTAAAAGCACAATGACTATTTCGTTAAATCACTGTAACCACAATGACCAAAGTGTTTTTTGCCATAAATCAAATATAAAATATGTATAAAGATTGATTTATCCTTAAAAGTATAGGTCAATAGCATCTAATAACTACTCCCTCCGTCCCAGGATAAAAGTCTTGGTTGACTTTTTTCGCATATTAAGAAAGATGATAAAATGACAAAATTGTCTATATTTAAATTCTCATTTAATTGCATAGTTTTTTACGCGTTACTAATGATGCTCCATAAATATGCATAAAGAATAGAAATATAACAATTAATAATAAGGGTATTATAGGTAAATTATTATAAAAAAAAGATCATTTAAGATAAGTAAACATTTAACTTGTGATTATTTATAATAGTAATAAAAAATTTTATCCTAGACGGAGGGAGTATAAAGTTTAAAAGTCATTAGAATAGTTACATGAAGTCCATAAGTGTAACAATGATATTTACTTTATTATTATTATTTTACTTTAATTTTTTAAATTTGTGTGAAATTTGAAAGATTATTTTTAAAGCAATTTTACAAATAAGATTGTTTTATCTTTCTGCAGTCTGCACCGATAAACTAAAAAGGCCCGAGTAATGTTCGTCCGTAATCCATTAAGCTTCAAGTTTAGGCGACACATCAAATCATTAGAAGACCAACACAGTAGTTACTTGAATATATTCCACATGTGTTCCGTTAATGTCCGACCGTTGCATACAAAAAAGCCTCAACACGGGAGAGGCAATGGACCTTAATTTTGGGACTAGGTTTTTGGGTAGTACGTGGGTGACTTGACATTTCCTTTAAGAGTAGTGTTGCAGACACAAATTATTTTTTAAACATTTTACAAACTGCTGATGTGGCGTACTCTACCTCAGCGTATTGATCAACAAATTGTTTTAATGTAGTCTTCGATCCCACACAATATGCTGAGGTGGAGTATGTCACATCAGCAGTTTGTAAAATAATTTGTGCCTCTAGCATTATTCTTCCTTTAATATGTCATCGTTTCATTTCAAAAATCAAATTTTATCTTTAATTTGAAAACGGAGATAATATTTTATAAATTACAAGAAAAATACTTGATTCATGCTCACCAACAAAATTATTAAGCCTTTACTAGTATAATAGTGATAACATAATAATAAAATTATTAAGCCTAGTCTAATAGTGATAATATGTTAATAAAATTGAAAACATCTGTCGACGTCGAATTTTTTATTTGTCTCTTTTCGTTATCTATTTTTTTTTGTTCTCATTTTATGTGAAATTTGTTTGAAAAAACACGTGAAAAATGTCCGACATGTGTAATGTTGACGATTGGACTATGAGAGTCGCCAGTTAGTTTTTTAACTGGTTGTACCAACACAACCGAGAAAAGGTTTGCACACTGACCCAGTGATGTGACACTGCTAAACGGGTCGGTGAAACCGAGATTTAATTAGGGTCCGGGGACTTGCTTATGCAGAGGGAAGGTGTTAGGCACCCCCCGACATCCATGTTGCCACGGTGACCGCCACTTTTCAAAAAATTGTTATATGAATGTGTGTGTGTGTATGTGTGTGTGGGTCAATGTGCTTTTATTTGGAAGTAGTGCGAGGCCTCGTTCGCACCTATATACACAGAGTTTGAATTTATGTAAAAATTTAATTTTTAGCAAGATATGACGGTGATGTTTTTAAAAGAGGTTTTTTAAACCCTTGTGCTCAATAGTAATTGAGACTTTTTACACTCTCATTTTATTCCGTATTCGGCTGGATTGATTTTATTTTACAGATGCGATGCATCTGTATAAAAATAATGTACAAAAATGTGTTGAATTCCTCGTGGGTATGAAAACCATCTGAGGAGATCTAAACATCACAGATAAATTTACAAGCTGCTTACAGCTGAAAAGGTCCATCACGGGAACCGAATCTAGATTCAGTGGGCTGAATCTGTGATCACATGATTCCTAGTGTGACGACCCCAAAATAGGTATACAACACCCATTCTGAGTCGCTAAATACATGGTACAAAAAGCAAACTACAACTTCAGTAATACAATTGTTTTGCAAAATACGACAACACATACTGTGAGTTTAAATACAAATATTGTCTTCTAAATAATATCCACACTCAAATAAGTTCTCATTATAATTATTCAAACACTATTTTACAGAAATAGTGAGGACTGCTAAAATATCTTTCTAGAACTATCACTCCATATCCCGACTAGATCCTGCTATGTTCTCACCTCCTGAGAAGAAAAATAGAACAAAAAAGAAAAGGGTGAGCTCAACTAGCCCAGTAAAGAATATTATGACTAAGATAATATACAACAAATTATCATTAGTCTTCAACAGGGAAAAATCTGATAAAATATAATAGACAACAAGTTTTAGATCAACAACTATAGCGAAAACAGTAATTCATTAGAAGAGTCAAGTAGAGAATGATTTCTACTATCTTCTAAGATTTAAAAGTCCATCCTCAATATTTTATCCATGTAACATCAATCAATATACATCTTTAATCAAATATTCATCTTTGCACTACAGGCCAAAGATATTTATTTGTATCACCAGTCGTTCATGTTCATCTCAACATCAGTTCATCTTTGCACTACGGGCCAAAAATATTCATCAGATAATAATTCATCTTTGCACTACAAGCCAAAGATATTCAGTAACATCATCATTTAAGACTGAGGATGATAAAAAATATTTTAAAGAAAACGAATCCAGTGAGACAGAAGGACAAATAGTAGGGATTCGTATAACAGTTTATCCAAGATCCATAATACTTCATAATAACCAATTGTAAAGTAAAATTTAAAAATAAAGATCAAAATATGAATACAATCAAAGATAGTAACCATAATAGACATCTTGAACAAAAAAGAAAATTTTTATTTTTCCAGTGAATAGTGGCGTATTCGTGAATAGTGCCGTATACGTGAATAGTAACCCCGACACAAAAAGTTCTAAATTTGATAAAAGGTTCAAACCAATATTTTGGCATAATGATATTGAAGGAAATAATATCATTTAAGAAAAAAATAACATTCCTTACCTCAAAATAACGGTACTTCTAACTGAATTTCGGGTATAATGCTGACAGAAACTTGTACTGAATAGCAACTCTTAAAGTATCAAAATACTCACAAAATACGCTCGATAATCTAGAGAAAAAGAAAACTTATTTTTGGTGTGATTTTCAATTCTAACCTAAGCGTCTATTTATAGGAAAATGCTACAACGCCATAGGAGACTAAAATAATAAAATAATAATTTATTTCATTTTTTCTCTTACGCAACCTAAGTTGCCAACAAAGACCAGCCACCTTTGAACCAAAAATCAGCAGCCCACATGTTTTCAAACAAGAGTGGGTCCCACCCATAATTTTAATAAAAATTATATTATTTTCTGAAACTTTAGTAATTCATAGAAAATAGTTCGTTTATCAGAAAAATATGAATTTTATGTCCATTCCACACGAAATCAAATTCTCTACAACTTTGTAGCTTTGAGTTTTTCTAAATTCCAAACAGAAAATATCTAAAATCCACAAACGGATGATTTTCAACACCTCTAAAAATTCATAATAAATCATTCGTTCATTTTTAACGGTTCAAAATTTGTGGATATATACTCAACTTATATATGTATAACATATCCAAAAATCATAACGATCCAACGGTCGGATTAAAATTATAACTCACGCAGTAGAGCTTTAAGAACACCGATTTGATCTTTTAATACCTCAAATCCGATAAAATACTGATAAAATACCTTAACACTAATTCTTTTATTTATAACCACATAAATAAATCCATCATTTATATTCAAATCAAATAAATATTTCCTTATCATATAAATTAATAACTAATTATTCACAAATAATATTACAGAATCACAATTATGACAACCAGGCCGTTCCCAGGAAAGAGGGGGCTTTCCAATAAGGATTTCTCCTTACTGGCGCGTAATTAGATGACCAAACCTCTCCTTAGACAGAACTTTCTAGACATTGCCAATAATGCTATCTAATAATATTATTCAAATAATATGAATTATTGATCTGATAATAGAAAATATTGTGCAGTAACAATTATTGAAACAACAATAATATAAAATATCAACGTAGCAATTATTGAATCAATAAAATAAAATATTGAACAGTAATTACTGTAATAATTATTGAGTAGTGTCTTCTTACGTAAGAATCAATAATTGGTGCAATACCGTGTGCTACCGTGTTTTAACCACCGGGTATTCCAATAATATTAACGGTAACAACTACGCCGTTATTTATAAACAACTTATACTTGTCGTTTTCTTCATCCAATCGCTTTCCGTTATGGGGCCCACACAAGGCTGCGCCGTTATACGAATATTCCCCGACAGTAAGAATATTTCACGACCAAACGAATATTCCCCGACAAAATGAATATTTTACAACCACTTGCTTATTTTGTAAAATTTGCACATTTCACCCATAACCAAAGCATTATATCAAATTAACACCTTATTAATTTAGAATAATGAATAGAGGAAAATTCAATTTTAGTTATATAAAAAAAATTTGGGGACTTACAACCTTCCATCCTTATGAAATTTCGTCCTCGAAATTGACGTACGCACCTGGTATTTCAAAAAGGTGAGGATACCTCGCTTTCATTT
Organism: Panax notoginseng; assembly: GCA_016801055.1. Classification (NCBI taxonomy): domain Eukaryota; kingdom Viridiplantae; phylum Streptophyta; class Magnoliopsida; order Apiales; family Araliaceae; genus Panax; species Panax notoginseng. The sequence goes on along the minus strand of CM029013.1, from coordinate 233,412,298 downwards.
TCGATTCTAACTCCCAAGTCATTTCCTCCATAGCATGGTTCCTCCACAAAATCTTATCTTGTGGTATAACCTTTTGTGGGTAGGACATGCTCTTTCCTATCCAAGATCTTGACAAGTACCTCCTCGTACGTTAAATCCTCGGCTATCTCGTTTAGTTCTAACGTAATAATGTGGTTTGGGTCGACCGCATATTTACGTAACATCGATACGTGAAAAACGTTATAAACACGCGATATACTTAGCGTTAAGGCGAGTTTATAGGCCACAGTTCCTACTGTGACGCCCCCAAAATAGGTATACAACACCCATTCTGAGTAGCCATATACATTGTACAAAAAGCAAACTACAACTTCTGTAATACAATTGTCATGCAAAATACGACAACACATACTGTGAGTTTAAATACAAATATTGTCTTCTAGACAATATCCACACTCAAATAAGTCCTCATTACAATTATTCAAACACTATTTTACAGAAATAATGAGGACTGCTAAAACATCTTTCTAGAACCATCACTCCATACCCCGACTAGATTCTGCTATGTTCTCACCTCATGAGAAGAAAAAATAGAACAAAAAGAAAAAGGGTGAGCTCAACTAGCCCAGTAAAGAATATTATGACTAAGATAATATACAACAAATTATCATTAGTCTTCAACAGGAAAAAATCTGATAAAATATAACAGACAACAAGTTTTAGATCAACAACTGCAGCGAAAATAACAATTCATTAGAAGAGTCAACTGTGACGAAGTGTTCTACTATCTTCTAAGATTTAAAAGTCCATCCTCAATATTTTATCCATGTTACATCAATCAATATACATATTTAATCAAATATTCATCTTTGCACTACAGGTCAAAGATATTCATTTATATCACCAGTCGGTCATGTTCATCTCAACACCTGTTAATCTTTGCACTACGGACCAAAGATATTCATCAGATAATAATTCATCTTTGCACTACACGCCAAAGATATTCAGTAACATCATCATTTAAGACTGAGAATGATGAAAAATATTTTAAAGAAAACGAATCCAGTGAAAGAGAAGGACAAATAGTAGAGATTCGTATAACATTTTATCCAAGATCCATTATACTTTATAATAACCAATTGTGAAGTAGAATTCAAAAATAAAGATCAAAATATGGATACAATCAAAAATAGTAACCATAATAGACATCTTGGACAAAAATTTTTTTTCTTTTTTCGGTGAATAGTGTCGTATTCGTGAATAGTGTCATATACGTGAATAGTGTCGTATACGTGAATAGTAACTCTGACACAAAAAATTTTAAATTTGATAAAAAATTTAAACCAATATTTCGACATAATGATATTGAAGGAAATAATATCATTTAAGAAAAAAATAACATCCATTACCTCAAAATAACGGTACTTCTGACTGAATTTCGGATATAGTGTTGACAGAAATATGTACTGAATAGCAACTCTCAAAGTATCAAAATACTCACAAAATACGCTCGATAATCTAGAGAGAAAGAAAACTTATTTTTGGTGTGATTTTCAATTCTAACCTAAGCGTCTATTTATAGGAAAATGCTAGAACGTCATAGGAGACTAAAATAATAATAAAATAATAATTTATTTCATTTTTTCTCTTACACAACCTAAGTTGCCAACAAAGACCAGCCACCTTTGAACCAAAAATCAGCAGCCCACATGTTTTCAAACAAGAGTGGGTCCCACCCATAATTTTAATAAAAATTATTTTATTTTCTGAAACTTTAGTAATTCATAGAAAATAGCTCGTTTATCAGAAAAATATGAATTTTATGTCCATTCCACATGAAATTGAATTCTCTACAACTTTGTAGCTTTGAGTTTTTCTAAATTCCAAACAGAAAATATCTAAAATCCACAAACGGATGATTTTTAACACCTCTAAAAATACATAACAAATCATTCGTTCATTTTTAACGGTTCAAAATTTGTGAATATATACTCAACTTATATATGTATATCATATCCAAAAATTATAACGATCCAACGGTTGAATTAAAATTATAACTCACGCAGTAGAGCTTTAAGAACAACGATTTGATCTTTTTAATACCTCAAATCCGACAAAATACTGATAAAATACCTTAACACTAATTCCTTCTTTTATAACCACATAAATAAATCCATCATTTATATCCACATCAAATAAATATTTTCTTATCATATAAATTAATAATTAATTATTCACAAATAATATTACAGAATCACAATTATGACAACCAGGCTGTTCTCAGAAAAGAGGGGGCTTTCCAATAAAGATTTCTCCTTACTAGCGCGCAATTAGATGACCATACCTCTCCTTAGACAGAACTTTCTAGACATTACCAATAATGCTATCTAATAATATTATTCAAAAAATATGAATTATTGATCTGATAAAGGAAAATATTGTGCAGTAACAATTATTGAAACAACAATAATATAAAATATCAACGTAGCAATTATTAAATCAATAAAATAAAATATTGAACAGTAATTATTGTAACAATTATTGAGTAGTGCCTTTTTACGTAAGAATTAATAATTGGTGCAATACCGTGTGCTACCATGTTTTAATCACAGGGTATTTCAACAGTATTAACGGTAACAACTACGCCGTTATTTATAAACAACTTATACTTGTCGTTTTCTTCATCCAATCACTTTCCGTTATGGGGCCCACACAAGACTGCGCCGTCATACGAATATTCCCTGACAGTAAGAATATTTCACAACCAAACGAATATTTCCCGATAAAATGAATATTTTACAACCAATTGCTTATTTTATAAAATTTACACATTTCACCCATAACCAAAGTATTATCTCAAATTAACACCTTATTAATTTAGAATAATGAATAGAGGAAAATTCAATTTTATTTATATAAAAAAAATTCGGGGTCTTACAAGCTCCCCTCCTTATGAAATTTCGTCCTCGAAATTGACATACGCACCTGGTATTTCGAAAAGGTGAGGATACCTCACTTTCATTTCTTATTCCAACTCTCAGGTCATTTCTTCCATAGCATGGTTCCTCCACAAAATCTTATTTTGTGATATAACCTTTGTGCGTAGGACATGCTCTTTCCTATCCAAGATCTTGACAAGTACCTCCTCGTACGTTAAATTCTCGGCTATCTCGTCTGGTTCTAACGCAATAATGTGGTTTGGGTCATCCACATATTTACGTAACATCGATACATGAAAAATATTATAAACACGCGACATACTTAGCGTTAAGGCGAGTTTATAGGCCACAGTTCCTACTCGATCGAGAATTTCAAATAAATTAAAGGTTTGAGCTTTCTTCTCTTCATCGACTCTTACTTCTAGAATAACGCCTTCTTGCACCTTCTTCTTTATATTCATCAGCTCCGATGTGTAGCTTGAGCAGCTCTAACTTTATCGATTAAAGTCGGTTCTACTTGTATATTTGATATCATCACGTGGGTACTTGGAGTCTTTAACTCTATCTCCATCCTTTGTAAGTCATACAAAATGGGTCTTTGTGTTAACAACATCGCACTCGTACCCACATACGATCCTCTACTCAATGCGTCAGCTACAACGTTTGCTTTTCCAGGATGATATAGGCAGAACATGTACCAAAATGAGTCACCTCTTGAGCTCTTGGAAAATCTTCTCGCATTCCTCGCTCCATACGAATTTTGTATCTTTCTGAGTCAGCTAAGTTAACGGAGTAGCGATTCGAGAAAATCCTTCCATGAATCTCTGATAATAACCAGCTAAGCCCAGAAAGCTACGTACTTTGGTCACCGACTTCGGTTGCTCTCAATTGTGATTCATATCCCAACCTTGGATAGCACGTCACAATGGCACCTATTATTTTACCATCACACAAATATAGAGTCCCCTATGGAGAGTCTGGCTTTGGTGCATTCCACAAAGGAATTCACCAGATAGAGGCTCAAGTACCAACTTCTATAGTTGGATTTTTAACTCCTGAAGTTCAATAGAAGCCATTCGATATGAGATTTTAGAAATAGATTTTGTACCGGGTTCAAAGTCGATAGAAAATTCAATATCACACTCTGGGGGTAGGCTAGGAAATTCTTCAGGAAATACGTCAGGAAATTCACTAACAATAGAAATATCATTCAAATCTAACGTATTTTTGTTTAAATCCATGAAATGGGCTAAGAAACCTTGACATCTATTTTTCAATAAATGAATGGCTTTATGGCTTGATATGAAAGTGTTTAACTTCAATGGTTTGGTTGCTTGAATTCGCATAACAGGTTGGTTAGGAATATGAAAACTAGCAACCTTACGAAAACAATCAATTTGACATGATGAGTAGTTAACCAATCAATCTCTAAAATCACATCAAACGTAAGTATCTTTAAAGAGATAAGATCAACAGGTAATGTGATTGTGCCCATTTGGATCAAACAAGATTTATAAACAGTGGATGTGAAAAAAGTTTCTCCTAACGGAGTTTCCACAAATAAGTCAAATTCTAATTTCTCCGGGGTCAAGTTTAAACATTGAGCACAAGCAGGAGATATAAAAGAATGGGTAGAACCGATATCTAGTAAGGTATAAACTTCACAAGAATTTATAATTAACTAACCCGTGATACCTTCGTTCGGGTTCCTCGCGTTTTGGGCAATCACGACAAACGCTCTTCCCGAAATCGCCGACTTTGTTTTATCCGTATCCGCCTTTGGTGCCACCGTCCCAGCTGGACTTGATTTCTCTACAGGACAAAATCGAGCTATATGACCTTCCTTTCAACAATTATAACATACCTTGGAAGGCTGTGAATAGTTTAGACTTATATGTCCCTCCTCTCCGCATATGTAGCATCTAACTGGCGGTCGTTCTCCTCCCCTAAAATTTGTTGCTGGTGCTACTGCCGACGTCTTCCCGTCATCGTTAAATCTTCTCTTTTTGAAATTTCCACTTGACTCACCTCTCCTATTTTCACGGCCACGATTACCATCAGAGTGATTACCGCTTTTGTCTGTATTCCTTCCTCCCCGCTGGTTATCATTGCTCCGATGACTGCTATCACCGGTTTTACCCTAGTTGTTGTCCCTCGATTGAATATACTCATTATCTCGCTCTAATAATTGAGCCATGTTTACAACATCTGAATATAAAGAAAATTTATTAGAGATAAGATATTGTCGAATCTCGGGTTTTAGACCTCTCAAAAATATCCTCGTCATACGTTCCTCGTTCTCCACCAAATGAGGTGCAAACTTGGATAACTCCGCGAACTTCGCCTCGTACTGGGACACCGTCATGTTGTTTTGTTCTAGTCTAATAAACTCTTTCTCCTTCATATGACGAATACTTTCAGGAAAGTACTTGTCATTAAACAGTTTCTGAAACATTTCCCAAGACATGTTGAGTGCAGTTAGATGGGTACGTTTCACAGATTCTCATCAGTAATCTGCCTCATTACGGAACATAAAAGTGGCGAATGGAACCTTCTGTTCCTCCATGCATCCCAAGACATCGAATATCCTGGTAATTTGCTTGACCCACGTCTCCGCCTTCATCGGATCTGGCTTTCCCCAAAATTCTGGTGGTCCCAACTCTTTGAACTGCTTGGCCGTGACAAACCACGCGATGCTATCATTTCCACCCGTATTCTGCACACGAGTCTCCCTCGTCTGATTTTGCATGAACTGCAAAAAGCTTCTAAACATTCTATCATTTATCGTTTGCTCGGTAACGTTGTTTACAGGAGGAATATTGCCTTCCTATTGCACGTTCTCCTGGTTTGTGACTAAAGGTTGTTACACAGTCTCATATGCTCCATTGTTAACATTCTCGGCTGCCATTCTCAAATACTGCCATAAACTAAGGGTTAATTAAACAAATTAACATATCACATAATATCCCTATTTTATGACCGGCCAACAAATAAGCTTACGTAAGACACACTAGCGAAGGATTTATTCGTCTCTCCCCTCCTAGTTTTATTCCTCAATCTCCGCCAGAGACTATATTCCTAAGCTCTGATACCAACTGTGACACCCCCAAAATAGGTATACAACACCCATTCTGAGTCGCCAAATACATGGTATAAAAGTCAAACTACAACTTCAGTAATACAATTGTCGTGCAAAATACGACAACACATACCGTGAGTTTAAATACAAATATTGTCTTCTAGACAATATTCACACTCAAATAAGTTCTCATTATAATTATTCAAAATCTATTTTACAGAAATAGTGAGGACTGCTAAAACATCTTTCTAGAACCATCACTTCATACTCCGACTAGATCCTGCTATGTTCTCACCACATGAGAAGAAAAATAGAACAAAAAGGAAAAGGGTGAGCTCAACTAGTTCAGTAAAGAATATTATGACTAAGATAATATACAACAAATTATCATTAGCCTTCAACAGAAAAAAATCTGATAAAATATAATAGACAACAGGTTTTAGATCAACAACTGCAGCGGAAACAGTAATTCATTAGAAGAGTCAAGTAGAGAATGAGTTCTACTATCTTCTAAAATTTAAAAGTCCATCCTCAATATTTTATCCCTGTAACATCAATCAATATACATCTTTAATCAAATAAACGAATCCAGTGAGACAGAAGGACAAATAGTAAGGATTCGTATAACATTTTATCCAAGATCCATATACTTCATAATAACCAATTGTGAAGCAAAATTCAAAAATAAAGATCAAAACATGGATACAATCAAAGATAGTAACCATAATAGACATCTTGGATAAAAAAAAATTAATTTTTTCGGTAAATAGTGTGGTATTCGTGAATAGTTTCGTATACGTAAATAGTGTCGTATATGTGAATAGTAACCCCAACATAAAAAGTTTCAAATTTAATAATAAGTTCTAACCAATATTTTGGCATAATGATATTGAAAGAAATAATATCATTTAAGAAGAAAATAACAACCCTTACCTCAAAATATCGGTACTTCTGACTGAATTTTGGATATAGTGCTGATAGAAACTTGTACTGAATAGCAACTCTCAAAGTATCAAAATACTCATAAAATACGCTCGATAATCTAGAGAAAAAGAAAACTTGTTTCTGGTGTGATTTTTAATTCTAACCTAAGCGTCAATTTATAGGAAAATGCTAGAACGCCATAGGAGACTAAAATAATAAAATAATAATTTATTTCATTTTTTTCTCTTACGCAACCTAAGTTGCAAACAAAGACCAGCCACCTTTGAACCAAAAATCAGCAGCCCACATGTTTTCAAACAAGAGTGAGTCCCACCCATAATTTTAATAAAAATTATTTTATTTTTCGAAACTTCAGTAATTCATAGAAAATAGCCCATTTATCAGAAAAATATAAATTTTATGTCCATTCCACACGAAATCGAATTCTCTACAACTTTGTATCTTTGAGTTTTTTCAAATTCTAAATAGAAAATATCCGAAATTCACAAACGGGTGATTTTCAACACCTCTAAAATTCCATAACAAATCATTCGTTCATTTTTAACGGTTTAAAATTTATGGATATATACTCAACTTATATATGTATAACATATCTAAAAATCATAACGATCTAACGGTCGGATTAAAATTATAACTCGCGCAGTAGAGCTTTAAGAACACCGATTTGATATTTTAATACCTCCAATCCGACAAAATACTGATAAAATACCTTAATACTAATTCCTTCATTTATAACCACATAAATAAATCCATCATTTATATCCACATCAAATAAATATTTTCTTATCATATAAATCAATAATTAATTATTCACAAATAATATTATAGAATCACAATTATGACAATCAGGCCGTTCTTAGGAAAGAGGGGGCTTTCCAATAAGGATTTCTCCTTACTGGCGCGCAATTAGATGACCAAACCTCTCCTTAGGCAGAACTTTTTAGACATTGCCAATAATGCTATCTAATAATATTATTCAAATAATATGAATTATTGATCTGATAATGGAAAATATTGTGCAGTAACAATTATTGAAATAACAATAATATAAAATATCAAAGTAGCAATTATTGAATCAATAAAATAAAATATTGAACAGTAATTATTGTAATAATTATTGAGCAGTGCCTTCTTACGTAAGAATCAATAATTGGTGCAATACCGTGTGCTACCGTGTTTTAACCACCGGGTATTCCAACAGTATTAACGATAACAACTACGTCGTTATTTATAAATAACTTATACTTGTCGTTTTCTTCATCCAATCACTTTTTGTTATGGGGCGCACACAAGGTTGCACCGTCGTACGAATATTCCCCGACATCAAGAATATTCCACGACCAAACGAATATTCCCCGACAAAATGAATATTTTACAACCACTTGCTTATTTTATAAAATTTGCACATTTCACCCATAACCAAAGTATTATATAAAATTAACACCTTATTAATTTAGAATAATGAATACAGGAAAATTCAATTTTATTTATATAAAAAAAAATTCAGGGTCTTACACCTAGGCTCACATGATGCCACAATTGATAAAAACGCAGTAAGCAGGTATATATATAAAAGCTGTAAATATATATATACAGACATGATCACCAACCACGAAGCACCTCCATGGGGGATCAAAAATGTAAATAAAGCTGTAAAAGCAATCAACCGCCACGGAGGAAACTCCAGGCGAGACGAAATGTACAGAAAACTGTAAAAACGGTCAACCACCACGAAGTAAACTCCAGGTGGGACGAAATGTATATATATATATATATATATATAAGCGATAAACGTACCGGATATAAAATTCAGGCTCATCGGACAAAGTCCGACAACAGTTAATAAAATGAGTATATATATATATATATATATATATATATATATATATATATATATATATATATATACAAACTGAAAATAAACTACGGACCGAAGTCCGGGCATACACACACAACACGACTCTCAATGTGAAGAACAGTGTGTGCAAAGATGAAGCGAAAGGCTTTAAAGCGTATAAGAAGGCTTACAGTGGGCTGCTAAAGAAGACTTCCGGGCATCGCGGGTCCTGCCATCTCGAAGTACGTGCACGTAGGCAACATGATGTCCGCTCGAACTTTCAGAATTGCAATCCGGGCATCTGATTGAGGTGTATAGGACCTATTTCGGACCGCTGTTGTCGAGAGTTACGTAATGACATGGGATTAGAGGTTGTACGAAGTCATAAAGATGGGACGATGTCGTCCGGTCTTCAGCTTCAAATTCTATTCGTTATCCTGCGTAATAGTCACTCGGGATTGGTTCTTCTGAGCTTTTGTGGGACATTGATGTGTAGAAATGTATGTTTAAAATGTTGAGACGGCGTGATGTGGCGTCAAGTTGGCAAGATGATGACTTTGCCCCTCATCGGGGTTATCTCCATTTTGGACTGATAAAGCAGACGTTGCTCAGGGTTATCACTGAGATTGAACTGCTGCAATGGTGGAAGGTCCTCAGTGTCATCTCTGAGGTGTGCCTGTCTTGTACTGAGTGCCTCGGTGTGAGCACCGAGATTAAAGCTGATGGCATGCATTTGAAACAAGCATTTTCGGGGTTATCTCTGGAACTGTAACTGCCTTCCTTGGGGTTATATCCAAGGTTGGAATCTGCTATTCCCAGTGTTGGGACTGAGACGGAACATCTCGAGGTTATCTTCGGGATGAAACGGTCTTCTCCGGTTTGTGTTCCAGTATTATAACTGTAGGCCTCGGGGTTATCTCCGAGGTTAAAATTATTACTCCCGGTGTGTGTTCTGGGGTTGAGGCTGTTACTCCCAGTGGTATCTGGGGTCGAGCTGTTCCTCCCGGTGGTATCCATAATGGATATGAACCGTCTTCCAGGGCTTCCTCTTGAAAGACGAATAGTACTCCTATGATGTCAGATATATAAAAAATTTCGAGTATCTACAGATGCCCCTCTTTATCATATTCATGCAATGCAATGCATGGATAGGATAAAGAATCCTAGATACTTGAAATATAACATGAAGCATCTGGGTGATGCAGGTGTATGGGGTTGTCGCCCAACATGTTGAGGATGATTGATTTCTCCCTGTAGCTTCTACTGGGGATTTGGCAATGATGACCAAATTGGATGTGCAATCCAACTCTTTGAAGATGTTAACGTTGGGGTTATCACCAAAGTACTGAATCCTTGATACAGACTTGATTCCAAAGAAGTGCCTCTTATGTGTAAGAGATCTGTGGGGATAAAGCTTTGTCTGTTTGAGGATGTGTATAACATATTCCATCATCAATCCTCCTTAATGACGTTGACCTTTCCTGGTTTGTATCGCCAGAGTATGTCAATGTTCTGCTGGTTTTACTGCCAACAACAAATGGTGTCAGGGCTGCCTGACCTTCGTTGATGTGTGAGCCAACGATTTACTACGCGTTGTAACCCCCGCCGGGGATACATTTGATCCTCTGTTGATGTGTAGATCAACGGATGAACTCCTTACTAGGGATAAATGCCGAGGCTGCTTGGACTTTGTTGATGTGTGTATCAACTGATGAAATCACCAGATGGTTTCTGATGCGACGTTGGGTTTATTTGCCAATGGCTGAACTGAAGTCAAGGTTGCTTGACCTTCATTGATACGTACATCAATGGATGATAATGCGTAGTGATCCCCACCGGGGTTGTTGTATCATCGTTGATGTGTGTGTCAACATAACATGCGTTGTAACCCCCGTCGGGGATACGTGTTGGATCATCGTTGATGTGTGTGTCAACGGAACATGCATTGTAACCCCCATCGGGGATACGTGTTGGATCATCGTTAATATGTGTGTTAACAGAACATGCGTTGTAACCCCCGCTAGGGATACGTGTTGGATCATCGTTGATGTGTGTGTCAACGGAACATGCGTTGTAACCCCTGCCGGGGATACGCTGGGGAATATGAGTGCCCGAGTATGAAATCCTCGAATAGCTCCCGATGCTTCGATGGGTTTACTTGCCATCGGCTGAAATACCGTCAAGGTTGCTTGACCTTCATTGATACGTACATCAATGGATGACAATGCGTAGTGACCCCCGCCGGGGTTATGTTGTGACAACCCCAAAATAGGTCCATTCCACCCAACCTATTCTAAGTCGCCAAATACATGGTATAGAAAATAACTACAACTTTATTACAATAATTATCGTGCAAAATACAACAACACTTATGCTGTGAGTTTTGATACAAATATATACCAACTATGACTCTTATCCCAACTTTGGATAACACGTCACAATGGCACTTTACATAAATGTATAGTCAAAAACTGTTTTAGAAATTAGAATCTTTGAGAAGTGCTCAAGAAAACCTTCATAGATGGGAGCCCATGCGTCTAGGTTATGATAGATATCATATGTCCACAGAATTATTCTTGGTTGACCCAATAGACCCCAAAAAAAATGAGAAGATTACTGTCATATTATTTCCAATGGTGAGTCTTCTCTTGACGTATCATTATCTCCACTGTCTCTAATTTAGAGTTATACTTCAACCAAACACCAAGATTATATAGGTAGTGCTCGTAGATATACTCAGCAAGTGGATGTGCACAACCCTATCTTATGATGACACGAGGTTGTATGTCATTAGATATCTTGTATGATAGTGGAAAAACACTCTTCCAACGTTGGGTTCGCCTCACTCTATTTGATTCACCAAATATAACTACCAAATAATGTATACAATACAACACACTTTTCTATACTGTTTAGGGAGAACTCCACAGCTAGAGACCACCGTTCTATTCTCTTGTTACCCCCGCTCGACCCAGCTACACTCTCATTACCTGAAAGGAATTGTGAAGCAAAAGGGTGAGCTAAACTAGCCCAGTAAAGAATATCATGACTAAAGATAAATAAATTATCAATAGCCTTTAACATTAATAAATCAGAGATTTAGAACATATGGTAGATGATAAAAAATTTCAACCATAGTTGCAGCAGAACGAGCAATCCATTAGAAGAGTCAAATAGACCATAAAGTCTATTATCTTCTCCATGTTAAAAATCTACTAACAATATTTTATCCCTATAACATCAATCAACAGTTCTGGTCCACAATTATATGAATAACTCATAATCATAATTGTGATTCTAAATTTCTCTTCGCATCCAGAACGAAGATAATTTTTATCACATGTCTTTACCTGAAAAATCAAAGATCATGGTTATACCAAATCACAATTCATATTCATAATCATACTAATAAATTTATCTTTTCACTACGGCCAAAGATATTCGTCAACCGTTTATCTTTGCACTACTGGCCAAAAATATTCAACAACAGACCATCTTTGTACTACAGGCCAAAGATATTCAACAACAGATCATATTTGTACTACGGGCCAAAGATATTCAACAACAGATCATCTTTGCACTACAGGCCAAAGATATTCAACAACAGATCATCTTTGTACTACGGGCCAAAGATATTCAACAACAGATCATCTTTGCACTACAGGCCAAAGATATTCAACAACAGGTCATCTTTGCACTACGGGCCAAAGATATTCATATCTCAAAGAAACACATAATCATTTCAGAATTTATATAAACCATAATTATAAGAAAAATAATATGATCAAAACATGAATTTAATTTTAAGAGTAAGATTCATAAATCAACGATAATTTGGTCAGAAAAAGAAATCAATTTTGTAGTGAATAGTACCCGTTGAATAGTAACTTGTGAATAGTAACTCATGAATTCATGAATAGTAATCCCGACATGAAAAAGGTAGAAATTCCACAATAAAAATTTATACCAATATTTTGGTATAATGATATTGAAAGAATAACATTTCTTAAATTTTTAAACAATTTATTTTAATTATTTATACTTTACTAAATAATGCATTTAATCATTCTAAAATGCCCAACTAATAAGATTTCATCACCAACAACTGAAACCCTCATAAAAAATATGCATATACCTTATATAGGATTCTCAGGACATAAAATCTTATTTTTCACTTTTCTTACTTCACATAACATAGTTAATTCATTTATTCACAAATAGTCCATTTTCATGAAAAATACCAAATCAGTCCCAAAAAATATTTTTTTTCTGAGATTCAGCAGAATATAGTCTCATATTGAACATATATTTTTTTTGGAATTTTTAAAATTCATTTACTATTTTTCATATGGCCAAAACTGCCGAATATTAAAACATTTATCATAAATTGTACTTTTGTGCAAAAATTCTGAAATTTACAGAGTATACTTCTGATATATACATGTACTCCTAATAAAAATTTCACCAATTTTGGAGTTAACCACAAGGAGTTATAAGGGTTTATTTTTAAAATAGTCTTTTCCCATAAAATTCATAACTCTTAATCTATACATCCAAAAATCGCCATTTTTGGACACAATCTAGAAAACTCATCAAATTATCATTTTAAATTTTTTTAGAATTTTTAAAGGTCAGAAAAATTACAAAACTGAAAAATATAATAACCCTTAAAATCCCTTACCTCAAAAGAGCAGTATTTCTGACTGGAATATCGGATCAAAAGTCGAAGGAACCTTGCACTGAATAACAACTCTTAAAGTATCTAAATACTCACAAAAATACGCTTGATAATATAGAGAGAAAGAAAACTTGTTTCTGATGTGATTTTCAATTCTAACCTAAGCACCCTATTTATAGGAAAATACTTTGAACACCAAAGTAAAAAATTTAATAAAATAATTTTTTTTATTAAATATTCAAGCTCACCACCAAAGAATCTGAATTTAGCTCACTTACCACACATGTGGGATTGCAAAAAAACATTTTTCTTGAACAAAACAATTAAAACTATCAAAAATTAATTATTCTAGAACTTCAAAACTTCAATAATTCATAATAAATAGTCCTTTTATCTGAAAAATTCAAAACTCATGCCCATTTCATAGGAAGTTCCATTATCTACAACTTTACAGAAGAAAGTTTTTTTAAATTCCAAACAGAAATTGACCGAAATTTATAAACAGACGATTTTATAGGCTATAATCAAATTTCAGTCAAGAAATGAGGTCCACAAACATGAAAAACATGTTTTAAATATTTCTAGTAACAAAAATACTCTTCCTCCTCATTTATTCATATATCCTACATTCATTGTAGAAATATCACCATTATTATATTATTATAATATAATAATATATTTAAATAAATTTTTTATCAGAAAAAGATAAAATATTAATTTTCAACAATTGTCACATTAAAATTTTTTTCCATCTATATCCTCATACAATGAATATTTTTCTCATCATATAAATTAATAATTAATTATTCACAAATAATATTACAGAATCACAATACTGACAACCAGGCAGTTCCCAAGAAAGAGAGGACTTTTCAATAAGGATTTCTCCTTACCGTCGCGCAATTAGATGACCAAACCTCTCCTTGGATAGAACTTTTTAGACATTGCCAATAATACTATCTAATAATATTATTCAATTAATATGAATTATTGATCTGATAATAGAAAATACAGTGTAGTGATAATTATTGAAACAACAATAATATAAAATATCAACGTAGCAATTATTGAATCAATAAAATAAAATATTGAACAGTAATTACTTTAACAATTATTGAGTAGTGCCTTTCTACGTAAGAATCAATAATTCAAAAAATACTGTGCCAAATCGTGTGCTACTGTGCAACCACGCGTATTACTGTATTTTTACCACCGGGTATTCCAACAGTGTTAACGGTAATAACTACGCCGTTATTTGTAAAAATTCAAATTTGTCGTTTTCTTCATCCGACCATTTCCGTTATGGGGCTCACAAATGGCAGCACCGTCGTACGAATATTCCCCAACAGAAAGAATATTCCACGACCAACGAATATTTCCCGACAATAATGAATATTTTATAACCACTTGTTTATTTTAAAAAATTTACACATTTTACCCATAACCATAGCGTTATATCAAATTAACACCTTATTATTCACAATAATAAATAGAGGAAATTCGATTTTATTCATTAAAAAGTTGGGGTCTTACAACCTCCCCACCTTATGAAATTTCGTCCTCAAAATTTACGTACCTGGTATTTCGAAGAGTTGATAATACCTTGCTTTCATTTCAGATTCTATCTCCCCGGTCATCATGATTTCTTCATTGCTCATCTCCAGTGATAACTTCATTTGGGTTCCTCACTTGTTGGGAAGTCATGACAACTGTCCTCCCTTGAACTACCCAGCTTTGACTTGTCTAGGGCAGCATTTGGTGTCATCACTACCGTTGGAATATACTTTTCTATAGGGCATATTCCACCCTCAACTGTTTCGTCGTACTCCTGATTCATGATCTGAATCATCAATCTTCGATCCATATCGAATTGAGGTTGACCGCTCTGTACAGAGTAATTCAAAACTCGATGTTGGGTTCTCCCAATTGATGTCCAAAAAGAGAAATACATATCATCTATTTTAACCTTCTTAGATCGGACATCTCTTTCCACAATATCAACGCGTCATGTGGCTTTTACCCATGCATCACTCATTCTCACTCGTTTAGTTGTTTCTTCTTTCAGCTTAGATTCCAGCTTTATCATCTTATACTCTGCCAAAGAATGCTTCTGTTCAAGCATCACATATCGGGTAACACAAGCTTGAATTGTTGCATCCTTTTGCTCCACGACCGCCTGCCGTTCTTCAACCTGCTCTTCTAACTCATGAATACGATTTTGCAATTCTATATTTCGATCATAAAAATCTTCTAATAAATTCTCCTCAGGTTCTTCTTCTTCTTTACTCTCAACTGCTACCTCTGCGACTAGCTCGGGTGCAATTATTAATTCTTCCCTCACCACAAGAATATCTTTAATTCCTTCTTCGCCTGACATCACATTATCATGGTTGGTGATTAGAGGTATCCCCGCGATCTCATTCACTCCATTGTTAACATTCTCAGCTGCCATTCTCAAATACTGCCATAAAACAAAGGTTAATTAAACAAATTAACGTATCACATAATATCTGTATATTATGACCGACCAACAAATAAGCTTAGGTAGAATACATTAGCGAAGGATTTACTCATCTCTCCCCTCCTAGTTCTATTCCCCGATCTCCGCCAGAGACCATATCCCTAAGCTCTCTGATACCAACTGCGACAACCCCAAAATAGGTCCATTCCACCCAACCTATTCTGAGTCACCAAATACATGGTACAGAAAACACCTATAACTTTATTACAACAATTATCGTGCAAAATACAACAACACATATGCTGTGAGTTTTGATACACATATATACCAACTGTGACTCTTATTCCAACGTTGGATAGCACGTCACAATGGCACTTTACATAAAGGTATAGTCAAAAACTGTTTTAGAAATTAGAATCTTTGGGAAGTGCTCAAGAAAACCTTCGTACATTGGAGCCCATGCGTCTAGGTTATGATAGATATCATATGTCCACAGAATTATTCTTAGTTTACCCAATAAACTCCAAAGAAAAATAAGAAGATTACTATCATATTCTTTCCAATGGTGAGTCTTCTCTTGACATATAGTTATCTCCACTGTCTCTAATTTAGAGTTATACTTCAACAAAATACCAAGATTATATAGGTAGTGCTCGTAGATATACTCAGCAAGTGGATGTGCACAACCCTGTCTTATGATGACACGAGGTTGTATGTCATTAGACATCTTGTATGATAGTGGCAAAACACTCTTCCAACGTTAGGTTCGCCTCACTCTATTTGATTCACTAAATATAACTACTAAATGATGTATAAAATATAACACACTTTTTTATACTGTTTAGGGAGAACTCCACAGCTAGAGACCACCGTTCTATTCCTTTGTTACCCCCGCTCGACCCAGCTACACTCTCATTACCTGAAAGGAATTGTGAAGCAAAAGGGTGAGCTCAACTAGCCCAGTAAAGAATATCATGACTAAAGATAAATAAATTATCAATAGCCTTTAATAGTAATAAATCAGAGATTTAGAACATATGGTAGATGATAAAAATTTTCAACCATAGTTGCAGCGGAACGAGCAATCCATTAGAAGAGTCAAATAGACCATAAAGTCTATTATCTTCTCCATGTTAAAAATCCACCAACAATATTTTATCCCTATAATATCAATCAACAGTTCTGGTCCACAATTATATGAATAACTCATAATCATAATTGTGATTCTAAATTTCTCTTCGCATTCAGAACGAAGATAATTTTTATCACATGTCTTTACCTGAAAAATCAAAGATCATGGTTATACCAAATCACAATTCATATTCATAATCATACTAATAAATTCATCTTTTCACTACGGCCAAAGATATTCGTCAACCGTTCATCTTTGCACTACTGGCCAAAAATATTCAACAGACCATCTTTGCACTACAGGCCAAAGATATTCAACAACAGATCATCTTTGTACTACGGGCCAAAGATATTCAACAACAGATCATCTTTGCACTACAGGCCAAAGATATTCAACAACAGGTCATCTTTGCACTACAGGCCAAAGATATTCATATCTCAAAGAAGCACATAATCATTTCAGAATTTATATAAACCATAATTATAACAAAAACAATATGATCAAAACATGGATTTAATTTCAAGAGTAAGATTCATAAATCAACGATAATTTGGTCACAAAAAAAAATCAATTTTGTCGTGAATAGTACCCTTTGAATAGTAACTCATTAATAGTAATTTATGAATAGTAATTCCGACATGAAAAAGGTAGAAATTCCTCAATAAAAATTTATACCAATATTTCGGTATAATGATATTGAAAGAATAACATTTCTTAAACTTTTAAACAATTTATTTTAATTATTTACACTTAACAAAATAATGCATTTAATCATCCTAAAATGCCAAACTCATAAGATTTCATCACCAACAACCAAACCCTTATAAAAAAATCTGCATATACCTTATATAGGATTCTCAAGCCATAAAATCTTATTTTCCACTTTTCTTACTTCACATAACATATTTAATTCATTTATTCACAACTATTCCATTTTCATGAAAAATTCCAAATCAGTCCCAAAAATATTTCTTTTCTGGGATTTAGCAGAATATAGTCCCATATTGAACATATATTTTTTTCAAAATTTTTAAAATTCATTTACTATTTTTCATATGGCCAAAACTACCAAATATTAAAACATTTATCATAAATTGTACTTTTGTGCAAAAATTTCAAAATTTACAGAGTATACTTATGTTATATACATGTATTCTCAATAAAAATTTCACCAATTTTGGAGTTAACAACAAGGAGTTATAAGGGTTTACTTTTAAAATAGTCTTTTCCCATAAAATTCATAACTCTTAATCTATACATCCGAAAATCGCTATTTTTGGACACAATCTAGAAAACTCATCAATTTATCATTTCAAATTTTTCCAGAATTTTTGAAGGTCAGAAAAATTACGAAACTGAAAAACATAATAACCCTTGAAATCCCATACCTCAAAAGAGCAATATTTCTGACTGGAATATCGGATGAAAAGCCGAAGGAACCTTGCACTGAATAACAACTCTTAAAGTATCTAAATACTCACAAAAATACGCTCGATAATATAGAGAGAAAGAAAACTTGTTTCTGGTGTGATTTTTAATTCTAATCTAAGCACCCTATTTTTATAGAAAAATGCTTAGAACACTAAAGCAGAAAATTTAATAAAATAATTTTATTTATTAAATATTTAAACCCACCACCAAAGAATCTAAATTCAGCTCACTTACCGCACATGTGGGATTGCAAAAAAATATTTTTCTTGAACAAAACAATTAAAATTTCCAAAAATCAATTATTCCGGAACTACGGAACTTCAATAATTAATAATAAATAGTCCTTTTATCAGAAAAATTCAAAACTCATGTCTTTTCCATAGGAAATTTCATTCTATACAACTTTGCAGAAGAAAGTTTTTTCAAATTCCAAACAGAAATTTACCGAAATCCACAAATAGACGATTTTACAAGCTATAATCAAATTTCAGTCAAGAAATGGGGTCCACAAACATGAAAAACATGTTTTAAATATTTTTAGTAACAAAAATATTCTTCTTTCTCATTTATTCATATATCCCACATTCATTGTAGAAATATCACCATTATTATATTATTGTAATATAATAATATATTTAAATAAATTTTTTATCAGAAAAAGATAAAATATTAATTTTCAATAATTGTCACATTAAAAATTTTCTCCATCTATATCCACATACAATGAATATTTTTCTCATCATATAAATTAATAATTAATTATTCACAAATAATATTACAAAATCACAATACTGACAACCCGGCAATTCCCAGGAAAGAGGGGGCTTTCCAATAAGGATTTTTCCTTACTGGCGCGCAATTAGATGACCAAATCTCTCCTTAGATAGAACTTTCTAGACATTGTCAATAATGCTATCTAATAGTATTATTCAATTAATATGAATTATTGATCTGATAATAGAAAATACAGTGTAGTGACAATTATTGAAATAACAATAATATAAAATATCAACGTAGCAATTATTGAATCAATAAAATAAAATATTAAACAGTAATTACTTTAACAATTATTGAGTAGTGCCTTCTTATGTAAGAATCAATAATTTAAAAAATACTGTGCAACCATGCGTATTACTATATTTTTACCACCGGGTATTCCAACAGTGTTAACGGTAACAACTACGTTGTTATTTGTAAAAACTCAAATTTGTCATTTTCTTCATCCGACCATTTTCTGTTATGGGGCCAACAAATGGCTGCGCCGTCGTACGAATATTCCTCGACAAAAAGAATATTCCACGACCAATGAATATTCCCCGACAACAATGAATATTTTATAATCACTTGCTTATTTTGAAAAATTTGCACATTTCACCCATAACCAAAGTATTATATCAAATTAACACCTTATTATTCACAATAATAAATAGAGAAAATTCAATTTTATTCATTAAAAAGTTGGGGTCTTACATATGTACTTCGACATATGTACCGCGTTGTGACCCCCGCCGGGGTTATTGTGGCAAAGTAGGATGACGATCCTGAATGAGAGAAATTAGACCTGTGTGAGGTATTGCTGAGCATGACTTGTATCGTCTAAGATCACCGGCATAGTGTACCCTGTGGTTGGGAGAATACCAATGAATGATGTGAAGACCCACGGTTCAACCAGGATAATAAGCTATCCTGCTCAATCGCGTAGCATTTTTATTCTTGATTTGGCCTTTTCAGCTTGTGAGAACTCCTTTGCAACTCAAACTGGACCGAGCCGGAGGGGTGGGACCCACATAAGGGTGCCGCAGGTAGTTATTGGGTGGTTGTGCCCCATTTCTCAATATTTTTAGTTGTACAGAGATGATGTATTATATGATGATATACTTAGGAATGTATGCACAGTTTTCCCATTCCATATATCATATTGCCATCTATTATCTGTAATGCATATATCACGTTATGCATATGTATGTGTGTCCAGAGATATTCAGCGTTGACCCCTGGATGGTCTTATGACACGGCCCGTGCAGATGTCTTCTTCGACAGTTAGCCGTATTGATCATACCCCACTATTATTGGTGGTATCTGGTATGCGATCATGGTATGATAGCATGTCACCATCAAATAGGGTGATCGCAGATCATTTATTGCAGCATACTATGACCCTGTTGATGTTTTAGATTCCCACAGGATTCGTGGATGGCATGCTGGAGCACTGGGTATCGGAGAGGCAGGTTTTTCGATTTGGGACCCAGGAGTTGACTCCCACTCTGGAGGAGTATGCACGGTTGACGATGCTGCCACTGGACGGACCTTGCGTGCATATGGCTTTGGGGGACACGAGTCGACGGTTCATGACCCTCACTGGATTGAGGCGTAGAGTGGTGCAGGATGAGCTTACATCTGGTCACGTTATATCCCAGCATTTTTTGTTTGACAGATTTGGCTCTGAGGATAGTTATAGACGACATTCCGGGGATTTCACCACACCGGAGGATCATTGGCGTCTGGCCAGGGTGGATGTACTGCTATTGTGCGTACTGTTACATGTCTACATGCCACTGTATATAAACGAGTTGGACATAGGAGTTATCATGGCGGTGAGAGCTCTCAGGGAGGGTCATACCATCATACCTATAATTATAGCCGAGACATTGAGGTCAGCTACATACTGCTGCACTTATCTGACAGGAGTATTTACGGGCAATTCGGTCATGCTATACGTGTGGTTTATGTCACTCATGAGACCGATTGGCACTTTCAGACGGCATGGTTATTGCTTCACCCATGATATAGCCATGTCGTATTCATTTCAGCTTATGGAGTGTACAGATACTGCATCTTGGTCCGCTTTCTTAGCTGATATTGTAGACCCATTTGGTATTCTGCCGTGCACAGGGCTTAGTTCACTCTACAGCTTCATTACTCATGCTCAGGGCATGGATTATGTAAGACCCCAATTTTTTAATGAATAAAATCAAATTTTCTCTATTTTTTATTGTGAATAATAAGGTGTTAATTTGATATAATGCTTTGGCTATGGGTAAAATGTAGAAACTTTTTTAAATAAATAAGTGGTTATAAAATATTCATTATTGTTGGAGAATATTCGTTTGGTCGTGGAATATTCTTTCTGTCGGGAAATATTCGTACGACGGCGCAGCCATTTGTGGGCCCCATAACAGAATAACTGTCGGATGAAGAAAATGATAAATTTGAATTTTTATAAATAACAGCGTAATCGTTACCGTTAATACTGTTGGAATACCCGGTGGGTAAAGTAAAGTAAAGTAATACGCGTTGTTGCACAGTAGCACATGGTATTGCACAATATTTTTGAATTATTAATTTTTACGTAAGAAGGCACTACTCAATAATTGTTACAGTAATTACTGTTCAATTTTTTATTTTATTGATTCAACAATTGCTACGTTGATATTTTATATTATTGCTGTTTCAATAATTGTCACTGCACAGTATTTTCTATTATCAGATCAATAATTCATATTATTTGAATAATATTATTAGATAGCATTATTGGCAATGTCTAGAAAATTCTGTCTAAGGAGAGGTTTGGTCATCTAATTACGCGCCAGTAAGGAGAAATCCTTATTAGAAAGCCCCCTCTTTCCTGAGAACTGCCTGGTTGTCATTATTGTGATTCTGTAATATTATTTGTGAATAATTAATTATTGATTTATATGATAAGAAAATATTTATTTGATGTGGATATAAATGATGAATTTATTTATGTGGTTATAAATGAAGGAATTAACGTTGAGGTGTTTTATCAGTATTTTGTCGGATTTGATGTATTAAAAGATCAAATTGGTATTTTTAAAGCTCTATTGCGTGAGTTATAATTTTAATCCGACTGTTTGATCGTTGTAATTTTTGGATATGTTATACATATATAAGTTGAGTTTATGTCCACAAATTTTGAACCGTTAAAAATTAACGCATGATTTGTTATTAATTTTAAAAGGTGTTGAAAATCGTCCGTTTATGGATTTCGGATATTTTTTGTCTGAAATTTGGAAAAACTTAAAGCTACAAAGTTGTAGAGAATTTGATTTCGTGTGGAATGGACATAAAATTCGTATTTTTCTGATAAACGGTTATTTTCTATGAATTATTGAAGTTTTGGAAAATAAAATAATTTTTTTATTAAATTTATGGGTGGAACCCACTTTTGTTTTAACATGTGGGCTACCCAATATTCAGACATGGCTGGCTTGATTACTTGATTCAACAAAGGTGTGACGCCCCCAAAATAAGTCCAACCGACCCAACCTATTCTGAGTCGCCAAATACATGGTACAGAAATAACTACTCCCTCCGTCCCATAGTTATAGGCTGATTTTCTATTTTGGGATGTCCCAATATATAGGCTACTTACTATTTATAAAATTTAGTTTGTACATTGTTTTACTTTTATGCCCTCATAATAAATATTCAACCATTATTTTTTTTTGAAAAAACAACATTCAAAGTCATTATTTTTATCACCGCATTTAATGTTGTTGTATTCTCAATAAAAAAATTCAATTTTTTAGGCTTTACTAGTTCTATGATTAAGGACTTTAATAGTCAGTACACTAAATCAATTAAATTGAGAGTTCCAGTGTGATAAGTAAGGAATAATTACCTTATTCATTAATTCCATATTAAGGGGTATATGTGAAATTTTTTTTAAAAAAAATTGTTATTTAGATGATTTTCTACAACTATGTGCCAAAAGAAATCAACCTATAACTATGGGACGGAGGGAGTACAACTTTATTAATACAACACATAAACTGTGAGTTTAAATACAAATATTGTCATCTAGACAATATTCACACCCAAATAAGTATTCATTACAATTATTGATACATTATTTTATAAAAATGGTGAGGACTACTAAACAATTTTTTAGAACCATCATTCCATACCCCGACTAGTACTTGCTACATTCTCGCCTCTTGAGAAGAAAAATAGAACAAAAAGGGAAAGGGTGAGCTCAACTAGCCCAGTAAAGAATATTATGACTAAGATAATATACAACAAATTATCCTTAGTCTTCAACAGGAAAAAATCTGATAGAATACAATAGATAACAAGTTTTAGATCAACAACTACAGCGAAAACAACAATTCATTAGAAGAGTTAAGTAGAGAATGAAATCTACTATCATCTATGAATTTAAAAGTCCATCATCGATATTTTATCCCTGTAACATCAATCAATATACATCTTGAATCAAATAGCCATATTTGCACTACAGGCCAAAGATATTAATCAGTCGGTCATGTTCATCTCAACGCCTGTTCATCTTTGCACTACAGGCCAAAGATATTCATTAAGAAATCATTCATCTTTGCACTACAGGTCAAAGATATTCAGTAATATCATCATTTAGGACTGAGGATGATAAAAAAATATATTTTAAAGAAAACAAATTTAGTGAGACAAAAGAATAAATATTAAGAATTCGTACTTTGATTTATCCATGTTCAAAAATACTCCATAATAAACTATTGTAGAGTAAAATTCAAAAATGAAGATCAAAACATTGATCCAATTAAAGATAGGAACCATAACAGACAATCTTGGACACAGAATTTTTTTTTTAATTTTTCTGTGAATAGTGCCGTATTCGTGAATAGTGCCGTATACGTGAATAGTAACTCTGACACTAAAAGGTAGAAATTTCACAAGAAAAAAAATCATCATGCTTCGTGAATAGTACTCCTGAATAGTAACTCGTGAATAGTAACTCATGAATAGTAATCCCGACATAAAAAGATAAGAATTTTACAAGAAAAATCTTACCAATATTCTAGTATAATAATATTGAAAGAAATAATATCATTTATAAAAAAATAACATCCCTTACCTCAAAAAGACAGTACTTCTGACTGGAATACTGGATATAGTGCTGAAGAGAACTTGCACCGTATAGCAACACTCAAAGTATCAAAATACTCACAAGAATATGCTCGATAATATAGAGAGAGAAAGAAAGAGAAAACTTTAGTTTCTGCTTTGATTTTCAATTCTAACCTAAGCACCCTATTTATAAGAAAATGCTTAGAACACCAAAGTAGAAAATTTAATAAAATATATATTTATAAAAATTATTCAAGGCCACCTCTTTGACAACTGAATTCAACATTCAACACATTTATATCACATGTGGGACACTCACCAAAAACGTTTTTATTTAAAAAATAATTAAAACTTCAAATATCAATTATTTTGGAACTTCAAAACTTTAATAATTTATAATAAATAGCCTTTTTAACAGAAAAATATGAATTTTATGTCCATTCCACACGAAATCGAATTCTCTACAACTTTGTAGCTTTAAGTTTTTCCAAATTCCAAACAGAAAATATCCGAAATCTACAAACGGATGATTTTTAACACCTTTTAAAATTTATAACAAATCAACCGTTAATTTTCAACGGTTCAAAATTTGTGGATATATACTCAACTCATATATGTATAACATATCCAAAAATCACAATGATCCAACGGTCGGATCAAAATTATAATTCACGCAATAGAGCTTAAAAATACCGATTTGATCTTTTAATACCTCCAATCCGACAAAATACTGATAAAACACCTTAATATTAATTACTTCATTTATAACCACATAAATAAATCCATCATTTATATCCACATCAAATAAATATTTCTTTATCATATAAATCAATAATTAATTATTCACAAATAATATTACACAATCACAATACTGACAACAATGTAGTTTTTAGGATAGAGGGGACTTTTCAATAAGGATCTCTCCTTACTGGCGTGCAATTAGATGACCAAACCTTTCCACGACAGAACTTTCTAGACATTACCAATAATGATATCTAATAATATTATTCAAATAATTTGAATTATTAATCTGATAATGAAAAATATTGTGTAGTGACAATTATTAAAATAATAATAATATAAAATATCAACGCAACAATTATTGAATCAATAAAATAAAATATTGAACAGTAATTACTGTAACAATTACTGAGTAGTGCCTTCTTACGTAAGAATCAATAATTCAACAATACTGTGCAATACCGTGTGATACTGTGCAACCACGCGTATTACTGTATTTTAACCATCGGGTATTCCAACAGTGTTAACGGTAACAATTACGCCGTTATTTATAAAAACTCAAATTTATCGTTTTCTTCATCATATAGTTATTCTGTTATGAGGCGCACAAATGGCTGCGCCGTCGTACGAATATTCCCCGACAACAAGAATATTTCACGACCAAACGAATATTCTTCGACAACAATAAGTATTTTATAGCCACTTGCTTATTTTGAAAAAATTTCACATATCACCCTTAACTTTAAACTTTTATCAATTTAACAATTTACTGAATAGTAATTATAAGAAAATTTGAATACTTTTATTTCATAAAATTTGGGGTCTTATAATCTCCACTCCTTATAAAATTTCGTCCCCGAAATTTACGTACATGGTATTTCAAAGAGTTGAGAATACCTTACTTTCATTTTAAATTCCATCTTCCCTGTCATCATGATTTTTTCATTGCTCATCTCCTGTATTTCAGATATCATTCGGGAATACAGCTTCAAAACAAAGGTTAATTAACATATCACAATTTGTCAACTTAAGTAAGAAAATTCAGCTTAGGTAGGACACACACTAGCGAAGGATATTACTCGTCTCTCCCTTTCTAGTTCTAATCCCGGATCTCCGCCAGAGATCATATCCCTAAGCTCTGATACCAACTGTGACGCCCCCAAAATAGGTCCAACCCACCCAACCTATTTTGAGTCGCCAAATACATGGTACAGAAACAACTATAACTTTATTAATACAACACATAAACTGTGAGTTTAAATACAAATATTGTCATCTAGACAATATTTACACCCAAATAAGTCTTCATTACAATTATTGATACATTATTTTATAAAAATAGTGAGGACTACTAAACAACTTTCTAGAACATCATTCCATACCCCGACTAGTACTTGCTACATTCTCGCCTCTTGAGAAGAAAAATAGAACAAAAAGGGAAAGGGTGGGCTCAACTAGCCCAGTAAAGAATATTATGACTAAGATAAAATACAACAAATTATCCTTAGTCTTCAACAGGGAAAAATCTGATAGAATACAATAGATAACAAGTTTTAGATCAACAACTACAGCGGAAACAACAATTCATTAGAAGAGTTAAGTAGAGAATGAAATCTACTATCATTTATGAATTTAAAAGTCCATCATCGATATTTTATCCCTGTAACATCAATCAATATACATCTTGAATCAAATAGTCATCTTTGCACTACAGGCCAAAGATATTAATCAATCGGTCATGTTCATCTCAACACTTGTTCATCTTTGCACTACAGGCCAAAGATATTCTTCAAGAAATCATTCATCTTCGCACTACAGGCCAAAGATATTCAGTAATATCATCATTTAGGACTGAATATGATAAAAAATATATTTTAAAGAAAACGAATTTAGTGAGACAAAAGAATAAATATTAAGGATTCGTACTTCGTTTATCCATGTTCAAAAATACTCCATAAAAACTATTGTGGAGCAGAATTCAAAAATTAAGATCAAAACATAGATCCAATTAATGATAAGAACCATAACAGACAATCTTGGACACAGAAAAAAAATTTTAATTTTTCTGTGCATAGTGTCATATTCGTGAATAGTGTCGTATACGTGAATAGTGTCGTATACGTGAATAGTAACTCTGACACTAAAAGGTAGAAATTTCACAAGAAAAAAAATCATCATGCTTCGTGAATAGTACTCGTAAATAGTAACTCGTGCATAGTAACTCGTGAATTGTAACTCATGAATAGTAATCACGACATGAAAAGATAAGAATTTCACAAAAAAAATCTTACCAATATTTCGGTATAATGATATTAAAAGAAATAATATCATTTATAAAAAAATAACATCCTTTACCTCGAAAAGACAGTACTTCTGACTGGAATACTGGATATAGTGCTGAAGGAAACTTGCACCGTATAGCAACACTCAAACTATAAAAATACTCACAAGAATACGTTCGTTAATATAGAGAGAGAGAAAGAAAGAGAAAACTTTAGTTTCTGGTTTGACTTTCAATTCCAACCTAAGCACCCTATTTATAGGAAAATGCTTAGAACACCAAAGTAGAAAATTTAATAAAATATATATTTATAAAAATTATTCAAGCCCACCTCTTTGACAACTGAATTCAACATTCAACACATTTATATCACATGTGGGACACTCACCAAAAACGTTTTTCTTAAAAAAAATAATTAAAACTTCAAATATCAATTATTTTAGAATTTTAAAACTTCAATAATTCATAATAAATAGCCTTTTTATCAGAAAAAAATGAATTTTATGTCCATTCCACACGAAATCGAATTCTCTACAACTTTGTAGCTTTAAATTTTTCTAAATTCTAGACAGAAAATATCCGAAATCCACAAATGGATGATTTTTAACACCTTTTAAAATTCATAACAAATCAACCGTTAATTTTCAACGGTTCAAAATTTGAGGATATATACTCAACTCATATATGTATAACATATCCAAAAATCACAATGATTCAACGTCGGATCAAAATTATAACTCACGCAATAAAGCTTAAAAACACCGATTTAATCTTTTAATACCTCCAATCCGATAAAATACTGATAAAATACCTTAACATTAATTACTTCATTTATAACCACATAAATAAATTCATCATTTATATCCACATCAAATAAATATTTCTTTATCATATAAATCAATAATTAATTATTCACAAATAATATTACAGAATCACAATACTGACAACCAGGCAGTTTCTAGGAAAGAGGGGACTTTTCAATAAGGATCTCTCCTTACTGGCGTGCAATTAGATGACCAAACTTCTCCTTGACAGAACTTTCTAGACATTATCAATAATGCTATCTAATAATATTATTCAAATAATTTGAATTATTAATCTAATAATGGAAAATATTGTGCAGTGACAATTATAGAAACAATAATAATATAAAATATCAACGCAACAATTATTGAATCAATAAAATAAAATATTGAACAGTAATTACTGTAACAATTATTGAGTAGTGCCTTCTTACGTAAGAATCAATAATTTAACAATACTGTGCAATACCGTGTGATACTGTGCAACTACGTGTATTACTGTATTTTAACCACCGGGTATTCCAACAGTGTTAACGGTAACAATTACGCCGTTATTTATAAAAACTCAAATTTATCGTTTTCTTCATCGGACAGTTATTCTGTTATGGGGCGCACAAATGGCTGCGCCGTCGTACGAATATTCCCCGACAACAAGAATATTCCACGACCAAACGAATATTCCCCGACAATAATAAGTATTTTATAGCCACTTGCTTATTTTGAAAAAAATTCACATATTACCCTTAACTTTAAATTTTTATCAATTTAACCATTTACTGAATAGTAATTATAAGAAAATTTGAATACTTTTATTTCATAAAATTTAGGGTCTTACAATCTCCCCTCCATATGAAATTTCTTCCCCGAAATTTACGTACATGGTATTTCAAAGAGTTGAGAATACCTTACTTTCATTTTAGATTCAATCTTCCCTGTCATCATGATTTTTCCATTGCTCATCTCCTGTATTTCAGATATTATTCTAGAATACAGCTTTAAAACAAAGGTTAATTAACATATCACAATTTATCAACTTAAGTAAGAAAATTCAGCTTAGGTAGGGCACACACTAGCGAAGGATATTACTCGTCTCTCCCTTTCTAGTTCTAATCCCGGATCTCCGCCAGAGATCATATTCCTAAGCTCTGATACCAACTGTGACGCCCCCAAAATAGGTCCAACCCACCCAACCTATTTTGAGTCGCCAAATACATGGTACAGAAACAACTACAACTTTATTAATACAACACATAAACTGTCAGTTTAAATATAAATATTGTCATCTAGACAATATTTACACCCAAATAAGTCTTCATTACAATTATTGATACATTATTTTATAAAAATGGTGAGGACTACTAAACAACTTTCTAAAACCATCATTCCATACCCCGACTAGTACTTGCTACATTCTCGCCTCTTGAGAAGAAAAATGGAACAAAAAGGGAAAGGGTGAGCTCAACTAGCCCAGTAAAGAATATTATGACTAAGATAAAATACAACAAATTATCCTTAGTCTTCAACAGGGAAAAATCTGATAGAATACAATAGACAACAAGTTTTAGATCAACAACTACAACAGAAATAACAATTCATTAGAAGAGTTAAGTAGAGAATGAAATCTACTATCATCTATGAATTTAAAAGTCCATCATCGATATTTTATCCCTGTAACATCAATCAATATACATCTTGAATCAAATAGTCATTTTTGCACTACAGGCCAAAGATATTAATCAGTCGGTCATGTTCATCTCAACACTTGTTCATCTTTGCACTACAGGCCAAATATATTCTTCAAGAAATCATTCATCTTCGCACTACAGGCCAAAGATATTCAGTAATATCATCATTTAGGACTGAATATGATAAAAAATATATTTTAAAGAAAACGAATTTAGTGAGACAAAAGAATAAATATTAAGGATTCGTACTTCGTTTATCCATGTTCAAAAATACTCCATAAAAACTATTGTGGAGCAGAATTCAAAAATTAAGATCAAAACATAGATCCAATTAATGATAAGAACCATAACAGACAATCTTGGACACAGAATTTTTTTTTTAATTTTTCTGTGAATAGTATCGTATTCGTGAATAGTGCCATATACGTGAATAGTGTCGTATACGTGAATAGTAACTCTAACACTAAAAGGTAGAAATTTTATAAGAAAAAAAATCATCATGCTTCGTGAATAGTACTCGTAAATAGTAACTCGTGAATAGTAATCACGACATGAAAAGATAAGAATTTCACAAGAAAAAATCTTACCAATTTTCCGGTATAATGATATTGAAAAAAATAATATTATTTATAAAAAAATAACATCCCTTACCTCGAAAAGACAGTACTTCTGATTGAAATACTAGATATAGTGCAGAAGGGAACTTGCACCGTATAGCAACACTCAAAGTATCAAAATACTCACAAGAATACGCTCGATAATATAGAGAGAGAAAGAAAGAGAAAACTTTAGTTTCTGGTTTGATTTTTAATTCTGACCTAAGCACCCTATTTATAGGAAAATGCTTAGAACATCAAAGCAGAAAATTTAATAAAATATATATTTATAAAAATTATTTAAGCCCACCTCTTTGACAACTGAATTCAACATTCAACACATTTATATCACATGTGGGACTCTCACCAAAAATAATTTTCTTAAAAAAATAATTAAAACTTCAAATATCAATTATTTTAGAACTACAAAACTTCAATAATTCATAATAAATAGCCTTTTTATCAGAAAAATACGAATTTTATGTCCGTTCCGCACGAAATCGAATTCTCTACAACTTTGTAGCTTTAAGTTTTTCCAAATTCTAGACAGAAAATATCCGAAATCTACAAACGGATGATTTTTAACACCTTTTAAAATTCATAAAAAATCAACCGTTAATTTTCAACGGTTCAAAATTTGTGGATATATACTCAACTCATATATGTATAACATATCCAAAACTCACAATGATCCAACGGTCGGATCAAAATTATAACTCACGCAATAGAGCTTAAAAATACCGATTTGATCTTTTAATACCTTCAATCTGACAAAATACTGATTAAATACCTTAACATTAATTCCTTCATTTATAACCACATAAATAAATCCATCATTTATATCCACATCAAATAAATATTTCTTTATCATATAAATTAATAATTAATTATTCACAAAGAATATTATAGAATCACAATACTGACAATCAGACAGTTTCTAGGAAAGAGGGGACTTTCCAGTAAGGATCTCTCCTTACTGGCGTGCAATTAGATGACCAAACCTCTCCTTGACAGAAATTTCTAGACATTACCAATAAAGCTATCTAATAATATTATTCAAATAATTTAAATTATTAATCTGATAATGGAAAATATTGTGCAGTGACAATTATTGAAATAATAATAATATTAAATATCAACGCAACAATTATTGAATCAATAAAATAAAATATTGAACAGTAATTACTGTAACAATTATTCAGTAGTGCCTTCTTACGTAAAAATTAATAATTCAACAATACTGTGCAATACCGTGTGCTACTGTGTAACCACGCGTATTACTGTATTTTAACCACCGGGTATTCTAACAGTGTTAACGGTAACAATTACGCCATTATTTATAAAAACTCAAATTTGTCGTTTTCTTCATCCGACAATTATTCTGTTATGGGGCTCACAAATGGCTGCGCCGTCGTATGAATATTCCCCGACAACAAGAATATTCAACGACCAAACGAATATTCCCCGATAACAATAAGTATTTTATAGCCACTTGCTTGTTTTAAAAAATTTCACAAATCACCCTTAACTTTAAATTTTTATCAATTTAACCATTTACTGAATAGTAATTATAAGAAAATTTGAATACTTTTATTTCATAAAATTTGAGGTCTTACAATCTCCCATCCTTATGAAATTTCGTCCCCAAAATTTACGTACATGGTATTTCAAAGAGTTGAGAATACCTTACTTTCATTTTAGATTTCATCTTCCCTGTCATCATGATTTTTCCATTGCTCATCTCCTGTATTTCAGATATCATTCTAGAATACAGCTTCAAAATAAAGGTTAATTGACATATCACAATTTGTCAACTTAAGTAAGAAAATTCAGCTTAGGTAGGACACACACTAGCGAAAGATATTACTCATCTCTCCCTTTCTAGTTCTAATCCCGGATCTCCGCTAGAGATCATATCCCTAAGCTCTGATACCAACTGTGACGCCCTCAAAATAGGTCCAACCCACCCAACCTATTTTGAGTCGTCAAATACATGGTACAGAAATAACTACAACTATATTAATACAACACATAAACTGTGAGTTTAAATACAAATATTGTTATCTAGACAATATTTACACCCAAATAAGTCCTCATTACAATTATTGATACATTATTTTACAAAAATGGTGAGGACTACTAAACAACTTTCTAGAACTATCATTCCATACCCCGACTAGTACTTGCTACATTCTCGCCTCCTGAGAAGAAAAATGGAACAAAAAGGAAAAGGGTGAGCTCAACTAGCCCAGTAAAGAATATTATGATTAAGATAATATACAACAAATTATCCTTAGTCTTCAACAGGGAAAAATATGATAGAATACAATAGACAATAAGTTTTAGATCAACAATTACAGCGAAAACAATAATTCATTAGAAGAGTTAAGTAGAGAATGAAATCTACTATCATCTATGAATTTAAAAGTCCATCATCGATATTTTATCCCTGTAACATCAATCATTATATATCTTGAATCAAATAGTCATCATTGTACTACATGCCAAAGATATTAATCAGTCAGTCATGTTCATCTCAACACCTGTTTATCTTTGCACTACAGGCCAAAGATATTCATCAAAAAATCATTCATCTTTGCACTACAGGCTAAAGATATTCAGTAATATTATCATCTAGGACTGAGGATGATAAAAAATATATTTTAAAGAAAACGAATTTAGTGAGACAAAAGAATAAATATTAAGGATTCGTACTTCGGTTTATCCATGTTCAAAAATACTCCATGATAAACTATTGTGGAGCAGAATTCAAAAATAAAGATCAAAACATAAATCCAATTAAAGATAGGAACCAAAACAAACAATCTTGGGCACAGAAAAAATTTTTAATTTTTCTGTGAATAGTGTCGTATTCGTGAATAGTGCCGTATACGTGAATAGTATCGTATACGTGAATAGTAACTCTGACACTAAAAGGTAGAAATTCTACAAGAAAAAAAAATTTATCATGCTTTGTGGAATAGTACTCGAGAATATTAACTCGTGAATAGTAACTCATGAATAGTAACTCATGAATAGTAATCCCGACATGAAAAGATAAGAATTTTACAAGAAAAATCTTACCAATATTCCGCTATAATGATATTGAAAGAAATAATATCATTTATAAAAAAATAACATCCCTTACCTCGAAAAGACAGTACTTATGACTGGAATGCTGGATATAGTGCTGAAGGGAACTTACACCGTATAGCAACACTCAAAGTATCAAAATACTCACAAGAATACGCTCGATAATATAGAGAGAGAAAGAAAGAGAAAACTTTAGTTTTTGATTTGATTTTTAATTCTAACCTAAGCACCCTATTTATAGAAAAATGCTTAGAACACCAAAGCATAAAATTTAATAAAATATATATTTATAAAAATTATTCAAGCCCACCTCTATGACAACTGAATTTAACATTCAACACATTTATATCACATGTGGGACATTCACCAAAAACGTTTTTCTTAAAAAAAATAATTAAAACTTCAAATATCAATTATTTTAGAACTTCGAAACTTCAATAATTCATAATAAATAGCCATTTTTATCTGAAAAATACGAATTTTATATCCATTCCACACGAAATCGAATTCTCTACAACTTTGTAGCTTTAAGTTTTTTCAAATTCCAGACAGAAAATATCCGAAATCCACAAACGGATGATTTTTAACACCTTTTAAAATTCATAACAAATCAACCGTTAATTTTCAACGGTTCAAAATTTGTGGATATATACTCAACTCATATATGTATAACATATCCAAAAATCACAACGATCCAACGGTCGGATCAAAATTATAACTCATGCAATAGAGCTTAAAAACACTGATTTGATCTTTTAATACCTCCAATCCGACAAAATAATAATAAAATACCTCAACATTAATTCCTTCATTTATAACCACATAAATAAATCCATCATTTATATCCATATCAAATAAATATTTTTTTATCATATAAATCAATAATTAATTATTCACAAATAATATTACAGAATCACAATATTGACAACCAAGCAGTTTTCAGGAAAGAAGGGGCTTTCCGATAAGGATCTCTCCTTACTGGCGCGCAATTAGATGACCAAACCTCTCCTTGACAGAACTTTCTAGACATTGTCAATAATGTTATCTAATAATATTATTCAAATAATTTGAATTATAAATCTGATAATGAGAAATACTGTGCAATGACAATTATTGAAACAATAATAATATAAAATATCAACGTAATAATTATTGAATCAATAAAATAAAATATTGACCAGTAATTACTGTAACAATTATTGAGTAGTGCCTTCTTACGTAAGAATAAATAATTCAACAATACTGTGCAATACCGTGTGCTACTGTGCAACCACGCGTATTATTATATTTTAACCACCGGGTATTCTAACAGTCTTAACGGTAATAATTACGCCGTTATTTATAAAAACTCAAATTTATCGTTTTCTTCATCCGACAGTTATTCTGTTATGGGGCCCACAAATGGCTGCACCGTCTTACGAATATTCCCCGACAACAAGAATATTCTCCGACAACAATAAGTATTTTATAGCCACTTGCTTATTTTAAAAAAATTTCACATATCACCCTTAACTTTAAACTTTTATCAATTTAACCATTTACTGAATAGTAATTATAAGAAAAATTGAATACTTTTATTTCATAAAATTCGGGGTCTTACAAAAGGAGGATGGCGTGGAAGGAAATAAATAATAATATTATTTTTATTATTTTAGTCTCCTTTGGCGTTCTAACATTTTTCTATAAATAGGCGTTTAAGTTAGAATTAAAAATCACACCAGAAACATAAGTTTTCTCTACCTATATTATTGAGCATATTTTTGTGAGTATTTAGATACTTTGAAAGTTATTATTCAGTGCAAGGTTCCTTCGGCATTTCATCCGATATTCCAGTCAGAAGTACTGCTCTTTTGAGATAAGGAATTTTAAGGGTTATTATGTTTTTTAGTTTCGTAATTTTTCTGACCTTCAAAAATTCT
The DNA here is from genome assembly GCA_016801055.1 of Panax notoginseng. Taxonomy (NCBI): domain Eukaryota; kingdom Viridiplantae; phylum Streptophyta; class Magnoliopsida; order Apiales; family Araliaceae; genus Panax; species Panax notoginseng. Next base: position 233,376,834 of record CM029013.1, on the reverse strand, counting down.
GGAAAATTTCAAAAAGATAATTTGATGAGTTTTCTAGATTGTGTCCAAAAATAAATTTTTGGATGTATAGATTAAGAGTTATGAATTTTATGGGAAAATACTATTTTAAAAGTAAACCCTTATAACTTCTTGTGGTTAACTCCAAAATTGGTGAAATTTTTATTGGGAGTACATGTATATAACAGAAGTATATTATGTAAATTTTGGAATTTTTACACAAAAGTATAATTTATGATAAATGTCTAAATATTCGACAGTTTTACCCATATGAAAATAGTAAATGAATTTTAAAAATTCTGAGAAAAATATATGTTCAATATAGGACTATATTCTGCTAAATTCCAGAAAAGAAAATTTGTTTGTACTGATTTGGTATTTTTCATGAAAATGAACTAGTTATGAGTAAATGAATTAAATATTTTATGTGAAGTATAAAAATTAGAAAATAGGATTTTATGGCTTGAGAATCCTATATGAGGTATGTGCAGATTTTTTATGAGGGTTTTGGTTATTGGTGATGAAATCTTATGAGTTTGGCATTTTAGAATGATTAAATGTATTATTTAGTAAAGTGTAAACAATTAAAATAAATTATTTATAAGTTTAAGAAATGTTATTCTTTTAATATCATTATATCGAAATATTGGTATGAATTTTATTGTAAAATTGTAACCTTTTTCATGTCGGGATTACTATTCATGAATTACTATTCATGAGTTACTATTCACGAGTTACTATTCATGAGTTACTATTCACGAGTTAGTATTCATGAATTACTATTCACGAGTTACTATTTATGGGTACTATTCACGACAAAATTGGTTTCTTTCTCTGACCAAATTATCGTTGATTTATGAATATTGTTTTTGAAATTAAACGCAGTTGTTGATCATATTATTTTTATTATCATATATAATATTTTTATAATCCTGGAGATGATATTTCTCTTTGACTTGAGTATAAAGATGGGTAAATTATTGATATGATCGTGACTATGAGTTCTCTTTGGCCAGTAGTGCAAAGATGAATTGTTGACTAATGTGATCATGACCATTGAATTTATAAGTGAATATCTTTAGCTTAAGTGTAAAGGTGAATTGATCAACATAGTTATAATTATTGGTTATATAAATTTTGAAATGATTATGTATTTTTTTGAGATATTAATATCTTTGGCCCAGAGTGCAAAAATGACCTATTGTTGAATATCTTTGGCCTGTAGTGCAAAGATAAACTATTAATGAATATCTTTGGCCCGTAGTGTAAAGATGAATTTATTAGTATGATTATGAACAAAAACTGTGATTTGGTATAACCATGATCTTTGATGTTTCAGGTAAAGACATGTGATAAAGATTATCTTCATCCTAGATGCGAAGATTGTGACGCCCCCAGAATAGGTATACAACACCCATTCTGAGTCGCCAAATACATGGTACAGAAAGCAAACTACAACTTCAATAATACAATTGTCGTGCAAAATACGACAACACATACTGTGAGTTTAAATACAAATATTGTCTTCTAGACAATATCCACACTCAAATAAATCCTCATTACAATTATTCAAACACTATTTTACAGAAATAGTGAGGACTGCTAATACATCTTTCTAGAACCATCACTCCATACCCCGACTAGATCCTGCTATGTTCTCACCTCCTGAGAAGAAAAATGGAACAAAAAGGAAAAGGGTGAGCTCAACTAGCCCAGTAAAGAATATTATGACTAAGATAATATACAACAAATTATCGTTAGTCTTCAACAGGGAAAAATCTGATAAAATATAATCGACAACAAGTTTTAGATCAACAACTGCAGCGGAAACAACAAACCATTAGAAGAGTCAAGTAGAGAAAGAATTCTACTATCTTCTAAGATTTAAAAGTCCATCATCAATATTTTATCCCTGTAACATCAATTAATAATCATCTTTAACCAAATATTCATCTTTGCACTACAGGCCAAAGATATTCATTTGTATCATCAGTCGGTCATGTTCATCTCAACACCTGTTCATCTTTGCACTACAGGCCAAAGATATTCATCAAGTAATTATACATCTTTGCACTACAGGCCAAAGATATTCAGTAATATCATCATTTAGGACTGAGGATGATGAAAAATATCTTAAAGAGAACGAATCCAATGAGACAGAAGGACAAATAGTAGGGATTCGTATAACAGTTTATCCAAGATCAATAATACTTCATAATAATCAATTGTGAAGCAGAATTCAAAAATAAAGATCAAAACATGGATACAATCAAAGATAGTAACCATAATAGACATCTTGGACAAAAAGAAAAATTTTATTTTTCGGTGAATAGTGCCGTATTCGTGAATAGTGCCGTATACGTGAATAGTGCCGTATACGTGAATAGTAACCCCGACACAAAAAGTTCCAAATTTGATAAAAACTCATATCAATATTTCAGCATAATGATATTGAAGAAAATAATATCATTAAGAAGAAAATAATATCCCTTACCTCAAAATATCAGTACTTCTGGTCGGAATACCGGTATAAGGCTGAAAGAAACTTGCTCTGATGAATAGAAACTCTCAAAGTATCTAAATACTCACAAAATACACTCAATAATCTAGAGAGAGAAAGAGAGAAAACTTGTTTCTGGTGTGATTTTCAATTCTAACTTAGCCCTCTATTTATAGGAAAATTTTGGTAGGTTTGACCTGCAACCTGATGGCTTTACCTGCTACTATTCCCACCCACCACATTTGAAATATAATTCAGCACATTTCTTCACCAACCACAAGTGGGGCCCACCAATTCTAGAATTTTCCATCAAAATGATAAACTCCGAAAATTCAACAATTTCTGAACCAGTCATCTTGTAAAATTCATAATAAATCATACGTTCATTTTTAACGGTTCAAAATTTGTGGACATATACTCAACTTATATATGTATAACATATCCAAAAATTACCACGATCCAACGGTCGGATTAAAAATTATAACCCCCGCAAAATATCTCAAAAACCCTGATTTTTAATACCTCCATTCCGACAAAAATACTGATAAAAACCTCAACATTAACTCCTTCATTTTTAACCACAAAAATATATCCCTCATTTATATCCACATAAAATAAATATTTCCTTATCATATGAATCAATAATTAATTATTCACAAATAATATTACAGAATCACATTTATGACAACCAGGCCGTTCCCAGGAAAGAGGGGGCTTTCCAATAAGGATTTCTCCTTACTGGCGCGCAATTAGATGACCAAACCTCTCCTTAGACAGAACTTTCTAGACATTGCCAATAATGTTATCTAATAATATTATTCAAATAATATGAATTATTGATCTGATAAATGAAAATACTGTGCAGCAACAATTATTGAAACAACAATAATATAAAATATCAATGCAGCAATTATTGAATCAATAAAATAAAATATTGAACAATAACTACTGTAACAATTATTGAGTAGTGCCTTCTTACGTAAGAATCAAATTCAATATACTGTGCAATCCGTGTGCTACTGCAACCACGCGTTATTACTGTATTTTTAACCACCGGGTATTTAAACAGTGTTAACGGTAACAACTACGCCGTTATTTATAAACAACTTATACTTGTCGTTTTCTTCATCCAATCGCTTTCCGTTATGGGGCCCACACAAGGCTGCGTCGTCGTACGAATATTCCCGACAGCAAGAATATTCACCGACCAAAAATAAATATTTTATAACCACTTGCTTATTTTGCAAAATTTGCACATTTCACCCATAACCAAAGTATTATATCAAATTAACCCCTTATTATTCACAATAATATTTAGAGAAAATTTGATTTTATTCATTAATAAGTTGGGGTCTTACAACCTCCCCTCCTTATGAAATTTCGTCCTCGAAATTGACGTACGTACCTGATGTTTCAAAAAGGTGAGGATACCTCGCTTTCATTTCTGATTCCAACTCCCAGGTCATTTCTTCAATAGCATGGTTTCTCCACAAAACCTTAACTTGTGGTATAACCTTCGTGCGTAGGACATGCTCTTTCCTATCCAAGATCTTAACAGGTACCTCCTCGTACGTTAAATCTTCAGCTATCTCGTCTGGTTCTAACTCAATAATGTGGTTCGGGTCTTTAACATATTTACGAAGCATAGATATGTGAAAAACATTATGAACACGAGACATGCTTGGAGGTAATGCGAGTCTATATGCCACATTTCCTATTCGCTCAAGAATCTCAAATGGACCAACAAATCTTGGATTGAGCTTTCCTCTCTTCCCAAATCTTGTAACTCCCTTCCATGGTGCAACACGTAACAATACATGATCCCCAATATTAAATTCCACGTCCTTCCGATGAAGATCCGCATAACTCTTTTGTCGATCCTGTGCCGTTTGTATACGTTGTCGAATCGTTTGGATCTTCTCTGTAGTAATGCGTACCAATTCTGGTCCCAACAATGTTGCTTCACCCACCTCGTCCCAGCATACTGGAGAACGACATTTTCTTCCATACAACGCCTCAAATGGAGCCATACCTATGCTCGCCTGATAACTGTTGTTGTAGGAGAATTCCACCAATGGTAGGTACTTATCCCAACTCCCTTTGAGATCTAAGACACAAAGTCTTAATAGATCTTCAAGAGTTTGAATAGTCCTCTCTGATTGTCCGTCCGTTTGAGGATGGTATGCTGAACTGAATCGTAAATCCGTGCCCATAGCTTTCTGCAAGCTAACCCAAAATCGTGAAGTGAATCTTGGGTCACGATCCGAAACTATGGATACTGGCATGCCATGCAATCTCACAATCTCGTTCACGTACATACTAGCAAGACGTTCAAGGGAATAAGTCTCACGTATCGGCAAGAAATGAGCGGACTTGGTTAATCTATCAACAATAACCCAAATCGCATCTATGCCTTGAGAAACCTTGGGAAGACCTGTAACAAAATCCATAGTAATGTGTTCCCACTTCCATTTCGGGATCTCAAGTGGTTGCAATGGACCCTTTGGCACTTGATGCTCCGCCTTTACACGTTGACAAGTTAAACACCTCGAGATAAACTCCGCGATCTCTCTTTTCATATTGCTCCACCAAAATGTATGTCGAAGATCGTGATACATTTTGGTACTCCCAGGATGGATTGCAAACGGTGTGTTGTGTGCCTCCATCATTATTCTATGCTTCAAGTCAAAATCGTTAGGAACACAAAGTCTGGAGTTGACTCGAAGTATTCCTTCTTCATCGATTCTTGCTTCTGGAATAGCACCTTCTTGCACTTTCTTCTTCATACGCATCAGCTCTATATCCGTAGCTTGAGCAGCTTTAACTTTATCGATTAAAGTCGGTTCTACTCGTATATTTGATATCATCATGTGGGTACTTGGAGCCTTCATCTCTATCTCCATCCTTTGCAAGTCATACAAAATGGGCCTTTGTGTTAAAAACATTGCACTCGTACCCGCATATGATCTTCTACTCAATGCGTCAGCTACTACGTTTGCTTTTCCAGGATGGTATTGGATGGTATGATCGTAATCTTTCAACAGCTCAAGCCAACGTCGTTGCCGCATGTTGAGTTCCTTTTGGGTGAAGAAATATTTGAGGCTTTTATGATCTGTATAGATCTCCACTTTCTCCCCATACAGGTAGTGTCTCCAGATCTTCAACGCAAAAACGACTGCTGCCAACTCCAAATCATGAGTAGGATAATTCCTCTCATATTCTTTGAGTTGTCGTGAGGCATAGGCTATGACTTTCCCATGTTGCATGAGAACACATCCTAACCCTTTGCCTGAAGCATCGCTGTAGATAACAAATCCATCCGAACCAGATGGTATTGTCAAAACAGGTGCCGAAATGAGTCTCCTCTTGAGTTCTTGGAAACTCTTCTCGCATTCCTCACTCCATACGAATTTTGTATCTTTCCGAGTCAGCTGAGTTAACGGAGTAGCGATTCGAGAAAATCCTTCCACAAATCTCCGATAATAACCAGCTAAGCCCAGAAAGCTACGTACTTCGGTTACCGACTTCGGTTGCTCCCAACTTTGTATGGCTTCAATCTTCGCCGGGTCGACAGATACTCCATGTTTTGACACCACGTGCCCAAGGAATGCTACTTCCTCAAGCCAGAACTCGCATTTCTTCAGTTTGGCATATAGCTTGTTTTCACGAAGCCTTTGCAGTACCAGCTTCAAATGGCGCTCATGATCTTCACGGCTTTTGGAATAGATGAGGATGTCATCAATAAAGACAACAACGAACTGATCCAAATATTCTTTGAATACACGGTTCATCATATCCATGAAGGCAGCAGGAGCATTAGTCAATCCAAAAGACATTACTAAGAATTCATAATGCCCGTACCGAGTTCTGAAGGCAGTCTTTGGAATATCCTCAGTTTTAATCTTCAGCTGATGATATCCAGAACGAAGATCGATCTTTGAAAAGAATTGTGCTCCTTGCAACTGGTCAAACAGGTCATCAATGCGAGGTAGCGGATACCTATTCTTGATGGTGACATGGTTCAATTCTCGATAGTCAATACAAAGTCGCATACTCCCGTCTTTCTTCTTTACGAATAAAACAGGAGCACCCCAAGGAGACGTACTAGGACGAATAAAACCGATGTCCAACAACTCCTGTAGTTGGACTTTTAACTCCTGAAGTTCAATAGGAGCCATTCGATATGGGGTTTTAGAAATGGGCTTTGTACCGGGTTCAAGGTCAATAAAGAATTCAATTTCTCGTTCCGGGGGTAGACCGGGAAGTTCTTCAGGAAATACATCGGAAAATTCTCTAACAATAGAAATATTATTCAAATCTGACTTGTCTTTGTTCAAATCCATAACATGGGCTAAGAAAGCTTGACATCCGTTTTTCAATAAACGAATAGCTTTGTGGCTTGATATGACAGTGACTGATTTTAGTGGTTTAGTAGTTTGAATTCGTATGACAGGTTGGTTAGGAATATGAAAACTAACAACCTTACGAAAACAATCAATTTTAGCATGATGAGTGGTTAACCAATCAATTCCTAAAATCACATCAAAAGCAAGTATCTTTAAAGAGATAAGATCAACAGGTAATGTGATAGTGCCAACTTGGATCATGCAAGATTTATAAACTGTAGATGTAACGAAGGTTTCACCCAACGGAGTTTCAACAGATAAGTTAAAGTCCAATTTCTCCGGAGTCAAGTTTAAACGTTGAGCACAAGCAGGAGAGATAAAAGAATGGGTAGAACCGGTATCTAGTAAAGTATAAACTTCGCAAGAATTCAAGATTAGCTTACCCGTGATCACCTCGTTCGGGTTTCTCGCGTTTTGGCCAGTAACGACAAACGCTCTTCCAGGAACCGCTGATTTCGCCTTATCCGGGACAGCCTTTTGGATCACCACTCCCGCTGAACTTGGTTTCGCTACAGTACAATCTCGAGCTATGTGGCCTTCCTTCCCACAGTTGTAACACACCTTGGATTGTTGTGGACAGTTTGGGCTGATATGTCCCTCTTTCCCGCATTTGTAACATCTAACTGGCGGTCGTTCTCCTCCCCTAAAATTTGTTGTTGGTGCTGGTGCTGGTGCTGATGTCTTCCCGTCATTGTTGAATCTCCTCTTTCTGAAATTTCCACTTGACTCACCTCTCCTATTATCATGGCCACGATGACCACCCGAGTGGTTACCGCCTTTGTTCGTATTTTTCCCTCTCTGTTGGTTATCATCGCTCTGATGATTGCTGTCACCGGTATGACCCTGGTTGTGGTCCCTCGGTTGAGTATACTCATTATCTCGCTCTAATAATTGGCCCTGTTGACAACATCTGAATATAAAGAAAATTTATGAGAGATAAGATATTGACGAATCTCAGGTTTTAAACCTCTCAGAAACATCCTTGTCATTCGTTCCTCATTTTCGACCAAATGAGGTGCAAACCTGGATAACTCTGCAAACTTCGCCTCGTACTGGGACACCGTCATGTTGTTTTGTTCCAGTCTAATAAACTCAACCTCCTTCATATGACGAATACTTTCAGGAAAGTACTTGTCATTGAACAGTTTTTGAAATGTTTCCCAGGACATGTTGAGTGCGTCAGGCTGGGTACGCTTCACAGACTCCCACCAGTAGTCTGCCTCACCGCGGAACATAAATGTGGCGAATGGAACCTTCTGTTCCTCCGTGCATCCCAAGACATCAAATATCTTGGTAATTTGCTTGACCCACGTTTCCGCCATGATCGGATCCGGCTTTCCCTTAAATTCTGGTGGTCCCAATTCTTTGAACTGCTTAGCTGTGACAAACCGCGCGTTGTTATCATTTCCACCCGTATTCTGCACACGAGTCTCCCTCGTCTGATTTTGCATGAACTGCAAAAAGCTCCTAAACATTCCATCATTCATCGTTTGCTCGGTAACGTTGTTTACAGGAGGAATATTGCCTTCCTGTTGCACGTTCCCCTGGGTAGTGATCAAAGGTGTCTCCACGGTCTGATTTACTCCATTATTAACGTTCTCAGCTGCCATTCTTAAATACTGCCATAAAACAAGGGTTAATAGTCATGTCATATATTATCCCTATACTCTGACCGACCAAATAAACACCAAATAAACTTAGTCAGGTCATACTAGCGAAGGAATTCCCCGTCTCTCCCCTCCTAGTTCTTGTCTCACATCTCAGCCAGGGATCATATCCCTAAGCTCTGATACCAACTGTGACGCCCCCAGAATAGGTATACAACACCCATTCTGAGTCGCCAAATACATGGTACAGAAAGCAAACTACAACTTCAATAATACAATTGTCGTGCAAAATACGACAACACATACTGTGAGTTTAAATACAAATATTGTCTTCTAGACAATATCCACACTCAAATAAATCCTCATTACAATTATTCAAACACTATTTTACAGAAATAGTGAGGACTGCTAATACATCTTTCTAGAACCATCACTCCATACCCCGACTAGATCCTGCTATGTTCTCACCTCCTGAGAAGAAAAATGGAACAAAAAGGAAAAGGGTGAGCTCAACTAGCCCAGTAAAGAATATTATGACTAAGATAATATACAACAAATTATCGTTAGTCTTCAACAGGGAAAAATCTGATAAAATATAATCGACAACAAGTTTTAGATCAACAACTGCAGCGGAAACAACAAACCATTAGAAGAGTCAAGTAGAGAAAGAATTCTACTATCTTCTAAGATTTAAAAGTCCATCATCAATATTTTATCCCTGTAACATCAATTAATAATCATCTTTAACCAAATATTCATCTTTGCACTACAGGCCAAAGATATTCATTTGTATCATCAGTCGGTCATGTTCATCTCAACACCTGTTCATCTTTGCACTACAGGCCAAAGATATTCATCAAGTAATTATACATCTTTGCACTACAGGCCAAAGATATTCAGTAATATCATCATTTAGGACTGAGGATGATGAAAAATATCTTAAAGAGAACGAATCCAATGAGACAGAAGGACAAATAGTAGGGATTCGTATAACAGTTTATCCAAGATCAATAATACTTCATAATAATCAATTGTGAAGCAGAATTCAAAAATAAAGATCAAAACATGGATACAATCAAAGATAGTAACCATAATAGACATCTTGGACAAAAAGGAAAAATTTTATTTTTCGGTGAATAGTGCCGTATTCGTGAATAGTGCCGTATACGTGAATAGTGCCGTATACGTGAATAGTAACCCCGACACAAAAAGTTCCAAATTTGATAAAAACTCATATCAATATTTCAGCATAATGATATTGAAGAAAATAATATCATTAAGAAGAAAATAATATCCCTTACCTCAAAATATCAGTACTTCTGGTCGGAATACCGGTATAAGGCTGAAAGAAACTTGCTCTGATGAATAGAAACTCTCAAAGTATCTAAATACTCACAAAATACACTCAATAATCTAGAGAGAGAAAGAGAGAAAACTTGTTTCTGGTGTGATTTTCAATTCTAACTTAGCCCTCTATTTATAGGAAAATTTTGGTAGGTTTGACCTGCAACCTGATGGCTTTACCTGCTACTATTCCCACCCACCACATTTGAAATATAATTCAGCACATTTCTTCACCAACCACAAGTGGGGCCCACCAATTCTAGAATTTTCCATCAAAATGATAAACTCCGAAAATTCAACAATTTCTGAACCAGTCATCTTGTAAAATTCATAATAAATCATACGTTCATTTTTAACGGTTCAAAATTTGTGGACATATACTCAACTTATATATGTATAACATATCCAAAAATTACCACGATCCAACGGTCGGATTAAAAATTATAACCCCCGCAAAATATCTCAAAAACCCTGATTTTTAATACCTCCATTCCGACAAAAATATGGATAAAAACCTCAACATTAACTCCTTCATTTTTAACCACAAAAATATATCCCTCATTTATATCCACATAAAATAAATATTTCCTTATCATATGAATCAATAATTAATTATTCACAAATAATATTACAGAATCACATTTATGACAACCAGGCCGTTCCCAGGAAAGAGGGGGCTTTCCAATAAGGATTTCTCCTTACTGGCGCGCAATTAGATGACCAAACCTCTCCTTAGACAGAACTTTCTAGACATTGCCAATAATGTTATCTAATAATATTATTCAAATAATATGAATTATTGATCTGATAAATGAAAATACTGTGCAGCAACAATTATTGAAACAACAATAATATAAAATATCAATGCAACAATTATTGAATCAATAAAATAAAATATTGAACAATAACACTGTAACAATTATTGAGTAGTGCCTTCTTACGTACGAATCAATAATTCAATATATGTGCAATCCGTGTGCTACTATGCAACCACGGTTATTACTGTATTTTTAACCACCGGTATTCCAACAGTGTTAACGGTAACAACTACGCCGTTATTTATAAACAACTTATACTTGTCGTTTTCTTCATCCAATCGCTTTCCGTTATGGGGCCCACACAAGGCTGCGTCGTCGTACGAATATTCCCCGACAGCAAGAATATTCCACGACCAACCGAATATTCACCGACCAAAAATAAATATTTTATAACCACTTGCTTATTTTGCAAAATTTGCACATTTCACCCATAACCAAAGTATTATATCAAATTAACCCCTTATTATTCACAATAATATTTAGAGAAAATTTGATTTTATTCATTAATAAGTTGGGGTCTTACAAAGATGAATTTTGAATCACAATTATGATTAAGAGTTATTCATATGATTGTGGACCAGAACTGTAAATTGATATTACAAGGATAAAATATTGTTGGTAGATTTTTTAACATGGAGAAGATAAAGACTTTATGGTCTATTTGACTCTTCTAATGGATTGCTCGTTCCTCTGCAACTTTGGTTGAAAAATTTTATTATCTACCATATATTCTAAATCTCTGATTTATTACTGTTGAAGGCTATGGATATTTTATTTATCTTTAGTAATGATATTCTTTACTGGGCCTAATTGAGCTCACCCTTTTGCTTCACAATTCCTTTCAGGTAATAAGAGTGTAGTTAGGTCGAGCGGGAGTAACAAGGGAATAGAACGATGGTCTCTAGCAGTGGAGTTCTCCCTAAACAGTATAGAAAAATGTGCTGTATTTTATAATTCATTTAGTAGTTATATTTGGTGAATCAAATAGGGTGAGGCGAACCCAATGTTGGAAGGGTGTTTTGCCACTATCATACAAGATGTCTAATGACATACAACCTCTTGTCATCATAAGACAGGGTTGTGCACATCCACTTGCTGAGTATATCTACGAGCACTACCTATATAATCTTGGTGTTTGGTTGAAGTATAACTCTAAATTAGAGACAGTGAAGATAATGATATGTCAATAGAAGACTCACCATTGAAAAGAATATGATAGTAATCTTCTCGTTTTTCTTGGGGGTCTATTGGGTCAACCAAGGATAATTCTGTGGACATATGATATCTATCATAACCTAGACGCATGGGCTCCCATGTACGAAGGTTTTCTTGAGCACTTCCCAAAGATTCTAATTTTTAAAACAGTTTTTGACTATACATTTATGTAAAGTGCCATTGTGACGTGCTATCCAAAGTTGGGATAAGAGTCATAGTTGGTATATATTTGTATCAAAACTCACAGCATAAGTGTTGTTGTATTTTGCACGATAATTATTGTAATAAAATTGTAGTTGTTTTTTGTACCATGTATTTGGCGACTCAGAATAGGTTGGGTGGAATGGACCTATTTTGGGGTTGTCACAGTTGGTATCAGAGGTTAGGGATATGGTCTTTGGCGAAGATCGGGGAATAGAACTAGGAGGGGAGAGACGAGTAAATCCTTCGCTAGTGTGTCCTACCTAAGCTTATTTGTTGGTCGGTCATAATATAGGGATATTATGTGATATGTTAATTTGTTTAATTAACCCTTATTTTATGGCAGTTTTTGAGAATGGCAGCTGAGAATGTTAACAACGGAGTGAATGAGACCGTGGAGACGCCTTTAATCACCAACCATGATAATGTGATGTCAGGCGAAGAAGGAATTAGAGATATTCCTGTGGTAAGGGAAGAATTAATAGTTGCACCCGAGCTAGTTACAGAGGTAGCAGCTGAGAGTGAGGAAGAAGAGGAACCTGAGGAGAATTTATTAGAAGAATTTTATGATCGAAATGTGGATTTGCAAAATTGTATTCATGAGTTAGAAGAGCAGGCTAAAGAGCGGCAGGCGGTCGTGGAGCAAAAGGATGCAACGATTCAAGTTTGTGTTACCCGATATGTGATGCTTGAACAGAATCACTCTTTGGCAGAGTATAAGATGATAAAGCTGGAATCTGAGTTGAAAGAAGAAACAACTGAACGAGTGAGAATGAGTGATGCATGGGTAAAAGTCGCACGACGCGTTGATATTGTAGAAAGAGATGTCCGATCTAAGAAGGCTAAAATAGATGATATATATTTCTCTTTTTGGACAGCAATTGAGAGAACCCAACATCGAGTTTTGAATTACCTTGTACATTGCGGTCAACCCCAATTCGATATGGATCGAAGATTAACGATTCAGATCATGAAACAGGAGTACGACGAAGCAATTGAGGGTGGAATATGCCCTATAGAAAAGTTAATTTTAACGATAGTAATGACACCAAATGTTACCCCAGACAAGTTAAAGCCGGGTAGTTCAAGGGAGAGCGGTTGTCATGACTTCCCAACAAGTGAGGAACCCAAATGAAGTTATCACGGGAGATGAGCAATGGAAAAAGCATGATGACCGGGGAGATAGAATCTAAAATGAAAGTAAGGTATTCTCAACTCTTCGAAATACCAGGTACGTAAATTTCGGGGACGAAATTTCATAAGGAGGGGAGGTTGTAAGACCCCAACTTTTTAATGAATAAAATCGAATTTTATCTATTTATTATTGTGAATAATAAGGTGTTAATTTGATATAATGCTTTGATTATGGGTAAAATATACAAATTTTTTTAAATAAACAAGTGGTTTTAAAATATTCATTGTTGTTGGAGAATATTCGTTTGGTCGTGAAATATTCTTTCTGTCGGGGAATATTCGTACGACGGCGCAACCATTTGTGGGCCCCATAACAGAATAACTGTCGGATGAAGAAAATGACAAATTTGAATTTTTATAAATAACTGCGTAATCGTTACCGTTAATACTGTTGGAATACCCGGTGGGTAAAGTAAAGTAAAGTACTACGCGTTGTTGCACAGTAGCACACGGTATTGCATAGTATTTTTGAATTATTGGTTCTTACGTAAGAAGGCACTACTCAATAATTGTTACAGTAATTACTGTTCAATATTTTATTTTATTGATTCAATAATTGCTACATTGATATTTTATATTATCGTTGTTTTAATAATTATCACTGCACATTATTTTCCATTATTAGATCAATAATTCATATTATTTGAATAATATTATTAGATAACATTATTAGCAATGTCTAGAAAGTTCTGTATAAGGTGAGGTTTGATCATCTAATTACACGCCAGTAGGGAGAAATCCTTATTGGAAAGCCCCCTCTTTCCTAGAAACTACCTGATTGTCATTATTGTGATTCTGTAATATTATTTGTGAATAATTAATTATTAATTTATATGATAAGAAAATATTTATTTGATGTGAATATAAATGATGGATTTATTTATGTGGTTATAAATGAAGGAATTAACGTTGAGGTGTTTTATCAGTATTTTGTCGGATTGGAGGTATTAAAAGATCAAATCGGTATTTTTAAAGCTCTATTGCGTGAATTATAATTTTAATCCGACCGTTGGATCGTTATAATTTTTGGATATGTTATACATATATAAGTTGAGTTTATGTCTACAAATTTTGAACCGTTAAAATTTAACGCATGATTTGTTATTAATTTTAAAAGGTGTTGAAAATCGTCCGTTTGTGAATTTCAGATATTTTCTGTCTGAAATTTGGAAAAACTTAAAGCTGCAAAGTTGTAGAGAATTCAATTTCGTTTGGAATGGATATAAAATTCTATTTTTCTTATAAACGGGCTATTTTCTATGAATTATTGAAGAGTTTTAGAAATAAAATAATTTTTTAATTAAATTTATGGGTGGGACCCACTTTTGTTTTAACATGTGGGCTGCCCAATATTCATTCATAGCTGGCTTGATTGCTTGATTCAACAAAGGAGGATGGCGTGGAAGAAATAAATAATAATAATATTTTTATTATTTTAGTCTCCTTTGGCGTTCTAGCATTTTCCTATAAATAGGCGCTTAAGTTAGAATTGAAAATCACACCAGAAATATAAGTTTTTCTCTCCCTATATTATTGAGCGTACTTTTGTGAGTATTTAGATACTTTGGAAGTTGCTATTCAGTGCAAGGTTCTTTCGGTATTTCATCCAATATTCCAGTCAGAAGTACTGCTCTTTTGAGGTGGGGGATTTTAAGGGTTATTATGTTTTTCAGTTTCGTAATTTTTCTGACCATCAAAAATTCTAAAAAAATTTGAAATGATAATTTGATGAGTTTTCTAGATTGTGTCCAAAAATGGCAATTTTTGGATGTATAGATTAAGAGTTATGAATTTTATGGAAAAAGACTATTTTAAAAGTAAACACTTATAACTTCTTGTGGTTAACTCCAAAATTTGTGAAATTTTTATTGGGAGTACATGTATATAACAGAAGTATACTCTGTAAATTTCGGAATTTTTACACAAAAGTACAATTTATGATAAATGTCTAAATATTCGACAGTTTTGGCCATATGAAAAATAGTAAATGAATTTTAAAAATTCCGGGAAAAATATATATTCAATATGGGACTATATTCTGCTAAATTCCAGAAAAGAAAATTTGTTTGTACTGATTTGGTATTTTTCATAAAAATAGACTAGTTATGAGTAAATAAATTAAATATATTATGTGAAGTAAGAAAATTGAAAAATAGGATTTTATGGCTTGAGAATCCTATATGAGGTATGTGCAGATTTTTTATGAGAGTTTTGATTATTGGTGATGAAATCTTATGAGTTTGACATTTTAGAATAAATAAATGCATTATTTAGTAAAGTGTGAACAATTAAAATAAATTATTTATAAGCTTAAGAAATATTATTCTTTTAATATCATTATACCGAAATATTGGTATAAATTTTATTGTAGAATTTCTACCTTTTTCATGTCGGGATTACTATTCATAAATTACTATTCATGAGTTACTATTCACGAGTTACTATTCATGAATTACTATTCACGAGTTAGTATTCACGGGTACTATTCACAACAAAATTGGTTTCTTTCTCTGACCAAATTATCGTTGATTTATGAATATTACTTTTGAAATTAAACGCAGTTGTTGATTATATTATTTTTATTATCATATATAACATTTTAATAATTCTAGAGATGATATTTCTCTTTGACTTGGGTATAAAGATGGGTAGATTATTGGTATGATCGTGAGTATGGGTTCTATTTGGCCAGTAGTGCAAAGATGAATTGTTGACTAGTGTGATCATGACCATTGAATTTATAAATGAATATCTTTAGCTTAAGTGCAAAGGTGAATTGATCAACATGGTTATATTTATTGGTTATATAAATTCTGAAATGATTATGTATTTCTTTGAGATATTAATATCTTTGGTTCGGAGTGCAAAGATGACCTGCTCTTGAATATCTTTGGCCTGTAGTGCAAAAATGACATGTTGTTGAATATCTTTGGCCTGTAGTGCAAAGATGAACTATTAATGAATATCTTTGGCCCGTAGTGCAAAGATGAATTTATTAGTATGATTATGAACAGGAACTGTGATTTGGTATAACCATAATCTTTGATGTTTCAGGTAAAGACATGTGATAAAAATTATCTTCGTCCTGGATACGAAGATGAATTTTGAATCACAATTATGATTAAGAGTTATTCATATGATTGTGGACCAGAACTGTTGATTGATGTTACAGGGATAAAACATTATTGGTGAATTTTTAACACGGAGAAGATAATAGACTTTATGGTCTATTTGACTCTTCTAATGGATTGCTCGTTCCGCTGCAACTATGGTTAAAATTTTTTATCATCTACCATATATTCTAAATCTCTGATTTATTACTGTTGAAGGCTATGGATAATTTATTTATCTTTAGTCATGATATTCTTTACTAGGCTAGTTGAGCTCACCCTTTTGCTTCACAATTCTTTTTAGGTAATAAGAGTGTAGCTGGGTCGAGTGGGGGTAACAAGGGAATAGAACGGTGGTCTCTAGCTATGGAGTTTTCCCTAAATAGT
The DNA here is from genome assembly GCA_016801055.1 of Panax notoginseng. Taxonomy (NCBI): domain Eukaryota; kingdom Viridiplantae; phylum Streptophyta; class Magnoliopsida; order Apiales; family Araliaceae; genus Panax; species Panax notoginseng. The sequence goes on along the minus strand of CM029013.1, from coordinate 233,360,055 downwards.
ATAGAAAAATGTGTTATATTTTATACATCAATTAGTAGTTATATTTGGTGAATCAAATAGGGTGAGGCGAACCCAACGTTGGAAGGGTGTTTTGCCACTATCATATTGTAAGACCCTAACTTATTAATGAATAAAATTAAATTTTCTCTAATTATTATTGTGAATAATAAGGTGTTAATTTGATATAATATTTTGGTTATGAGTGAAATGCACAAATTTTACAAAATAAACAAGTGGTTATAAAATATTCATTATTGTTGGGGAATATTCGTTTGGTCGTGGAATATTGTTTCTGTCGGAGAATATTCGTACGACGGCTCAGCCATTTGTGGGCCCCATAATAGAGTAACTGTCGGATGAAGAAATGATAAAGTATGAGTTTTTATACATAACGGCGTAATTGTTACCGTTAACACTGTTAGATTACTTGGTGGTTAAAATACAATAATACGCGTTGTTGCATAGTAGCACACGGTATTGTACAGTATTGATGAATTATTGATCCTTACATAAGAAGGCATTACTCAATAATTGTTACAGTAGTTACTGTTTAATATTTTATTTTATTGATTCAATAATTGCTGCGTTGATATTTTATATTATTGTTGTTTCAATAATTGTCACTGCACAGTATTTTCCATTATTAGATCAATAATTCATATTATTTGAATAATATTATTAGATAGCATTATTGGCAATGTCTAGAAAGTTATGTCTAAGGAGAGGTTTGGTCATCTAATTGCGCGCTAGTAAGGAGAAATCCTTATTGGAAAGCCCCCTCTTTTCTGGGAACAGCCTGGTTGTCATAATTGTGATTCTATAATATTATTTGTGAATAATTAATTATTGATTTATATGATAAGGAAATATTTATTTGATGTGGATATAAATGATGGATTTATTTATGTGGTTATTATTGAAGGAATTAATGTTGAGGTGTTTTATCAGTATTTCTGTCGGAATGGAGGTATTAAAAATCAAATTAGTATTTTTCAGATATATTGCGTGAGTTATAATTTTTAATCCGACCGTTGGATCGTTGTGATTTTTGGATATGTTATACATATATAAGTTGAGTATATGTCCACAAATTTTGAACTGTTAAAAATGAACGTATGATTTGTTATGAATTTTAAGAGGTGACTGATTCGAAAATTAGGTTTATAAATAATTTTGGTAGAAAATTCTAGAATTGAGTGGGCCCCACTTGTGGTTGGTGAAGAAATGTGCTGAATTTTATTTCAAATGTGGTGGGTGGCAATAGTAGCAGGTAAAGCCATCAGGTTGCAGGTCAAGTCTGCTTCGACGTGCTAACATTTTCCTACAAATAGAGGGCTAAGTTAGAATTGAAAATCACACCAGAATTCATAAGCTTTCTCTCTTTCTCTCTCTATATTATTGAGTGTATTTTGTGAGTATTTAGATACTTTGTGAGTTTCCTATTTATCAGTGCAAGTTTCCTTCAGCCTTATACCGATATTCCAGTTAGAAGTATTGTTCGTTTGAGGTAAGGGATGTTATTTCTTCTTAAATGATATTATTTTCTTCAATATCATTATGCCGAAATATTGGTTTAAACTTTTTTATCAAATTTGGAACTTTTTGTGTCGGGGTTACTATTCACGTATACGGCACTATTCACGTATACGACACTATTCACGAATACGGCACTATTCACTGAAAAATAAAATTTTCTTCTTTTTATCCAAGATGGCTATTATGGTTACTATCTTTGATTGTATCCATGTTTGATCATTATTTTTGAATTCTGCTTCGAAATTGATTATTTCGGAGTATTATTGAACTTGGATAAACTGTAATACGAATCCCTAATATTTGTTCTTTTATCTCACTGGATTCGTTTTCTTTAAGATATTTTTCATCATCTTCAGTCCTAAATGATGATATTACTGAATATCTTTGGCATGTAGTGCAAAGATGAATGATTACCTGATGAATATCTTTGGCCCGTAGTGCAAAGATGAACAGGCGTTGAGATGAACACGACCAACTGAGTATTATTCTTAAATTTTACTCCACAAAGTAGTATCATGTTGACAATTTGGACGTTAATGATTTCTGGATAAATTAAATTATAAATCTTTAAAATTTATCCTTGAACTTGTTTAATTGAATTATTATATCATTGTCATCATCCTCATGTTTATATTCTGTTGAAAGTCATCTGTGGCCTGTAGTGCATAGATGGACTTGGTATGATTATGACCAGGGATTATTCGGTATAATCATGACCGTAATGTTACAAATGATGTGGTAAAAGTCCTTATTGGCCCGTAGTGCACTGATGGATAATTTTTGGTATGATTATGACCATGGATTCTCTTCGGCCAAGGGTGCAAAGATGAATTGTTTTATGGCATGATCATGACCATTGATGAAAACACGATTATCTTTGGCCCGTAGTGCAGGGATGATTCAATGATGTGAATTATTTATTAAGCTGAATCTCAGCAATAAAATTGATGATAAATCTTTTAAATCATAGAAGATAGTAGGTTTTATGCTCTACTTGACTCTTCTAATGGATTGCTTTTTTCGCTGCAGTTGTTGATCTAAAACTTGTTGTCTATTATATTTTATCATATTTTTCCCTGTTGAAGACTAATGATAATTTGTTGTACATTATTTTAGTCATAATATTTCTTACTGGGCTAGTTGAGCTCACCCTTTCTTTCACTGTTCTCTTCAGAAAATGAGAATATAGCTGGGACTAGTCGGGGAATGGATTGACGATCCAGATGGTTGCATTAGTAGTCCTCACTATTCTGTGAAATAGTGATAATTGTAATGAGGACTCCTTTTGAGTTTGTATACTCTCTAGTAGACAATATTTGTATTCAAACTTACAGTATATGTGTTGTCGTATTCTGCACGACAATTGTATTACTGAAGTTGTATTTTTTTCTGTACCATGTATTTGACTACTCAGAATGGGTGATGTATACCTATTTTGGGGGCGTCACACATACAAGATGTCTAATGACATACAACCTCGTGTCATCATAAGACAAGGTTGTGCACATCCACTTGCTGAGTATATATACGAGCACTACCTATATAATCTTGGTGTTGGTTGAAGTATAACTCTAAATTAGAGACAGTGGAGTTAATGATATGTCAAGAGAAGACTCACCATTGGAAAGAATATGATAGTAATCTTCTCATTTTTCTTTGGGGTCTATTGGGTCAACCAAGGATAATTCTGTGGACATATGATATCTATCATAACCTAGACGCATGGGCTCCCATGTACGAAGGTTTCCTTGAGCACTTTCCAAAGATTCTAATTTCTAAAACAGTTTTTGACTATACCTTTATGTAAGGTGCCATTTTGAGGTGCTGTCCACGGTTGGGATGAAAGTTACAGTGGTATATATTTGTATCAAAACTCGCAGCATATGTGTTGTTGTATTTTGCACGACAATTGTTGTAATAAAATTGTAGTTATTTTCTGTACCATGTATTTGGCAACTCAGAATAGGTTGGGTGGAATGGACCTATTTTGGGGTTGTCACAGATTATCTCCCTCTGGCTGGTTTGAGGGGCATGACTACTTACCATCCATTGGCCGTGATGTCGCAGTTTGACCAGTTTCAGGATTTTCATCCTTTTGAGGGGGTACTGGGCCAGCGTTTAGCTTCTCGCTATCTTTCAGCAGAGGACCAATCCCGTGTGTATGCATGTTGGGATCAGTGCGAGATAGCCGCTTTCTCTATTAGTTATCCAGGTTGTTCTGCAGAGTATTCCGCATGGATGGAGACAGAGACTGTAACGGCTGAGGTAGTATCCACATTGCCGAGTATTGACTCAGATGGTGGAGAGCCCATGGAGGACATTGATTCTCACACCGAGGAGGAGCCATCTACTGGGTTGCCAGTATTTTCTTTAGATTCTCCCAATACTAGCACTATCGTGATTCAGCATTCAACACAGTACTTTGAGCAGAGTCTTCATCTGATGACCTTTGAGAGAGATCAGGCTAGATCCCTGATGTTGACAGCTCTTGATGAGAGAGACGTAGCTCTGTTAGAGAGGGACGAGGAATTGGCTCATAGAGATGCCGCTGTTGTTGAGCGGGATGAGGCCAGATCAGCCAGAGATGCAGTGATAGTTGAGCGAGATAGAGCCATATCTGCCCGGGATGTAGCCGTCACAGATAGTACTACAGTGAGGTCCCTTACCACTAGCATGATAGCTGAGATGAGCATATGGTCACCATGAAAATGGCTGCAGATATGTTGGGTTGTGTGGATATCCTTGTACAGGAGACCACAGCTTTGCCTCATTCTTCGAAGAGAGATGCCATGTTAGGCTTGTTAGCTCGCATATACACCGATTTGTAGATGGGCTTGTATTTTCCTGCATAGACTAGCTTAGCCATTTTATCATGTACATATTACATTATGTATATCAAATAGCATTATATATATAGAAGGGAAATATATTTTTGATCACTTCCCTTTTAGATATGCTTAAATACTTGCTTGATATTTGCCTGCTGCTTCAGGACTTGTGATCTTGATGTATTCTAAATTCCTCCTTACTGGATGGACATTGAGTTGTCTCTGGATAATTCAGAATAGATCATGGATCTGTGTGTATCGCTACCATCTTTCGGTGTCTTGGGATTGGTTTTTGTATGAAAATGTGGAGAGGATTGTGGCTTTCTTCTCTTAGATTGACTGCACCACAGATGGTCGCCAGTACCCCTATTTAGGAGGAGCCTAGTTAATTCCATCTCTTATGGATTGGTGTTGCTCTTCAAGGTACAACCGCAGCTTAGATGGTCGCCGAATCTCCTATTCATAAAGAGAGGTTGGGTAATTCCATCCCTTTGGTTTGAAGCCAATGAAATGTGTTGAATTGAAGTTTGATCCCAGTACCAGTTGACAAGTGTTTATGTTTTGGTAGGGGTTAGACCAAACCATAAATGGCTGTCTACGTACTCCTATTGAAGAGGAGATCAGGTCTGCGTAGTTCGAACTTGGTGTAAGAGGTTCAACGCTGTTTATGAAAAGCAGATGGGTGTAGAAGCTTTATTGATGAAGAAGGTTGTAGAAATATTTTTGTGGTTTTTGTTTTTTGTAGAGAATGGTAGAAATGTTTTTGTGTTTTTTGTTTATTGCGACCGGGCCATATAGAATATGGTTGCCTACGTACTCCCGTGTATCAAGGAGATCAGGTCGACGTAGTTCACCCCTCAGGGTGAGTTGAAAAGCATGATCCCATGTGCAGGATAAACTGCGGGGAAGAAAGATTAATCCCATGTATAGGTCAAACTGTGGGGAAGAAAGTTTAATCCCATGTGTAAGATAGACTGCGGGAAAGAGAAAGTTTGATCCTTAGTTAAGGACAAACTGCTGGTACAAGAAGTTTGATCCCATGTTTGGGTAGCCAAACTACAAACGCGAGAGGTTCAATCCGTAGTGGGATGACCTAAGTTGGATGAGCGCAGTAAAGCCAGGTTGCTGGCTTGAAGAGTGTGTTTCCCTGAGGGGCAAAGTGTGGAAAAGAGTTGTATGTGGTAAAGGGTTAAAGAACCGTAATGACTGGTGATCTGATGATCCAACACCAGGATGTTTGCTTGATGGTAACTTCAGACGTAGTACCGTTTCACGGTGTACGAGTTAATGAGTTGTGAAAATTCATCGCCGTCCATTTCCTACAATCTGAGAGCGCCTCCTGTCAATACTTCCTTGACAACAAATGGGCCTTCCCAGTTAGGAGCAAATTTCCCCTTAGACTGATCTTGGTTGTCAATGATCTTCTTCAAAACCAAGTCATGTTGTTTAAACTGCCGTAGTTGGACTGTTTTCTGTTGTAGGATGACCTTAGTTATTAATACTGATATGGAAGATAGCCGCGGTTCGCCTTTTTCTATTAGAGACAATGGTGATATCTGTCTTGTACCCATTGATCTTTATCCAGCTGAGCCTCCATCAACATTCTGAGGGATTCCATTTCTACTTCTATGGGGAGTACTGCTTCCATCCCATAGGTTAATGCGTAGGGGGTTGCCCCAGTCGAAGTGCGCATTGATATTCTGTAGGCTAACAGAGTAAGAGGCAATAGGTCAGGCCATCCTTTGTGATTGGCTGACATCTTTTGCATAATCTTCTTGATGTTTTTGTTAGCCGCTTCAACAGCACCATTCATCTTTGGACGGTAGATGACGGAGTTAAGGTGTTTGATGTGGAATTTACTGCATAGTTCCTCCATCATTTTGTTGTTGAGGTTCTTAGCATTGTCTGATACAATTACCTCTGGTTGTCCATATCGACAAATGACATTGGTTCTGATGAAAGCAATGATGACTTCTTTGGTAACCCTGGGGAAGGAGGCTGCTTCTCTACCCACTTGGTAAAGTAGTCGATCATGGTGAAGATGAATCGATGTCCATTACTGGCTTGGGCTCGATCGGCCCAATCACGTCCATTCCCCACATTGAGAAGGGCCAAGGTGAACTCATGTTGTGGAGCTCCCGTGGAGGGGCGTGGATAGCATTCCCATTAATTTGGCATTGATAACATCTCTTGACGTGGTCATTGCAGTCAGCCTTGAGAGATAGCCAATAATGTCCTGTCCAGAGGTGCATTTTAACAAGGAGGGGGCCACTCATGTGTGGGCCACAGACTCCACCATGGATCTCATCCATGAGTCTCTTAGCTTGGTCTTTGTCTAAACATCTGAGAAGACCTAGCCCTGCATCTCTCTTGTAGAGTGCATCTCCGCTTAGGTAGAATTTAATAGCAAATCTATGAATCCGCCTTTGTTCAGTCAGGCTCGCCTCAGCGGGTGTAGATCCATCTTGTAGGTACTTTTTGATATGTTGATACCAAGGTTGTTGGATGGGAGGTAGTTCATCCGATACTTCTCCAACGTAGTTCCCATAGGCTGGTGCCTTTTGCAGGGCTACTGTGATGCTTGTCATGTGTTCCTTGTCAGGTATGTGAATCAAGGAGGCCAAAGTTGCTAATGCGTCTGCAAAGTCATTCCTGTTACGAGGAATGTGTATAAAGGAGATTTCTTCGAACTCCGAAGCCATCTGTAAAACCTACCGATGGTAAGGCAGTAAACGTAGCTCTTTGGTTTGATAGATTCCCGTGGATTGTTTGATTACCAACTATGAATCCCCAAAGACAGTTAACCGTCTGATACCCATTGAACGGGCAAGTTTTAACCCCATGATACAAACTTCATACTCAGCAGTTTTGTTAGTGCTAACAAACTGCAATTTGACGGCGACGAGATACTGCTCCCCCGTGAGACCCCAGATTTTATAATAAATATTTAATTTTCTCGAAATAATTTTTTAATATTATGGTGTAGATTTTATATAATATTATAGTTATGGGTAGTATTTATAAATTTTGCAAAGTATGCAAGTTGTCATATTATATTCGATTGGTCGGGAATATTCTTTTTGTCGGGGAATATCCGTAAGACGGTACAATCATTGGTGGACCCGGCAACAGAATTATTGTCGGATTGAGAAAACGATAAAAATACTTTATAAAAATAACGGCAGAAGTTTTACCGTTAACTGTTGAAACACCCGGTGTTAAAAGTACAGTAATATGCGTAGTTGCATAGTAGCACACGGTATTGATTACTGATGCGTACGTGAGAAGTCACTCAGTTTTTTTCAATTATTGCTACAGTAATTGTTGCATAGTATCTCACGTTATTTGATTCAATTATTGTCAATATTTTTATATATTATTAAATCAATAATTGAGATGACAAGGTTATTAATATTATTATTTGCAATATTAACGATGTCTAGAAGTTCTGTGAAGGAGAGGTTTGGTGTGACGCCCCCAAAATAAGGCATACATCACCCATCTTGAGTCGCCAGATACATGGTACAGAATTCAAATACAACTTACTAATACAACTGTCGTGTACAATACGACAAATATAAACTATGAGTTTGAATACAAATATTGTCTACTAGAGAGTATACAAACTCAAGAGGAGTCCTCATTACAATTATTATCACACTATCTCACAGAATAGTGAGGACTACTAATGCTATCCTCTGGACCATCACTCCGTTCCCCGACTCGTCCCAGCTATATTCTCATTTCCTGAAGAGAACAGTGAAAGAAAGGGTGAGCTCAACTAGCCCAGTAAGAAATATTATGACTAAGATAATGCAAAATAAATTATCATTAGTCTTCAACAATGTTAAACTGTTAAAATACAATAGACATCAAGTTTAACTGCAGCGGATCAAGCAATCCATTAAAAGAGTCAAGTAGAGAATAAAATCTACTATCTTTTATGATTTAAAAGGTTTTTCATGACTTTTATCGCTGAGACTCAGCTTAATAAATAATCCACATCATCCCTGCACTACGGCCACGGATATTCATTAGTATCACAACCACAAATTATCCATGCATCACAGCCAAGAATATTCGTGTATTCATTAATGGTCATGATCATGCCAACAACTGTCCATCAATGCACTACGGGCCAATGAGGACTTTTACCACGTCATTTGTAACATTACGGTCATGATTATATCGAATAATCCTGGTCATAATCATACCAAGTCCATCTATGCACTACAGGCCACAGATGACTTTCAAAAAATATAAACATGAGGATGATGACAATGATATAAGAATTCAAATAAAACAAGTTCAAGAATTAATTTATTCAGGAACTAATAACGTCCAAGTTGTCAACATGATACTGCTTTGTGCAGTAAAATTCAAGAATGCTTAGAAGAATATTTCCATGAAAAGATACTGGATGAAGCGCAAATATCAAGGATATTCTACTAATTTCATGGAGTATAGAAGTCAAAACTTTAACCAACTGAGTATAATAAAGAATGGAATAACAAAAGAAATCACCATGCGTGCGGTACTTTGCATAGACAGGTTTTTCCAACAGAATAATAATAACGAGACCAGGTCAGGCAAAATTTGCACCGACAGGATGTTCCAACAGAATAATAAAGACGGAACCAGGTTCAATGTAAAACACACAGACATGATGTTCCAACAGAATAATAATAAAGAAGGAACCAGGTCTGGTGTAAAACACACAGACAAGATGTTCCAACAGAATAATAATAAAGACTGAACCAGGTCGGTGTAAAACACACAGACATGATGTTCCAACAGAATAATAAAGACGGAATCAGGTCCGGCGTAAAACGCACAGACAGATATTCCAACAGAATAATAAAGACGGAATCAGGTCCGGCGTAAAACGCACAGATAGGATATTCCAACAGAATAATAAAGAATGGAATACAGAAGAATTTCACCAAGTATAGGGTAGCCCGCGTATACAGGTTATTCCAGCAGAATAATAAATAATGGAATAACAGAAGTTCTCTTCATGAATAAAAGAAATAATACCTCTTACCATAAAAAAAACTGGATATAAGAGTAGGGAAGTAGCAGAAAACTTTTCTTCTTTCTCTCTATAATTTTCTCTCTCTAGAGGTACAGTGAATTCGTAAGAAATAATGAAGGAATGAGCTTTTATTTATAGGAGAATGGAAGTGTACTGTTTATGAACAAATTATTTCTTCATTCAACTAACAACTAAGTCAAACAACAACTAACAATAAGATTTCAACAAAAATTAAAATATAATACATATATATAAACACATGTTTCAACTTATATATATCACTATTATATATACACCACTTAATTTTTCTCCCCCATAACCAACATCAATCCCCCACCCACCCAAAAATCAATTTCACTACACTCTTACACATCACTATCACACTACCACTTTTCCACCATTTTTCACTCACACACACATCACACACCTATCACTTTCACATATCACTTTCTCCCACTATATACTCAATACATACATATACTTCCATACGTATACTCTTCTATTTCCAAAATCATTTTCCAACACATATCGGCCCCACCTTTAAATAATTTTCTACCGATTATTTTGAAAAATGGGTAAATATGAATCCATAAAATAAGCAAACTTCATAAAAAATCACCTTAATAATTTTAACAACATTTATCATCTTTATTATAATTCACAATATGAATCGACCAGGTCGTTCCCAGGAAAGAGGGGCTTTCCAATAAGGATTTCTCCCTATTGGCGCGCAATTAGGTGACCAAACCTCTCCTTGATAGAAATTTCTAGACATCGTTAATATTACAAATAATAATATTAATAACTTTGTCGTCTCAATTATTGATTTTAACAATATATACAATATCGACAATAATTGAATCAAATAACGTGAGATACTATGCAACAATTACTATAGCAATAATTGAACAAAACTGAATGACTTCTCACATAAGCATCAATAATCAATACCGTGTGCTACTATGCAACCACGCGTATTACTGTACTTTTCCTACCGAGTAGTTCAACAGTATTAACGGTAAAACTTCCGCCGTTATTTTTATAAAATATTTTTATCGTTTTCTCAATCAGACAATAATTCTATTGTGGGGTCCACCAATGATTGCGCTGTTGTACGAATATTCCCTGACAAAAAGAATATTCCCGACCAATCGAATATTATACAACAACTTGCATACTTTGAAAATTTATAAATACTACCCACAACTATAAACATTATATCAAATCCACACCATAATATTCAAAAATATTTCGAGAAATTTAAACCTTTATTCATAAAATCTAGGGCCTCACATTTGGTCACCTAATTGCTCGCCAATGAGGAGATATCCTTATTGGAAAGCTCCCTCTTTCCTGGGAACGACCTGGTCGATTAATATTGTGAATTATAATAAGGATGATATATGTTGTTAAAATTATTAAGGGATTTTTTTTATGAAGTTTTGCTTATTTTTGGACCCCCACTTACCCATTTTCAAAATTATCAGTGGAAAGTTATCTCAATTTTATGTTATATATAAATATATATATATATATATATATATATAATATTTATATATATATATATATATATATATATATATATGGATATGTATTATATATTTTTATGTTATGACGTGTAGTCAGTTTAGGTGAGGGGGAGG